>OX578137.1:85148078-85620578 GCA_951213105.1 Amaurobius ferox
AAAGAACGTTAATATAAGTCTGCAGGGAAAGTCATGTGCTGCCCACATCAGATTTTTAGTTTTCTTGCAATACATGGTAATGTATGGGGAAAGTATTGGAATTATGTCGAATGAATCTACGCATTTTGGGACCACTAGAACACGAAAAAACTATTTTTTAGCTTGATGTCTGTGAGTGCCTGTCTGTGTAATATATGTATCCACTCTAACTCAAATACTAATTAAGCAAATTTCATAAAATTTGGAACATAAATCACACATGGGTTACCCTAGTGATTAGATTTTGGTATGATTCGTGGAAAAAGAACCTGCCTTTTTTCGAAAAGGCCCTCAAAAATCGTCAAAATCTGAAATTAAATGCTTATTTTATACATACGTAATTTTTGACGATGAAAAGAATAAGAAGAACACCATTACTCTAGAACTAGCCGTACTCGAGATATTTCAGGGTAGTTTTTTTTTATTTTTATTTTTTTTTGCAATTTTACTACGACGGTTTTCAATATACATCCAGTTACCAAATGAAAAGGAAAACTGAATTTAAAGTGTAAATTCAGCATAATTTCAAATAATCATGAATGTTATTGAGTGCAATTAAACTCAATTTAATGATGCACAATAGATTTTTTTCTCATTCGAATTTCATTGTTAACGATTATTCTCTCATCAAAATTTTCAAATACGGATAGCCATGGCGAGAGCAATTTCACCATTAAACGGCATCTTCCGAACAAACAGTCACGTGTGGGTCCGAATTCTTTTAAACAAAAACTCAGGATTGGGGGCGATAAAACGCCAATTTAGTAAACGGACTTTGACACTCTCTCGAACCCTTCAGGATAAACGATTTCGTTGTCTACGCAAGGCCCCCTACCATCTCAGATATTTTTCTCGTCATTACTTTCCTTATATACATAATGCATAAGGAAAGTATTGTGACGGGTTCGAAAATTCGAATTCGAGTTTTCGACGGGAGAGCACGTTTCAAGCACCCCTGATCACGAATCAAACATTTTTGAAGTGATGTCTGTGTGTGTGTATGTGTGTGTGTGTGTGTGTGTGTGTGTGTTGGCGTATGGTGGGAAGTGGGGACATTCATATGTTTACACATCTTCCAAGTGGGGACGCACCGGCAAGTGGGGACGTCCTCGCTTTGGATTTTTGCAGAAATGTGCTATTTAATGACAGATAATATTCTGAAAAAAGTTTGGTTGACTTTTGGCATAGGTCCCCAGTTAGGTGGTATATGTATATAGTCTGTGTATAACTGTGTATAGATCGCGAATATCTGTGTGTGTCTTGCAAAAAAACACGTCCGCGGTTTATCAGAATTGCAACATATTGTGTGTATGCGGAACTGGTTTTCAGAGGGAAGGCGTTAACTGCCCTCTAGCTAAATCTGCGAAACACCAGTGTTGGTCTTTGAGGGAAACCGAGGACAACTCATAGAACTATTAAATTGAGGTATTAGCTTCTTGGGATCCCCTAGAACCACTAGAGCCCCCCCCCCCCCCCAAAGAGATATGCATACATTTTTTTAGCAGATGCAATCCCCTCCGCAAATTGTTGTAATTTTGATTTGGAAATATATTTCTAACTCGCCAGAAGAGAAAAATATTGCACTTCTGAAACTAATGTATTTTTTTTTCTTTTGAGGTTCCATTTATGGTTTGGGAGCCAATGTAATAAGAAACAGATTCTAGCCAGACTGTATTTTATTATTTCCCATATGTCAAGAAATATTCCCGTCCAGGAAGCTAAAAATGTTTAGAAATTAAGTATATAAAACCATCTTCACAGCATATTTTTGCATAGAATTTATAGAAATACAGTGTGATTCAGTTTTTGAAGAGTTGTGTGTAATTGTAAAATACAGTCTTTCTCTCTGTATGTATATTCTTTATCTGTGTAAGCATTTGCCTGGTAATAAATGGAGTACAGGTTCGGAATTCAAAACACGGATAAACTCAAACCGCGAAGCGCAATTTTTTTTTAATTAAATTAAAACTTATATTTCAAATACTTTTTTTTTTATTTTCTTTTAATCCTTAGACTCTTGACACTGCATTTTCCCTTCAGTGAGTTAGAAAAACATATCTCCTGAGATGGTTCAACAGTTTATTTATTGCTGCTAATGGGAGTTTTAAAAAGACTTAAAAAAATTGGGAAAATGGATGTACTTTATTTAAATGTAAGCAGTCTGAGAGCGAAAATTTTGTTCTGACTTTAATATATACACCTTTAAACTTGCTTATACACTTTTAAACCACGGACCATGCATATACACCTTTAAAACGCGGACCATGCGAATACACCCTTAAAACGTGGACGATGCATATACACCATTAAAACGTGGGCCATGCGTATACACTTTTAAAACGCGGACATTGCATATACACCGTTAAAACGCGGACTATGCGTATACACCTTTAAAACGCGGACGATGCATATACACCGTTAAAACGCGGACGATGCATATACACCGTTAAAACGCGGACCATGCGTATACTCCTTTAAAACGGGGACAATGCATATACACTTTTAAAACGCGGACCATACGTTTACACCTTTTAAATGCGAATTATTTTTCAAAAAATGACAAAAAAAATATATCTTAAGTGGGGCGCATATTATCATCTTGTGTTTTTATATTATTTATTTGATTTTCTAAAATAAAATTCAGAACTTGATTGCTTTCTACTTGGTTCCTTTCCTCCGAAAATTAATAGATCTCTGAGTGATGTTCATTGAATGAAAAATGCTCACCAAACTTTATTCGATTTATCCAATTTGTTCGAAAGATATGGCACTACATTAAAAAATATATAGATGAATATATGTTTCAATATCTCGAGAGCAGATCGGGATAATTTCTAAATAATGATGTCCATTCATTTCGGATTTAAGCTGTTTGTTTATAAAGCATTCACTCATTTGATAATAGGGAATTTATATTTTTTTTCCGAATTGTTCCATTTTTGACCAAAAACATAAACTATCTCAAGAACAGTGCGTATAAACTTCATGTAAATGATGACATTCGTGTTAAAAAGCCGACATTATAAATACATAAATATTTCTCTAACATTTTCATATGTTTAAGTTTACTTATTTTCCCGAATTTGAAAAGCATGATAAAAAAATAAGATCTATTCTTTGATCCGTTTATCCCAACAGGTAATAGGCTTCTAACATTTACCGATTTAAATAATCGTACCAAATTTTTTTCTGTATTCGTTACTATTGTACCCACAAAGAAATAGACAGATGGTTAAAATTGGTTAATTCGTATTCAGGGATGCTCCAAAACGCGTATAACCTATAACCATCAAAATAAATAAAAGAATTTGATTTTTGACTCATCAAAATTGTTTTTACATATAGTCGTATACTATGTGCTGAAAGGAAAAAAAAATAGTCATATGGGATTAATTGATTTTAATGAAGTAAAGGGTAGATATGGACATACTAATAAGGGAAAAATTACTTAATAAGAGAATATTCACCACGTTCATGCTCCATACTAATAAAACCACAGAAACCCAATGGGCAAAGTCTTTTAATGCCATCTGAGTTGAGCCCCTTTCCACAATTTTGCATATCCATTTAATTCGATAAGTATCTATGTTTTAACAATGGAAGCCAAAATATGGAACACTAAACGCAAAATACATATGTTTTAATATGCGGAAAAAGTACAAATATTGCTAAATTCTCCTGTATAGATTTTTAAAGACACCATATGTACAAATTTGTTACGGCAATTCTGTCCACAATAGAACAGAATATAGAAATACGTATATAGAGCAAATAGCTGAGGTTTGAGAAGTTAGTCGGTATTAGAACTGCCTATTGCACGATAATTTATATGAGTATTCTACCAACTAACCAAAAAACTACTTTCTGACAAGTGAATAAGATAAAACTGCATACATTTGACACAAGCACATTCTCCTGATGGTTTAGAGTGCTTGTCTCGAGATCAACAGGCTAGGGTTCTAAATCTTTATAGTCGGTACAAGACTTCATACAGACTCATGTTCGGTATTGTCGACTCTGGCATATTAAATGAATATAAGTGCAAGTATCTGATAATTTTAAAAAAATTAATTCATTTGTTAAGGCCATGAAGTATTTTCATCGAATTAGTAGGGATATATTCTGAAGTGTTCGTTATGCGGTCAGGATAGCATAGGCAGAGGCATATATGAAAAATATTTTTAAAAAGACTGAGTCACATGTACGTGACCTCAATTTTTGCATAATATATCCAAATAAAACATGCTTTTCTGGAAAAGTTTGTTTCCTACTGTAAACATATAGCATATATATATGATCATTGTATAGGAGTGGAGAAAATTTTAGTCTCAAGTTCCAAACAAATATATCGATTGACTGGAGTAGCACAATGTACCCCAAGTTAATTTCCAATTAAAATTGGGACAGGAATGTTCTAATCTCAATTCATTTTTGGTTCGAAGTACTTAAAAAGCATCGACTTATTTTATAATACCGAAAGTATTTAAAAAAAAAATCCATTTATTCTGTAATACTGAGCATTTAATTATATGATCTTCTCATTTTAGAACAAAAAACGTGCAATCTTTTAAAAACGGAACATCTTTACATCCTAAATGATATTCACTTATAAATGAATAATTTTATATAAAATGACTAATTGCAAAAAGCTTTCAATACAATTATTTTTATAATGTTATTTTAATTGTCGAAACAAAACATGTTTGAAAGATTGAGTATACCCCTTGTCTAATCTCTCTGAATGTCAACAGTCTAAATGTATCCATATCTGTTATAGATTATATTTTTATTCAATTTATGAAAATTATAGTTAAATAGAAATATTTGATCTTGTTTACCTGATACTGGAACAAAAGATTTCACGAAAATTTTGTGAAACTAGGGTAAAATAAATTGTTCTTCCTATTTTTTTATATAAAAAGAAAAAGAAAAGTGCCAAATCATAAAAGATACAAATTATTGTGTAAAATTAGTTGATCAGTAAAGTAAATAGGCCACTAAGTTTACTGATTAAAATAACAGTGCGAAACTTCGTTTGGAGCACATAATTTGTTCGAGAGATATCGTGTCTACAGGGAGACATCGTTTAAAAATGATTGATTTGTATTCAGGAAGACTCAAAATGTTTAAATTCATCCAAATCGAAGAGTCTAATTATTTACCAGTACGTTATGTATAGTAAGATAAGTGAAAACAAAGAAAATTTTGATAGATTCTGTGGAGAATCACTACCTTGAATTTTTATACATAAGCGAGAATTACTTCTCTATACAAGAAATGCTGTGTAGCCTCGATTGTACAAGTAAAACTATTTGATTCATAAAAATGCTAAATATCATTTTCATTTAAGTGTCCAAATTCAGTTTACTTATTTGACTCTAAAAATGCGCTCAATATTAATGATCAGAATTTTTTCAAAGAAGCTTTAATAGTTAGAAATGTAAAAATTTTGGGCGTTTGTTTCTTGCTAAGCCAGCGAGGTGTTTTAACTACAAAGGGAGATAGAGTGTTCAAATTTTTGTATTGTGAACAATGAACTTAGTTTGAGGGTGATGGCCCTTTCTTCTATCCCGATTCATATGGTGCTTTAAATGTGTGAAAGTTTAATTATTTTTTTCGAGCAATGTTAATTTTTATTTCTATCCTTCATTGCGCCTTAAATTGAAAGGAAAACGGTATCATTTAAATGAATCTGTTTCCTGAAATCTGGTATTAATTCTCGGTGCTTTAATTTAGGTATTGTCTTGAATCGAAGAAAAAAGCAATTTACAAAAGTTATAATTTCCTGAAGAATTACCTTTTTTATAATTATTTAATTACCTAATTCAAGTTGAATCTTAGTTGTTAGAGGAAATACTATTAAAATTATGTTTATATTTTCTTATTACTAAAGCACTGTATTTTTGTTGACGTTCCGGTTTTAGAACTAGAGAAAGTACAGTATTTTGTTCAAAAACAATTTTTAGTTTTTTAAACTAATAATAAAAATTTCAATTTCGGCGCCACTGTGAGACGGCGCCAGAGGACTCGCCTCGCCGTCTTATTCCTTGTCACGGCCCTGACTATTAACGCAGAAGTAGACTGAAACATCTAACTTTAAAATCAGTATAAAGCTATAAATTTCCATATTTGTTTTTTGTCTGGGTGTGTGAGTGGGGGAGAGTTACATACAACAGCATTTTACAGAAAGGTTTAGAAGTTCTGAGGACAGTTTGTTGCCGTAGATTTCATGTATAAGAATTTTTCAGGTAATCTAAAATATTCCATGTGTGGGAAACTTTGAGTATTACAAAAGCAAACTTTGGAAATAAGTATAAGTATTATTTTATAAGTATTACTTTATAAGTAAGAGTATTATTTTATTATTTATTCATGGATCTACGAGAAAAATTCTGACATACAAAATAATTAATTAATAATTTTATTTTGTTTCATTACCACTGATTAGAAATACCCATAGTTCATATATTTTTATCTCATGTAGTAAAATAAATTGTATTGTCTCATGTGCGTGTCGTCTGTAACCGAAAATCGAAGTTTCGGACAACGACGAAACTTTGTGCGGTACTAAAGTTCTCTGAATAATACGGTTCGACGAGATTTTTTTAATTCAAATTAGCTTAACATTAGGGGACTGGACAACCCAGTGGTTAAAATATCACTTAGAGGATCCACGTTCGATTCCTGACTCTGACCAAACTGTTTCCGTGTTCAGAGTACATATTTGTATAAGTGCTTTGTACAGTCGCGCATAAGTAACATTCAAAAATGCCGCCGTTTTAAATGTCAGCAATAATCAACGGATATCCATAAAAATTCTTCTTTCAGATCCTTGTGGAAGAATTCTATGGTATGTTTAAAAGAGTGTTAATCATTTTTTAAGATATTCTCAGAAGAAAATGGAATATATTTCAAAAATGGCGTCACCGCATCAAAATAAAAAAATGACCTGATCGCATCAAAATAAAAAAAAATAATAATTAATAAAAAAAAAACTGGATTATTCTATGTAACACGTGAATATTAACTTTATGCTTATTTTTATGTAAAAAAAGAATGTATTAGACGATTTTTGGAATGCTAGAATTATCTACTTTTAAGCTGTTATATTATCGGACACTTTTATCGGACACTGCTGTTATATTATCGGACGTTATGAATTGAGTAACCCTTTTTATTGTAAAAATTCCCCAATATGTTTATTTCATAACAATTAAATAAATTCTTTATCCTTTTGAAGGAATTTGATTTTTCTTAATATTTCGACGTTTATGAATTTAAAAAATATAACTTTGTATCGCTGAACGCATATGACATTTTACAAATTTACTCGAATTTTACCGATCAACAAAATAGGAGAGGGAGGAGGGGAATAAACCAATTTTGTCTGCGTATGCAGGCAAGTTGAAAATCGATCGAATTTAATTTTGAATTGCTGAAATTTCTCTGAGCAAGAAACTGTCGGACACCAAAACTTGAAAAAAAAAAAGAGAATGCGAAATTCTTACGATCTATAGCTTCAAGATGAATAGAAAGTATGGCTGGGCAGAATAGTAGCCTTTAAACGCGCTATTTTTACCACCATCCTTGATATTTACCATATAGTTGTTTATGGACAATACATAGTAGGATAAAGTAGAACAACAATACTTCGTCACAATATCAGCAATCTGGCTCGGAAAATTCTCCCCGCCCCCCTCCATTCCCAAGGTTGATGTCCTTTATTTGCTTTCTGTTCCGTCAGCTGCAGCGTATATTCAAAACTAAGGTGCCTTATAATACAGGAGTCTTATAACGAAACTATTGCATATAGATTACTTTTTTTTTTAATTTATCGTAATGCAAAATATGTTACAATGAATATTTAACCAATAAATAAATTTACAAGCCAAAACTAACGGGTATGAGTTTCGCGCAATATTTTAATTTTGATACACAACTTTAATTCCGATTACACATCCGTTTTCGGAAACCCTTTAAAATTTGAGGCAGTTGTATAAACGATGAAAACCCTTAGTACAGCGTGTGAAGTTCAGTAGGGCGCTGGTGGGGGTCAAAGGATAGAATTGCCACCTCCGCGCCAGATTATGTATCAAAACACATTCTATATATCTAAGGCGTTAGACGTCTATAAAATATAAAACGGATATATTACACGAAATATCTACGGATAGAATATCAAAGGAGTTTGGCCGGTCATTTCGTTAATCGCTAGTTTTTCAAATTGAATCGCCGACGTGGGAATTTACGACGTGGGAATACCTTAGAGCAGGAATAAGAAGTATGTCTTCGTATCTCTCCTCTAAGGGGAATACCTGTCCTGGGAAGAATGAATGTTTCACCCCAGGCACGGGAACTATTAAAACCCTTTATGATAACGGAGTGTGTCGCCTATCTTGAGTGGTCATGCTCAGAGGGTTATGATTTCACCCTGGGGGCCGTACGAAGCCGACAAAGGGCCGTAGTTCACTCACCACTCTTTGGTTGTAAATATTGCTGGACTTTGCGTGGCATTCAGCGATCGATAGGTATCCTTACAATTCTTTCTCCCAGATACTTCTGCAAACATTCTATTGTAAGTCTTAAAAGTGTTGATCATCTTTTAAGATGTTTACAGAAAAAAAAATTGACTAAACGACAAATGTGGCGTCCACTTTAGCCGGTTCACATCAAAACTAAAAATATCAATTATTCCTATATTTAGCTCGTGAAAATGTACTTTATGCATAATTTTATGCAAAAAAAAAAAATAAATGTGTCGATTTTTAGAATGCTAGAACTGTCTATTTTGTAGGAATTCTACACTTATAGACATTTAGAAAAATAGTTAATGTGACGGGATCCTTCAAAAGCAAAATTCGGCAACTATTAATTCATTTCTGCAGTGCATATGCTTCACAAAATATGATAGTTCGAACTGCCCTGTTAAAAATTCGTTAAAAATCCATTTAAAAATTAAAAAAAAAATCGTTTAAAAACAATCACAGTTAAAAAAATTTTATAAAAATATTAATTTGTAAAACTAATATATTGATTATAACTAAAACTCGAATTCTATGAAATTTCATATTTGCATATGCAATTGCATATATGAACACTTATAGAGCATGTAAATGCATAAAAGGCCTTTAAATGCATATTTCAAGTACTTTATTTTCTTTTAGCTTGCATTTTTTTATTTTAACTATCTTTTTATCTTCTTTAACACTTTACAACAAAGCTGAAAAGTGTTTATGACTTTGTTCATTCTGTCTGTCTGTCTGTCCGTTAGCACGATAACTGCCGAAAAAATGAATTTATCAAAATGAAATTTTAATATGTTGTTCAGACAGTCTATAGGACCTATGGGAATATAAATGAATAATGTCACCCAATTAGTTTTGGATATAACCGGGTTGAAATAATGAAATACATTTAACCCTATGAGGCCCAATTTTTCAAACATTTTTTAAGCAGATTTAAAATTCACAAATTGCTTCGAAAGTTTTATGAAATATTCAAATTGTCCCATAAAATAAATAATAAAAATTTCAGAAAAATATATTCAGTAGTTTTTTAAATAAAAATTTGAATAATGATTACACCTTTTATATGAAGCGATCACGTAACCATTATATGAAGAGATCACATGACCCACTTCAAAATAAACTATGGCATCCATCTTGTGCCAAAATTGTGATTTTTAATGTTCTTTGTAATTCATATTTAGTATTTAACCCGTCGTAAAACCGCTTTATTGTTGCCTAAATTCTGTGCATCTACATCCTGAAACACTGCAATTACAATATATTTGAGTTTAAATGATCATCCAACTTTGACTATTTCTACAACGAAGCCTACTTTTCACTAATGGAAAATGTAAACACCAAAATGTGTAAAATGAGTTGTATAAGAATTGTTGCATTTCTTTAAGGCAGAATTATTTAGCTGATGGAGTCTGCAATATAGCTGATATGAATGAAATATTCATTGATTTTAGAGAGTAGGACGATTTTTTCGATGAAGTTTAAAACATAGAGTCTAATTACTTGTACCTCCATGGTCTTAAGTTTGAAATAAAATAAATTATTATAGTATTGTGATGAATGAAATGAATGGAAAAATGTTTATGAATGAAATGCTGATTTTATAGAGAGAGCCATGTGTGTTATATTTCGATGGCGTCATTTGAATACATTTTATTTGTTTTTGATGAAGTTTTCAAATGTAATAAATTATTGTAGTATTATAATAATTTTAAAAATATTATATAGAAATGCATCGCATTTTACAGATGTTTAAACCAGGCAATTTATATTTCAATCCGGTCATTTGAATGAAGTTCATTTTTTTCGATGAAGTTTTAAGTTTTCAAATTAATGTAGTATTGTGATGATTTTTAAAATATTACCGAAGAATGTATCGAATTTTAGAGATGTTTAAATAAAATGGCATTGAAGTTGGAAAGTGTTTCATAATCAATGCCTTAGGCATGATTCATCTTTCCTTTTAAATAGCTAGATAAGTTAACATCGGACGAAGCTAAACATATTTCTCATTCAACACCCAAATTTCGTGAGCTACTAAGGCCATGCAATTATCATAAGAAATGGTGAAATCTTTTCAGGGTAAAATATCAAGAGACATGTCTGGTAAAAGAGATGGAAAGTCACGTTATACGAATATCTGAAGTTTTGCATACGTCGTTTTCAAAGAGCTGTTCTGTAAAATTTTCTGTATAAGCATTGTGAGTAAAAATGCCTAAAATTAAATCTAGTAAATCAATCCGAATAAAATCATGTATTTATAATCATAGAAAAATCTGAATACAGATGGTGTTTTTATATTATGTAATATGCGAGAAAAAATTATTCAGAAAAATATCAGATCAACATGTAAAAACTGCTATTCACATTTCAGAGAGAAAAAAAAAAAAAAAAGAAGAGTAAACACGCAGTTATAACTAAGCCGTTTTCAGCATGGAATACCCAAGAACTAAATATCACTTTCAGTTCAAAAGATGACAAGTACTGTCCAATAATATCAGTTGGTATTAAAAGAACATTTTTAGCATTAAAATGTTTTTAGATGATAAACGACAAAGTCTACGTATCAAGAACTTAGAAAAGCACATTAGTTGGTTACAGCAATAAAATTTACTCACTATATGAAAATTTTGACTATATTTGAACAATGATATAAAAACTTTTGATTTGCAATAATAGTTTGCTTGAGTTTGGTTGAAATTCCCCGTTTTTAAATGCTTCCAGATGCATTAATGATATTCGAACAAAATATATAAATACATGTATTTTATGTTATAATTAATTAATTATTAAATTTTAGGTGCATATTTGCATGCATATTTTGACAAATTTTAATGCATATATTAGTTATGATGTTAATGTAGTATCAAATGAGACATATCGTGCGTCTGCAGTTACGTAGGAAACGTCATAAGCATTCATTGATAATGATTACGTTAGTTCTCCATATATAATTATATTCTTCACAGAGTATTGGTGTACTAAATCCGACACTGTAAACAACCACATTTGATCTTCGACCTCCCTTCCCTGTTCGAGATCCTGACGACACCTATATACCAATCTTGACACTTTTTAGAAAATAAAAAAATTGTTGATTTTCATAAATTTCATTGTAATGTCGGCAAAAAAAAATCAATATTTTCCCTCAAAAGGCTCTCTCTCTCCCAAGAATGCCTTATCAGCAAGCACTATTGAGAGGGAAATTATACACTTTTATTAAACATCGAGTTTTTGCAATAAATTAATTTTTAGCATTTGGCAACAGAAGTTTGAATCCTTTAATTTCTATTCTTAAATTATTACAAGATATTTTGAACTATCTATCTATCTATATATATTAATTGTCAAGTGTCCGTCTGTTCGTCTGTCTGTCACGTTTTTTTAGGCACTCCCCGGATAAATAGAGACTTGCAATTTGGTGCACAGGTCGATCGTTCGATAAAACCCCCCGGAAAAATCGAATTTCTCGAAAATATTCCGTCGAGGGTATGCTCCACACCAAAACGTTCGAAAAGTCAAATGATAGGAAAGTATACTTTGCGATGAGATAGAGATTTCAAATTTAGAGTATGTAAACCATTCTAAAGGAAGAAAGTGTGCAATTTTAGATTTCAATATTTGCTACTTTAGTGGGTGCCGCGCACCGAAATGTTCGATTTTCCGAACAAATGAGAAACGCTTGCTTTAAATTTGATAGAGGTTTGAAATTTGGTATACGAGTTAATCATTTGATGAAAACACTCAAGACAACATTGTTTTTCAAAAATGTTCGTTTAAAGAGGTTGCTCCAAAAACGAAATGATGAAAATTAATGTTTCGAGATGCAATAGAGACTACAAATTTGGTGTATGAGTAGATAGTTCGAAAGGAAAAGCACGTACAATTTCAGTTTTCCGATATTTTCTACTTTATGGGGGTACCGCAAACCCAAATATTCGATTTTCCGAAATAAATGAGAAACGCCTCCTTTCAAAATGTAATAGAGGTTTGATATTTGGTATTTGGGATAATCATCTGATAAAAAACACAAGAATAGAGTTTTTGAAATCTGTTCATTTAAGAGGGTGCTCCACACAAGCAGAGATGTGTATATATACCCAAGTCAGGGATTAAATAATGCTCAAAATTAATGATAAAAATCACATCAATGCAAAGTTAAAATATTTTATTTTTGTATTTATATTTTTTTTTATAAAGCTTACAACCATATTACTGAAAATTCTTACTTAAAGGTTTTTTATATCGCATGTAAACTTATTATCATAGCCGAATCAAGAACGTTGAAGCACAACGTTGAAGCACATCTATTGACCTAATGAGTTTACGAGTCGCATTTCATGACCAATAAAATATAGCTTACAACCCTACAAGAGCTATTTATAATTTTATAATTCGAGAATAGATCAGATTCAGAACTGTAATCCCCATTTGATCGTCTACACCCCCACACACTATTTTTGGGATCCTATGCACCGAAATTAAGTGTATGTCGGATATCCTATGCCTATGATAGGATGTTTGCATATGAAAAAAAAAACGCTGCAGTAAGAATTTTTAGGAATCTGGTTGTAAGTATCACAAAATAAAAGTTTTCTTTTAAATACCAAAAGAAAATTTTTCATCTTTGCCCTGATTCAAGTTTAGGCATTAATGTTTGGCATTATTCAATCCACGACTTGGGTATATATACCACTCTGTTTATTTTATTTGTAGATATTTTACCTTTTTGATATCAGGTTTGTTGGTTCTTTAGCACTGGTGAAGGAGATCCCGCGTATTCTCGAAACAGTTGTCAGCCACAATTTTATTTTTTTTACTTGAATATCTTAGATTTTTTTTCCCTAATCCTTTGCACAATGTGTTTTCGTTTTTTTATTGGTATAAGGAAGAACTGAGAATAAAAATTCAAAAAGTTAAAAAAGAAAAGCGAAATGTTTTTTAAGGAAAGTTAAAAATAAAATGTTAAAATTATTTCCTAATTTGTTATTAAAACCATTTCATTACTCAACCGTTTATATTTGTAAAGCAGAATTTCCTATACTCCTTTGTAAGGAACTCACACATTATTGAAAAATTAACTTGTATGGAACTCGCTCGTTGTTGCAAAATTTTACTTCATATGTACGTAAATCGCATGAAATGGCACAAAATTTCAGTTGCACGGAAGCCAGCCATTACAGTATTTAAGAGTGGTCGCACCACTCATTTTCCCAGACCGATCTCGTGCCAATTTACCTCTGTACCACTCTATGTCACTAGGAACCAATATTAAAAAATCGGTGTAGATTATGGGTGGGACAACGGTAATCTAAAAGGACGAGTCTCTCAAAAAAACAGGTGTATAATATATACTATCCCAAACATCTTGAACCCATTTCTTTCGAGACTAGCTCTTGCCCATTACAAATGCTATTATTTTACGAATCTTGTTTGAAGTCTATCCTCTAAGTAAACCGCACAATAGATGAAAAGTAGCACCCTTTGGCCCGCCGGCTGTCGGTAAGAAAGAGGAGGGGACTCATCGGAACAGGAAAGAAAAGGCCTCAAGAAAAAGGATTTTTATTTTAGATTCGTCATACATAATAATCTTGATTCATCTAATATACTTCAAAATGTTTTTCAAATCAGGCGTTTCTTCTTTCAAATAAATAAATAAAACAAAAAGAATAAAAAATAATGTGTTTAACAAATGACTTTCTCTACAGATTAACACATCTGGATTTTGTTGGAAAAATAACACAATCTAGTGCTTGTTTACTATGAGAGCCCACCAAAATTAATAGAATTATTGCAGTTACTAATTATAAAAATATGTATAAGAAATTCCATGTAAATTGCTTTAATATTTCGTTAGATATCGTGCACTCGGTGGAAAAAGCAAAAATACCTAATATCTCGAGAACGGCTCATGATAACTACTGAAAAATAGTGTCCCATAATTATTAGTTAACTGTATTTAAAAATCATTTTGTCATAAGATAATAGTTAAAATATTTATTGTTTGGGGGTTTTCTCCATTGTGGATCAAAAACGCGTAATATCCCAAGAACAGCTTACATTCTCGGTCCAGAAGTTGTGTTATGGGCTTCTAAATACAGAATTATATGTAAAATGGTAATTTCCCCCAAAATATAAAAATATAATTATGTTTAAATATCCTTCGAAACTTATTAATTCGTTAATTTCTTTGATCCTATAAATTTTTGATCTTGTATTCAGTTTTTTCCATTATCTTAAATATAATGGGCCAATTTTTAAAAGGTTTTTCTATGTTGAATTTATATCTTGTTTTCAATAAGTAATTTGGTTTTGACAGGTTCTAACATTATTTTTATTATTTTATTACATTAGGTGTTTCATTTCAATGATTCTGTAATATGTTCATTACATAGGTATATAGACCATTTCTTTAAAACTATTTTACGAAGTAGACCCTATAGATTTTCATTAAATTTTTAATAAATTTTTATGTAACTTATATATTATGTGTTTTAATATTTTGAAATCCACAAATACCGAAATCCCGGTTTTGAAAATTACAAATGTCGAGATACCTGATTATAATTTTGTCCCGAAATTAATTGCCCAACCCATTTCTATGAGTTGAGTGAAAGTTTCATTTATGGGCATATGGACATGCCGGATATTAAAAATAAAGCCAATTAGTAATTTTAATTCTTCCAAAGATATAACATAGGGAATCGTATGCTAATTTTTCCTTCGTAACATTAAGAGAAATATCCTGCTTATTTAGAAAGCAGTTAAGTTGTGAGAATTGCAAGTAGTTATTTGCCATCGTGAAAATATAAATGAATAAAATGGCCACCTCTAATCGTAAGGTAATGTTTCGTCAGCCTTCAATTTACATTAGCATTCAAATATCCTTAAACTTAACATTTGTTCTTTATATATTATTTTTTAAATATCCATTGCATTTTGTACACAAGTACTTCAGGACCCGAAAAGTTGTATGAGAATTAATATCAATAAGTTTGTTGTACATATGACTTTATTGAAAATGTAAATATTAAAATAAATTACATTTTAGAGAAGATTAGAGGTTTATTGATGACAAATTGGGCAGTTATGTATCAAAATTAACATATCAAGTGAAAACTAAAGTGCAATGCTGATTTAGGGCAATATAACTTTTTGAATTTTATGGAATTCTATATACAGAGAAGAAAGGATTTTTCCAGACCCCCTGAAGATGTTAATACCCTCGCAGATTTCCGAGTTACAATGTTTCGTCTACGCATTTTTTACTAAATCCTTAAAAGGAGGGTGTATGAGAGTACTATAAGTCTCCTAGAAGTAAGATAAAAGAACAAATTTTAAAATATTTCAATTTTTTTAAGTAGATTGACATTCATTCATTTCCAGTGCAAAAAGCAAATAGTCCAATTTTAGGAGTGGCCATTTAAATAGGGCTGGCTTGGGGAAGTTATGTGCTTAGTCTCCATCCCATCTTTGCTGAAATAGAAAAGGCCAATACCGGAGCACTTTACCATCAAGTCTGAACAACCTTAAGAAATCACTGTAAGCAAATACAATAAATTTGCCAACACCTACCTTTGTGGTTGTAGATTATATTTGAATACTACCGGCCATATGTTGGTTTTTAAAGAATATGTATAACTAATTGTTAGTACATATAGCTTAAACTGTTGCTACAGCTCAAACAGCTATTTATTGCATAAAATAACACATAAAAGGAAATATATATATATATATATATATATATATATATATATATATATATATATATATAAATTCAATTTGCTGTTAAAAATTATTATAATCGTTTTGCAATTTGGCAGTTTAGCACATTTTAAAGTGACACCAAGTCGCAGAAAATATATCGGAATCCGTTTACTGTATATGGGGTTGATTTTATTCCTTTAATCATGAACAGAAATGTATAAAACAAACTCTTAATTATTATATTTAAACATATTATTTAGTCTTTAATTTAAGATTTTATGGATTTTTGTGGAGCATTTAAATGAAATGGCCGGCTCTATTTCTAGTGCATGACTGTCCTGTGTAAGCACATCCAGAGATTTAAAGAATAATCACGAGCTGTTGACAATCTACTGGTGGAAGCAGACCTAAATGCATAAATTTATGCTTAGGAAAGGTTAAAAAAGTAATTGGGCTGATATCCATAAAGGCAATAGGGTTGATACTCTCCCCAACCTCATAAAAATAATAGGGCTGGTCTCTATGAAAAATTTTATTAATAAAAGAAATATTTTGATCAATTGGTCATTAAATAGATTAAATTTGCATTAGGCGATATTTTATTGTGTTGCATTTGTTTCAGATTCTATTCGTGTCACTTAACATGTACTTGCTTCTAGTAATATTTTGCCTGTACTGAGAATACTGGTGTTTAAGTTGGATAATCAAATGTTTTGTTTATTGCGAACTCTGCCTTCGCTGATATTGGTGATTCTAAAATTTCACATTCTTCCGAAGTAGTGTAATTTTCCAAGACTTTGATGAAATATGAAGTAATTTATTAAAATAAAAATTGTTTCAAATCGCTTCTGAAAAGAAACTGATGTTATATATTATCGTTAATATCAGCATTAAACAAATTAAAGGTTTCAACCATATTCGGAGGCAAAAAACAGCCTCCTATCGTCAAAGCAAAGACTGAGAAGTCATACCAGCAAAATAACTGCTAAATGAAAATTAGAAAAAATGAAAAGAAAAAAACTAAGAATAATATAAATAAACAGAAGAAAGATTAACTTGGTCATGACTAAGACTACAAATTTAAGTACGCCATGATGGAAAAAATATAAAATAATGTGTTTCGGAAAATACATCATGAGCACCATCATCAACTAATTTAAAATATATATTGGCACAAACCATTATAAAAATACTTATGAATAATCGACTAGAAAATTGTGTAGTATGTAATAAAAAGTATATGAAAGAAACAAGCTACTTCAAGATATTGAAGAATTTTATGTGCCGGTGTCAAAAAGAAAAGAAAAAAAATCAAATTTTAAAATTTTATCCTGCTTGAAACTTGTCATTAGAAATGCAAACTAAGCGATCCATGGGGCAACCAACATATTTGCAAAATAAGATTATAGACAATAGTATTCAGTTGAAAGTGATAGAAGATAGTACATACAAAACTCTTTGCCTTTACTCAAAATAAATAATGTAGTATACATAATATAGCTTATCAAAAGATTTGAAAATAATTGTAATTTGGGTATCTGTTTCCATTGCTTAAGCAAAAAAAATAAATAAATAAACAAATAAAATAAAATACATGACTCTATAAAGGGGTGAAACTAAGGCATCTCGGGTCTCGTCTTCAAACACGCAGCTCGTATATATGTAAAAGAGTATACTTTATTTCACGTATTGTTTATTTCATAAGCATATTTGCACAAATAATATTTTTAGCACTGGCTTTTATCCATGAAATGAAAGTAAGACACAGATTTTTGAAAGTAAATGCAGTTGAGGTACAAGACATTCTGCGCCCCTCCTTCAACCCATAGCTTTAACAAAATATAATGTAATATACTTTATATAAATTTTGTTAGAATATTTATAAAAATCTTGCAAATAATTCTAACAACAGTCTTTTTAGTAGGTTAGGATGCGAGACAGAAGTTAAATCGACTTCGATTTTGATTAAACACGGAAATGGATTTTATTTTCAGAAAATTGGAAATACAAGAATGAACTATTTTATAAATTTTCGACTTTTTGTCATAATTCATTATACTGAGGTACAACTCTTCAATGATTACTATGCTACTGTCGAGTTTATTCTATATACTATTATATATTATTTCCTCTATCTCAATGAATTCAACTTATGAGAAAAATGTGATAGAAACAAGAAAGATTAATCTTGCAAAAAGCAATGATTATGAAACACTTTCCAACTGAAATGCAATGTTATTTAAACATCTCTAAAATGCGATACATTCAGCGGTGATACTTTTTTAAATAATCATAGTACAGTAATTTTTTTACTTAGAAACTTAAAACTTCAATAAAAAAGGCAATGCTATAAAATCCTTTGCTTCTCTATTTAAGGAAAACCAATAAATATTGCATTCATATCACTTATATTCCAGACTCCAGAGCTAAGTAATTTTGCTTTGAAAAATTCAGCAATTCTTATACAATTCATCTTACAATCGCTTGTCTTGTTTATACTTTGCGTACGTTAAAATTAGGCTTCGTTGTAGAAATAATCAAATGTTAGTGTTAATTTAAAATTAAAAATATTGTAATTGCGTAGGCACAGAATTTAGAAACACAGATAATATACCAAATTAAAGCGGTTTTAGGACGTATGCAGCACTAAATATAACCACAAGAAAGATCAATCATGCATAAAAAATTGATTATAAAACAATTCTCAACTGTAATTTTATTTAAACACCTCTAAAATATGATACATTCAAAGGCGATATTTTTAACACTTTACAAAGTTAAAATGTGTTTATGACTTTGTTCATTCAGTCTGTCTGCCTGTCTGTCTGTCTGTTCATTCGCAAGATAACTGCCGTAGATATGACTTTATCAAAATGAAATTTTAGTATGTTGTTCAGACGGTCTATAAGACATATGGGAATGTAAATGAATAATATCACCCGATTAGTTTTGGATTGAAACTGGGTTGAAAAAATCAAATACATTGAATCCTATGGGACCTAATTTTTCAAACATTTTTAAGCGAATTTAAAATTCACAAATTGCTTCGAAAGTTTTAGGAAATATTTAAATTATTCCATAAAATGTATAAAACAATTTAAGCAAAATTTATTCGGTAGATTTTTAACTAAAAATTAAAATAATAATTAGACCCATATTATATTAAGTGATCACGTGACACACTTCAAAATAAAATATGACATCCATCTTGGGTCAAAATCGTGACTTTTAAAATTCTTTTTAATTTATATTTAGTGTAAGAAAACCGCTTTATTTTTGCGTTTTTCTGTGGCATCTGTATTCTGCGCCAACGCAATTACAATATTTTTTAGCTTAAATGATCATCAAATTTTGATTATTTCTACAACGAAGCCTAATTTTAACCTATGCAGAATGTAAACACATAAAGCTGTGAGATGAGTTGTTTAAGAATTGCTGAATTTTTTTAACGCACAATTTAGTTCTGAAGATTGGAATAAAGCTGATATGAATGAAATATGCATTGATTTTACATGGAGATGCAGACAATTCTTAAGTATTGCTTTATTTGAAAAATTTTAAGCATAAGTTTTAAGCATAGAATTAGAAAGTACTTTTACTTCCTGGATTTTATGTTTTCAAGTAAAATATATTAGTCTGATATCGTGATGAATGAGAAGAATGGAATAAAATTGTTTGAATAAAATATTCACTCCATTTACTTAGAGAGCCAAGCGACTTATATTTCAGTGACGTCATTTAAATAAAGTTCATTTTTTCGATGAATTCTTAAGTTCTCAAATATAATAAATGATTGTAGTATTGTGATAATGTAAAAAATATTACAGCTGAATTATCGCATTTTAGAGATATTTAAATAAAATTGCATTGTAGCTGGAAAGTGCTTCATAATCAATGCTTTATGTATGATTGATCTTTCTTGTTTAATTATCACAGAACTACAATAATTTATTTAATTGGAAGATTAAACCATGGAGGTTAAAGTTTTTTCTAACTCCATGCAGAAAATGTCATTGAAATTTTATTCAAACGACGTCAGCGAAATATAAATAGTCTTGCTCTCTATGTAAAAACAGCGAATATTTCATTCATACACTTTTATTCCAGATTGCAGAGTTAAATAATTTTGCTTGAGAAAAATTCAGCAATTCATATACAACTCATCTTACTTGTTTGCATTTTACATTCATTAAAGTTAGGCCTCGTTATAAAAATAATCAAAGTTTGATGATCATTTAAGATAAAACATATTGTAATTGCGTTGACTCAGAATATAGATGCACAGAAAAAACGCAAAAATAAAGCGGTTTTAGGGCAGATGCAACACTAAATATAAATTAAAAAGAGCTTAAAAATTACGATTTTAGCACAAGATGGATGCCATATTTTATATTGAAGTGAGTCATGTGATCTGTTCATATAATGGTCACGTGATCTCTTCATATAAAGGGTGTAATTATTATTTTAATTTTTATTTAAAAAGCTACTGAATATATTTTGCTGAATTTTATTTTATATATTTTATGGAAAAATTTGAATATTTTCTAAAATTTTCGAAGCAATTTGTGAATTTTTATTTTGCTTAAAAAATGTTTGAAAAATTAGGTCCCATAGGGTGGGGTTCAGTGTCTTTCATTTTTTCAATCCGGGTTCACACCAAAACTAATTGGGGGATATAATTTATTTACATTCCCATTATATCCCACAGATCGTATGAACAGAATACTAAAATTTCATTTTGATAAAGTCATTTCTACGGCAGTTATCATGCGAACGGACATATAGACAGAATGAACAAAGTCATAAACACTTTTCAACTATGTTGTAAAGTGTTTAAAAAAAGCATTTCATCATCTGAATGTTGGATACTATTTTACGAGTATATCTACTTATAGTGTGAATGTAAAAGAAACTAGCGCAATAGAATTTTGCTGTATAGACCAGCAATTGTGATGATAGTTTCATTTTAAGAAGGATGCATGGGTTGAAACTTTCTGTTGTCGCAGAGCGAGCAAGCAGGTTTCAGATTCCTTTGAAGTATGGGGTACAGGTGATTGCTCTGAGCTTCGAGAGCCAGATACTAGATATATTATCAGCAGTATTGTTCAGACAGACATCTTCTACTAAGGGGACTATGGCCTGAAGGCATGCTCTACCTGATGGCAGGGCTGCAGGAGTAATGGTTTAGATCTTAGCACCTTCTCCCTTGAAACCGGAAATGTTTGTGAATAACGTCACGACATTGCATGAAGAAAATTGACATTCATAGGATTTAATGGAAAGTGTACATTTCAAACTAAAAATAGGCTGATGAAGAACACCGTAAATGAAAATCAAACATTTGTAACGAGAGCTAAGATTGAATTTTATTGTTTGGGCAATATAACTTGTGTTTACTTGGTACAAAACAATATTTTTAATTGTTTCTTTCGAATCTTTTTCAAAAAATTTTTCAATCTGGTTGTTACAGTTAGAAATCAAGTTACAATAAAAAGATATCTAGAATGTGGAGATATATTGATGCAGGTAAAGAAAAACATATATATTTCAAATTTTGTATACAAGTTATTCTTCTAAAATATAATGTAGAAAGCCCAGACCACACGACCAACCCATAGGCTAATGGTAGCTTTCTGTGTGGCCGGGCTAAAATATAATGTAGAAATGCTTTAAAAGTTATGTTTTTTTTAATTAGAAACAGCTTAATCACGTCGATAAATGTACGTTTATTTGTGTAATACATAAACATATACGACATATATATTTAATATAATTTCGGAAATAAAAATTATATTCCAAACAAAATATTGCTATAAAATCTTAAAGCCCTAAAAGGTTGAGTTCTTATTAGAAAAGTTAAAAAAGCATTGTATCAGATTCCACATAATAATTTGATATTAGTAGGTGCATTCCTTATTATCGTGTTCTCATATGACACATTCTATAGCATTCGAGGTGGGCTCAAAAAGTTTTGAAACCTGCTTATTTGTTAATATCTCGAATTCGAATAATTTTGAGGGAAAGAAATTAATTTTATGCAATTAGTATGAGAAAAAATATGTTATTTAAAAGAAAAATTAGTTCAAATAGAAGATTCGTTCCGTTTTTTAAATATAAAGGATATGGAGTTTAAGTGTCCACTGGACTTTTTTATAAATTCGTAATATCGCATTGGTTAAGTCTACTTCTGTCGCAATCGTCATCAGAAAACAAAAATATATTTTATTTGCACATACTATTGTATAGAATAGGTATTGTTTCCTTGAGAATTTTCGAATTCGAAATTTTGATGGAAGATATCCTGACGGAAGACAGTTATTGGATTTGATAATTTGAATACATAATTTTTGAAAATAAATAATATATTAATACTAATCGAATTGTTTATGGGCAAAAATATAATTTTGAAAAATATATAAAAGAAAAGAGGGCAAAATAAAATATTCTTTATATAAAAATCCAGAAAAAATCAATGTTTTAATGACATATATTAAACTAGTTTTATTATTTTTTATGCTGTTCTGTAAAAGAAACCGAAAATATACAATTGTTTAAAGAATGCGATAGCTCATATGGATGAAGCAGAGGCTATGGTATTTAAATGACGGGTGTTACAATGATTTGGAATATAAATGGAATACAGTCCCTGATTACATACGCAAGTGTATATCTGTTGCTATATTAGCTCAAATATTCACTGGGACGATCTGTTTTGACGTCAGGGATAGTGCCATCCAATTTAAACCATAATCCAGTGGGGGCGACATCCACAGGGACCACGTCCTCCTTCCTCTAACATCAACTTATCGGAAGAACTTTCAAATCCACATATTAAATATATTCCGCGTGAACAGAGGGTCAGTTTAGGCAGAGCTAGGAATTGAACTCTGGTCCTCCGAGTGCAATCTTCGTGCCTTAACCACTGGACTATCCCACCCCGAAGTTCATCAATCTGTCCTTCAGACCGTATGCAATACAGCAAAATCCACCGGGTTCATGAATACTAATACGTATTTAGAGCATTTAGCGAAAATTTTGTCGTACCAAAATAACATTTTTTAAATAAGTAAAAAATTTTTAAAACATTTTTATACAGAAGACACTTCTCATTGCAGATACTATCTTCCATGGACGGGTTTCACTCTTATTCTGCGCTCGTCAGCAGGGTACAGCAGAAATCTGTAATGATAGTAAAAGGCATGTCACAATTTTTTGCGAGCTTCTATGGGAACTGATAATTTCGGTCCTTCCACGTAGTTGGCATAACATTTATTTACAATTTAATTCAGGCCACACGGAGTTTCAAAGGCAAATTTCATAAAACACAAATCCGCCTATAAGGGACGCTCCCAAAAATATGAAATACACCCCAGCCAGAATTTTTAATCAATTTTTTCAATCACTATGGAAGAATTGAAATTATTATTTTCCATAAAAGCTTGTGAAAATTGTGGATTTTAGCAAGTTTTGTACTGCCTTTGCAGCTGACGAGCTGTGTCTTCCATATTGACGACCGCATAATAAATGCGAAACAGGTTCATGGATGTTAGTATCTGCAATGGGAGAGCCATCCTTATTTTGTTGGGCACCCGTTATAAGTCGGTTTTGTGTATAATACACTTTTATATGTTTAATCTTTTTTTCTCAATTTTGCATGCATTCGGTTATGTGTTAGGGCATGTGTTACAGAATGTATAATTTCTTATGTTTCTTCTCTTCTAACTACGAACGCATATTTTTTAAAAGTAATTTTAGTTCATTTTTTAACTAGTTTCGAATGAAAGAAGTTGCAGCACATCTAGCTTACATATATAAATATTACACAGTTATCAGTTTTAAATACAGTGTCCTCAGTAAAATGTGCATTTACGATCCTTAGTTAATAAATATACGTACCCTCGTTTTCTTAGTTATTAGATATACGTACGTTTACTCTCAGTAAGAACATATATATCTAATGCCAAGCTATGCCCTCATTCTAACGGTGTATACGCATGGGCCTCAGTCTAACGGTGTATATGCATCGTCCGCATTCTAACGGTGTATATACATCGTCCGCATTCTAACGGTGTATATGCATTGTCCGCATTCTGACGGTGTATATGCATGGTCCGCATTCTAACGGTGTATATACATGGTCCTCGTTTACCTTGCAAAAATACATACTTGAAATAAAGCTATTTTTAAAATTTTCTTGCCACATATGTCATTAACTTCCTTCCAGGATGCCTAAAATGTGAAAATTATATCAGAAAAATAATTAATTCGGGAGGTCCTCAGTTTGGTGGGTTCCCCGCAGCGTCCTCGTTTTCCACCAAAAACCAACCTGTGTGTGTGTGTGTGTGTGTATGTGTGTGTGTGTGTGTGTGTGTGTGTGTGTGTGTGTGTCAGTGAGTTTGTGGAGACGATAACTGACGAACGAATGAGCCGATTCGAAGGAAATTTGGTACAAAAATCACAATCCGTAAACACTGGAAGCCTGTTGTTTTTATACGCAATCGAATGTTCAGAACCCCCCTAAATTTTCGAGTGAAATTTTGAAAAAGTCGTCAAAAAATCAAAACAGCTAATAAAGTTACGCAAATAGGCATTTCTTATGTAATTTTTTATTAGAAAACGATTAACATAAATTTTAGAACGCTAACATGAACCGCTCTTGAGATATTGCACATTTTTCAAACAAATTATCAAAAAGTTATATAAAATAAAAAAAAGAAAATTCCTATTGAGAAACATGTTCACTTTTCATATGTAATACCATGCGATAAATTTGTTGACATCATTTTCGTGGATCTAGCTTGTTCCATTCATGAAAAAAGATACTTTGAGTAATACTTTTGTATTTGAACGCCAATATTCATTTACCTGCTGTAAGAATAACTTATATCTCCGTCCATAACGCTTGGTGTTATTTTGACGACGAATTTGGTGAAATATCGCCAACTTCGCGACATTTTTAATTGTTGCTAAATTAACAAAAATCTCGCCAGATTGATAAAAATGACGCTACATCAATGAAAATGACGACTAATTGTAGAAAATTCAATATCTTGGAATGAATATAAGTATCTACTATAAGAATAACATTTTTTAACTGTATAAGTAGTAAATTCATTGCATTATATAAGGAAAGTTATGTGTTGCCCACATCAGATATTTTTACTTTTCTAACAACATATAAAATTCTTAATAGGAAGGGATGGGGATAAGAACAAACTGAAAAAAAGAAATATCAATCATGCTTAAAGCATTGATTATGAAACACTTTCCAACTTCAATGCAATTTTATTTAAACATGTCTAATATGCAATACATTCCTCGGTAATATTTTAAAACTTCTCACAATACTACATTGATTTATTATATTTGAAAACTTAAACCTTCATCGAAAAAAATGAACTTCATTCAAATGACGGCATTGAAATATACATTGGCTGGTTTAAACATCTCTAAAATGTGATATATTACTCGGTAATAATTTTAGAAATCTCATAATACCACGATAATTTATTATATTTAAAAACTTCATCGAAAACAACTGAAATTCTTTCAAATGACGTCATAGAAAAAATAACAGGCCTGGCTCTCTCTAAAAAAGCAGCATTTCATTCATGAATAATTTCCCATTCATGTCATTCATCACAATACTATAATAATTTATTTTATTTAAAAATTAAATCCATGGAGCTACAAGTAATTTAACTCTATGCTTAAATTTTCATCTCAAAAAATCGTCCTTCTCTCGGTAAAGTCAATGAATATTTCTTTCATATCAGCTATGCAGACTCCATGAGCTAAATTCTTTTGCGTTAAAAAATACAGCAATTCCTATACAACTCATCCTACATATTTTGCTGTTTACATTTTACATACGTGAAAAATAGGCTTCGTTGTAGAAATAATCAAATTTGGATGAGCATTTAAAATCATATATATTGAAATTGCGTTGTTTTAGTATGTAGATGCACAGAATTTAAACCAAAATAAAGTGGTTTTAGGACGGATACAACACTCAATATGAAATAAAAAGAACTTTAAACATCACGATTTTGAGACAAGATGGATGCCGTATATCATTTTGAAGTGGATCACGTGATACTTTCATATCATGGTCACGTGATCGTTTCATATAAGAGGTGTTATTATTATTTAAATTTTTACTTAAAAAACTACTGAATATATTTCGCTGAATTTTTTTTATATATTTTATAAAACAATTTGAATATTACCTAAAAATTTCGAAGCAATTTGTGAATTTTAAATCCGCTTAAAAAATGTTTGAAAAATTAGGTCCCATAGGGCTCAATGCATTTCATTTTTTCTACCCGGATTCAATCCAAAACTGATTGGGTGATATTATTCATTCATATTCCCATAGGTCCTACAGACGGTCTGAACAACATACTAAAATTTCATTTTGATTAAGTCATTTTTGCAGCAGTTAGCGTGCTAACGGACAGACAGACAGACAGACAGACAGGCAGACAGAATGAACAAAGTCATAAACACTTTTCAACTTCGTTGCAAAGTGTTAATAAATGACATCAATATTCGTTGAAATCTACAATATGCTTCCAATATGTGAAAATTCTCGTGTCGCAATATAAACGTTCTGGACGATAAAATGAACTCTCATACGAAATTGGTCAATTTGAGTTTGGACGGTTCTGGACTAACTTTATTGAGTTATCTGGTTAAACTTTATTGAGTTTTATTTGATGTTAAGAAGTGTACACATCAGTTTTACTACAATCATGTGATCACTTATAATTCTGGACAACGTACTACGTAGGAAGAAAATAAAAGAAATCTTCTGAGCTTGCTAAGGACACTTATCTGACCACAATGAAATTTTCAAAAAGATAATGGAACAATGCCCAATTCGATGTCGACAAAATAGCATCAATATCAATTTAAACAAATAATTATTTTAATAGTCTTGTAGTTTTAAACAAAAAAAAATTA
Source organism: Amaurobius ferox (assembly GCA_951213105.1). NCBI lineage: Eukaryota > Metazoa > Arthropoda > Arachnida > Araneae > Amaurobiidae > Amaurobius > Amaurobius ferox. The sequence continues at coordinate 85,175,315 of OX578137.1, forward strand.
ACTGCTATTTTATAGAGCACTTAAACAAAAATAATCACTGATAGTACTTTAGCGAAGAGGCTATAAACTGATACACAATAAATTATCGGCATAACTTACATTGTTTCATTTTTTCTGACTATATATGAATGGGGCGCATATATTTAGACTAATAGACTAAAATATCAACCCATAGACCAAATTAACTCTGTGACTTGAATTGCACGATTTTTTTCTATTCATGAAATATTTCAGAATGAAAAATTCAGTATGTGTGCAGTTAGACTGAAATATTAATTCATACATCAATGTTATAGGGATAAATTTCCATTTTTATGATATTCGGACCGGTTCTCGTTAGATCACCGAAGTCAAGCAGCATCGGAAGGTATCGGATAGTATTTGGGTGGGTGACCCCCTTGGTAACACCGCGTGCTGTTGGCAATTTTCGGGGGCGGTAGCCCGGTGGTTTGCGCGCTGGATTTGCACGCTGCCACAACTGCCGCCGTGTTCCTGCGGAGTACGATCACGTTAAACATGTGGGTGCGTAAGTCCTTCCGAGAGGTTGGTGGTAGGGGAAGAAGGGTACGGTCCCTGTGGATGTCTCCCTCATTGGGTTCCGGTCTAAATTGGGTGGCACTTCCCGGCAGTCCAAACAGTTACCTTACACCTTTCTGGTAGGTCGGACGGTCTGGGTCTCAACAACAACAAAATGTTACGAGTGTGGATGAAAACCATGCCTTGTCGAAAATTGTAAAATTTTAGGTTTGATTATAGAATTTAACCAGTTCTTAATCTGGTGTCATCAGTACATATTAGTTTTACTTCAATCCTATTGACCGCTCATAATTCTGGTCAACGTACTGAGTGGACATAAAATAAAAGAAATCTTCTGGGTTTACTAGAAACACTCCGCTGACTACAACAGATTTTACAATAGGATAATGAAACTATACCCAATTCAATGTCGCCAAAATAGCATCACTATTGGATTGGCCAACTAGCCAATGTGAAAACCGGAGATATATTTTATTTACAATTTCTATGATGATTCCAAACAGCAGTTATATAAAAATAATTCATTTAACGACGTTATCAAATAGGCGTAATCGCATTGTAAGTACTTGGGACGGGGAAAAAATGGACACCATTGTTTCAGGGTTGTCACGAACTATTCTCGAGATATTATAAATTTTACTTTTTACATAAAGCGCTATGTTTCAATCACAAATTGAGCAAATGTGATGTAATTTAGTATGTTATTTTCAGCGAATGAATGCCAAAGCCCTTTTGAATTTATGGTGCATAAAACATAGGGATGGCTTCAATGTTTAAAAAATGTAATTACAAAATAATAAGAACATTATAAAACATTTAAGTTAAAACTTTTTAAAGACATATATGTAATTATTTTAAGTCTGTTATAGGCCAACGGCACCATTTACATATCAATTACCCTTGCCATATTCAAGTTATTACAGGATTTTATTCTAAAATAGAAAACAAATCATAAAGTATTTAAATACGGCCTCTATAATTAAATTATCAAATGATCTGCAAAAACATTTAACACGAAATAGACACCATTATTTAGTAGTTATCACGAGTCGTTTTGAAAGTAATAGATATTCAACTTTCTCGTAGAGAGCCAGATATATATGGACATAATCAATCTAATTTTATGGAATGCTAATCAATATGATTATTCTAATTGATTATGCATGATTATCTTAATATATAAAAAAAAATCTCGTTGATTTGTAGCGAGGTATAGCTATAAGAAAGTTTATTATTGTTTTTCATAAAATAAGAATTTGTAAATCTGAAGAATGCGTTGGGCATATTCAATTCTTGCATTTCTGGTTGAGATTATTTAGTTTTCTTGTCGTTATAAACCATGGTTGTTTTTTGTCTTAGTCACCTATGTAAAATTACCCTTTGGCCAGCCCAGTAACTAAGAGGTATAAGGCAAGCGATTCCTCGTGCTCGTTTGACTACCGGGTTGTGGGTTCGTATCTCATTGTGGGCATAAATCCCGTTAAGATATGTAATGCGATTTGCATCCTGCTGTAAGTCAGGACATTATCCTATAACGGATAAATAGGTCACGATTCGGCTGTCAAAAATAGATGAATGGATAAGTTACCAAGTGTCCGGCATTAAAAATGTACTATCTTATAATATACCATTATCACTTTTACGTCGCATTTTATATCTCACAAAAAACAACTCCATATAAAAAAAAAACCTCTAAAGTACTAGAAACGGAAAACCTCTTTCCAAAAAATGTATGAAATTTCAAAATGATTTACGCCAATTCCCCGCGGGAGCGAAGATGCGCTTACAGGACAAGGGTACCCTGTTGAAGGATCTTGTATCAGGGTTAATTTACTGCAACAGGGTACTTTTGACCTGAAAGTACAAGTTAATTCCTGAGAGGAAGGACATGGCATAGACTATTTTGAGATTTCATAACTTTCTTAGAAAGATGATCTTGTTTCATGTGCGTGGCAGAGAGCTTTTTTAACCATTAAATGGTTTTTTTGTGAAAATTTTATACTTTTTGTAGGAATATTTACCAATATGATTATATAACAATGATTAAGTAGACATTACAAATTCAACTTCACTGCCGAACACCTTTAAATGTTTTTTAAATTATTTTAATTAAAAATTAAAATTATCCCAAGTTTTAAAATAACATTGTGTATCTCCTACCAGAACACAAAATAAACTATAATTCATCAAAATCGATTCAATAGTTTAGGTTGTAAATCTGTAAACACTGGAAAATAAAGACGCGACAATCGCAATCATGTTTTTCAATTTTTGGAATTATAAATCTAATTTATCTGGAAGTTTTAAAAAAAAAGTATGTACCTTCCACCAGAACACACAAAATGAGCTATAATTCAATAAAATTGATTCAGTAGTTTAGGTTTTAAAAGAAAATAGTCTAATTTCTACCAGAACACAAAATGAACGATCATTCATCGAAATCGATTCAATACTGCTCATAAATCAATTCAGGCTGTGTAAATCCACAAACACTGAAAAAAAGCCCGACACGACAATTGTAACCGTATTTTTCACTTTTTAAAATTCTAAAGAAAATTTATCTATATGTTTATAAAAAAATTTGTAGCAGAAGACACAAAATGAGCAATTTATTATTCAATAAAATTGATTCAGTAGTTTTGGTTTTAAAAGAAAGCGGTCTGCCATCTACCAGAACACACAATGAACGACCATTCAACAAAATAGATTCAGTATTCAGTAATCGATCAACAAAATCGATTCAGTGCAGCTCGTAAATCGACTCAGGATGTGTATATCCGCACAGACTGAAAAAAAAAAAAAACACGATAATTGTAACAACGTTTTTCACGTTTTACAATTCTAATTCAGATTTATCTACAAATTTATAAAATAAATTATATACCTTCCACCAGAACACAAAATGAACAAATGAGTGAATTCAATGAAATTGATTCATTAGTTTATATTTTAAATTGTCTATCTCCTACCAGAACACAAAATGAACGATTGTTCATCAAAATGGATTCAGTACCGCTCGTAAATTGTTTCAGTAGTATAACTGTAAATCCGCAAACACTGAAAAACACTGAAAATCTGATACGGGCAGCACATGACTTTCCTTATTTAATGCAATGAAATTATTCCGTTCACAGTCGAAGAATAATACATAAGATCCACATTATTATGTTTTTAACAGTGAATTGTACATTTGGCGATTTTCCGAATGACAACATATAACACTATTTCAAAGTAACCAACAAACTTATATTTCGCGCAACTCTATATAAACAATTATCAATAATGATATTATCCTCAATATTCGATAGTACATATATTAAAATATTTTAATAACTAAGACATCAATTAGGCGCTATTTTCATTAATTTAGCGTCGATTTTGCAATTTTGACGATATTTTCGTCAATTTGGCGACATTTAAAAAGTCAGCAAGTTGGAGATATTCCGCCAAATTCGTCCCTACAATTTTGTCAAAGTTACGGACGAGAAATATGTTTTTCTCATAGTAAATTCCTATATTATTTCCAAGATATTGAATTTTCGTCACTTAGTCGTCATTTTCATTGATTTAGCGTCATTTTTATCAATTTAACGATAATTTCGTTAATTTGGAAACATTTAGAAATGTCGCCAAGTTGGTGAAATTCCTCGGTGAAAAAAAATATGGTCGGAGAAATAATTTATTCTTATGCAGATAAATGACTATTGGCTTACAAATACACAAGTATTACCTAAAGTATATTTTCTCATGAATAGAACGTACTAGATCAGCGAGAAATATGTCATCAAATTTATCGCATGATATTACATGCGAAAAGTGAACATATTTCACAATATTTAAAAAAAATTATGCGATTATCTGATAAGTTTATTTTAAAAATGTGCAATATTTCGAGAACTGTTCATGCTAGCGTTGTAAAGTTTATGTCAATCGTTTTCTAGTGAAAAATTACATAATGAATGACTATTTGCTGAATTGTATTAAATGTTCTGATTTTTTTTATAATTTTTTCAAAATTTCACTCGGAAATTTAATGAGGTCCTGAACATTCGACGGCGTTTAAAAACAATAGTCTTCCAGTTTTCACTGATTGTAATTGTTTTGCCAAATTTTGTTTGTATCGCTCTATTCGTTCGTGAGATGTCGTCTCCACAGACTCTACACACACACACACACAGCCATCTCATCTCCTCAAAAACTTTTGATTCTTGTTCACTGATGCTTGAAATGTGCTCTCCCTTCGAAAACTCGAATTCGAATTTTCGATCCCGTGGCAATACTTTCCTTATACATTATACTATGTATATAAGGAAAGTAAAAAATACGACGAGGCAATCGTAACCATGTTTTTCGATTTTTGAATTTCTAAATCAAATTTGTCTATCAGTATTAAAAGAAAACAATGAACCTTTCACAGAACACACAAAATGAGTTATTATTGAATAAATTTGATTAAGTAATTTAGGTTAGAGATCAATCAACACCGTAGAAAAAAATGTTCGATAATCGTAAAAAATATCATATTATTTTTTCTGGGGTTTTACCGCAGCAATTGTAATTATATTTGCAGCTTTGAGACATTTTTATACAGAACAAAAAACACGCATTTAGCTTTTGAGGAGCAGAGTGACAGACTCCTGAATATCGTGATTTGTCACTTCAGTTATAATATACATTTTACAGTTTCAGGCATGACTTGGCGGTTATAAACTCTCCCGTTCCTAAAAATTTTACAATGTATTCTTTTTCAATCAGTTTATGATTATTTAAAAAAAATCCTATTTCTAAGATACTATAAATTTATTAAATTAATATGCTAGAAATATATGCACTAGTTTTTATAAACGAACAAGTAATAGCATAGACAATAAGAATAACACATTACCCCGTCCGCAAAGCTTGGTGAGAAATTCAGCGGGACTTCGCCAACTTGGCGACTTTTTTAAATGTTCACAGAGTGACAAAAATATCTCCAAATTAATAAAAATGACGCCAAATGAGAATTTTGATTTAAGTCATATGAAGGGCATAAATTCTACTTCAGCTATAAATAATTATCGTAATATCAAGTGGAGAACACAGAACAATATCACATCTATTCCCTATTATAAAGTGTTCCCCTACTACAGCAAAAAATAAGTTGATAAAACCAAATACATAATATTCAAAAGACAACGAAAACATTTCTACTTAGATTAATTACAAAGTTACGGGGTTTTAAAAATGTTGAATAAAAGTCGCACAAACGTGTCATAGAATTTCTAGAACTTATACATAAACGGAAATGGGGAAAACTTTCGAGTGAAATTTATTCCGAACAGAAATAATTTTTAAAACTGAACATGAATAAGAATGTAGAGATATGAAATAAAAACTTTTGAAGCTGCGGTATGTTAAAAATATTGTTTTTGAAATTTTCCTTTCTCGATAATGGAGTTTAACTTTCCTCGCGATAATGGAGTCTGACTTCCCTCGCGATATTGGAGTTTGACTTTCCTCGCGATAATGGAGTTTAACTTCCCTCGTATGGGTAGTAGTGATTGGGACTTATACAGCCTCGAAATAAATATGCCCCATCCCATGCTATTCAAGCATCGTTCATTGTAGATAAAGTTTTAAAATACCATTAAATTAGGAATAACGCATAAATACATGTGCATATAATTTGTATAAGGGGACATCTTCATATCTAAATGCGCACACACTATTAAATGTAAATGTAACCCGATTTTGATGTCATAAACAAATTCTAGACCCCCAAATTAGTCCAAATATAAATTTTCTCTAAGTTCCTACTTTTATAGCCAGAAATTCTCAATATCCCGAAATGTTTTTAGAGGTCCCAATTTTTAAAGGTCAGGTCCATATTGAAAACCCCAATTTAAAGGTCGAGGTTTCGTTGATTGACTACAGCTGCTTTAATATGAATTGGTTTATTTACTATTTTACAAAAATATGTCACTGGTTTATTCTGATATGTCATCTTGCGTTTCAGAAGGTAAAAAACCCTTCAATCACTTTACGGAATTTTAAAATGGTCGAATTAATCAGCTAATTACACGAATGATAAAATCGGCACATTGCAATAACAGTGTGAGATTCGTTCGTGGAATAGATATTTGGTTTCTAACGGTTCATAGGTTGTTGTAATAACTATCACACTACACCTCAAATATTCAAATTAGTCTCTTGACTAATTTAATTGACTTTAGATTAAAATAGTCTCTGAAGTTGTTCTGATAGTTACATGTTTGCAGTAAATTCGTTGTACTTCATACTAAGCGAAGACGATGATATTCAATAAAAACTTTTCCCGAAAGTAAATAATCGCTTTGCTAAATGAATATTTTAAATGCAAGTTCCATAAAAAGTATAAAGGTAGCTGCGAACATAGCTACAACCTGAATTCAAACAAAGATCTCCATCAGATCATTCGGCACTACCCATTGCATTACCCACACGATAACCCATTATGCTATTTAAAGCTTCCGTTACAATCTCCTCCAGATTTCAGATCGAAATGAAACTTTAAATCTTACCCACTAATCTTATATTCCTTTCTGTATGTCATGACATTAGTGCATTGAAACTCGTTACCATATATCGTACAACGTTTGGGTAAATAATATTTCAATATTTTTAAGACCTCAGAGATGCACTACATTAAGGCGAGTATTAACGTCGAATAGACGTTGAATACTCAAGCAACATGACACGTTAAATGCATTCTTAGGCGAGACGTTAAATGCATTCTTAGACGAGACGTTAAATGCATTCTGAGGTGACACGCTAAATGAATTCTTAGGCAACACGTTAAATGCATTCTCAGGCGATACGTTAAATGCATTATTAGGCAACACGTTAAATGAATTCTTATGCGAGACGTTAAATGCATCCCTAGACAACACGTTAAATGCCTTCTTAGACGAGACGTTAAATGCATTCTTAGGCGACACCCTAAGTGAATTCTTAGGCAACAAGTTAACTGCATTCTTAGGCGATACGTTAAATGAATTCTTAGGCGATACGTTAAATGAATTCTTAGCCGAGACGTTAAATGCATTCTTAAGCAACACGTTAAATGCATTCTTAGACGAGACGTTCTTAGACGAGACGTTCTTAGACGAGACGTTCTCAGATAAGATGCATTCTTAGACGAGCATGCTTAGGCAATGCGCTAAATGATTTCTTAAGCAACACGTTACATGCATTCTTAGGCGATACGTTAAATAAATTCTTAGGCGAAACATTAGATGCGTTCTTATGTGACATTATTAACAATGCGTTTAACGTTCTATTCATTGAGATAGTGCTGATATAATAGTACATTCTTATAGAGTTGAAGAAAACACTAGATATCTCATCTCATAATGCCTTTGTGTTGACTGGACATCTTAATGTCCACCCACTGTGAAAAGTAGCTAAAACAGAAAAATCGCTCTAAACATGCTAAAAAGATGACCAAGTGAGGGCATTATTATCTGCTTTTCTCTGTTTTAGGGCAGAAATTGGATCACCACATCGAATATACATATTTGCTTTTCTATAAAGTATGATTAAAAATGTTTGCTTAAAAATATATTCCACATTCTGTTTCCGTCACATGCTTAAACAAGAAAGACCAATCATGCATAAAGCATCGATTATGAAACACTTTCCAACTGAAATGCGATTTTATATAAACATCCCTAAAATGCGATACTTTCAGCGGTGATATTTTTTTACATATCACTGAACTACAATAATTTATTTTACTTGAAAACTTAAAACTTCATTTAAAATAATGAACTTTATTAAAATAACGTCAACGAAATATAAATCGTCTGGCTCTCTATGTAAAAGCCGTGAATATTTCATTTATACACTTTTATTCCAGACTCTAGAGTCAAATAATTTCGCGTGAAATAAAATTCAGCAATTCTTATACAACTCATCTAACAATCACTTGTTTACATTCTGCATCCATTAAAATTAGCCTTTGCAGTAGAAATAATCAAAGTGTCATGATCATTTAAACTCAAAAATGTTATAATTACGTTGACACAGAATATAGATGCACAGAAAATACACAAAAATAAAGCGGTTTTAGGGCGGATGTAACACTAAATATAAATTGAAAAGAAATTTAAAAATCACGATTTTTACTCTTCGAAAAAAAGATGGATGCCATATTTTATTTTGAAATGGGTCACGTGATCTCTTCATGATATATGGGTGTAATTATTATTTTAATTTGTATTTAAATAACTACCGGACATATTTTGCTGAATTTCTTTTTATATAAATTTATTGGATAATTTGAATATTTACTCAAGTTTTCGAAGCAATTTGTGAATTTTAACTTAAGAAATGTTTGAAAAATTAGATCCCATAAGGTTCAATGTATTTAATTTCTTCAATATGGGCCCAATCCAAAATTAATTAGGTGATTTTATTCATTTACATTTCCATATGTCCCACTGACCGTCTCAACTACATACTAAAATTTCATATTGATAAAGACATTTTTAAGGCAGTTATCGTGCGAACAGACAGACAGAATGAACAAAGCCATAAACACTTTTCAACTATGTTGTAAAGTGTTAAAAAACATGATAAATGGAGATCAAGGAACTCTGGTTATAGATTCATAATATTGGTATCATTCGATACTGCTATAAATATACAATAGTAGTATATAGTTTATCTTTATTCATTTAACGAATTGTAGAATAATAATGTTGAGAAAACTCAAATTTCAGTTGGAAATCAAACATCAGTATTTTTACCTGTGCTGTAATAGCAAAACGTTCTCATGTTGGTTAAATGTTAATAAATTCAGGCAAAAAATTTGATATATTGTTATCAATAGAAAATTGCATCAAACGATAAAATGCATCATTGCTAATTTCAATTACAAATTAGTATTTGGTTGAAATATTTTTTGTTTGGAAAATATATAATTCGCTTAAGTAAATGTATTTTCGAAATTAATTTAGTTTCTATTATAAGTTTCGTATTTTTTCTTCATGACAGAAATTACAAATACGTAAATATTATCCTAAATAATTTAATTAGTAAATTACAAAAGAAAGTGTAATATATACTACATTTTTTCACTAAAGTTTACAATTAAAAAATTTGGAATAGAACGAAAAATATTTAATAAAATGAAGTTGCAAAACAATTTTACATAATCACCAACAAATTATTTTTTTAATGCAAGCCCACTCTTTTAATTATCAAGTTAAGTGCGTTTGAAAATAACTGGAAATACATTCTTACGGTTTTTAGATTAAATTCCTCCTTCAAGCTAAATTCTTTGAGAGGAAAAACATTTTTTGCTAATTAAGAAAGTTCGAAAGCTCTTTACAATGACACAATGAATCAGTGTTTAAAAATGAAGATATTTTTTATCAACAAATAGAATAACTAATTGAATAGTTAATTATTAATATACATCAAAGAAAGAATAAGCATTACACTTATATTTTAGTTTGGTATATGGTAACTAATTTGGGAAATTTTTTTCTTAAAACACAACATCTTTTTTTTATGGTTCATTGATGCAACTGGGATTCAGAATGATTTTCGTAAATTTTCAAGACTTTTACAATTTTGAAATTATTTTCTTAAATGGATATTTACTTAAATGCAATTAATTTGAGCATTTTTTTTATTTTAGAGGACAGCAATACTTGTTAAAATTAAAAAAAGGAAATACCAATTTCCAAAGTATTTTTATATTAATTACCTTCCACATTTTCGTAAATACATTTTTGATTTTTTTTATAATTAATGTGCTCTAATAAACTATTTAGCACAGTGCATAGTTTTTACGATATACTCAAATAAAAGTATGTACTTTGGAATTGAATTAAATAAATAAAAGGGACCAAAATATCAGACTCTTACCAGGCCGGTTCGACAATACCAAAACTTGAGCTAGAACCAAACTGGAAAAAATTTTGGAATGTAAAATACAAGCCAGACTTTGCCAAATAATGTTAATATAAAGTATCAAAAATATGAATTTTAAAATTTCTGTATAAAAAGTGAAGAATAAGTTGTTTATTTTATCAACATATATATTTACATATTTGAAATGAACAAAATCATTACACGTGATAATTTCGGCCGGCCCGATCCGAACTTTATAAAACTCAACCCAAGCCTGTTCCAGCCCGAAACAATTTTATAAAAATCAGACCAAAAACGAGGACTGTATTGGGCGTCCCTAAATTCCTGCAGGATCAAGTCCATGTAGTCCTCTACTCACTTTCATGAACAAAATCATTACACGTGATAATTCCGGCCGACCCGACCCAAACTTTATAAAACTCAACCCAAGCCTGTTCCAGCCAGAAACAATTTTATAAATATCAGACCCGAATCGAGGACCGAATTGGACGGCCCTAAATTCCTGAAGGCTCAAGCCCATATAGCCCTCAACCCAATTGCAGCTATATTTCAAAAATAGTCAGAATGATAGGCATTCCTTAATCTTAAAACATGAATTTTAAGATAAATAAATGTAATGTAGCCTCTGTAGCTCCATAGTTTAAATATTCAAATTTTGACTTTTCTATTCAGCTGAATTATGGAAGTAAAGGGAAAGTGTCCCAACTCCAACTCCATGAACTCAATATAGTTGTTCGTTTAGTTTCAGTCAGGCATTAAATAAAATCTCATGACCATGCGATTCCATCATGTTGTGGCAGAGCTTTCGACCTAAGACTAACCCCTTTATTTTACCTCGATGGTCTACACAAACACGGTTTGTGTGTTGTCTTTTATTACATAAATAATGTATTTGAAAGTTTTAGGATATAATTATTATAATCTTTCAAATACTTTTTAGCATGCATTGCAATTTTTTAATTACTTCACATTGTGTGTGTGTGTGTGTTTTTAATAGGGTCTATTTCGCACGAAACGCAATTTTTACAGTTCATGTACCGTAGTTCATGTTTCTTACATATTTAATGAGGTGGAAGAAGAAAATAAAGATACAATATTGTTACGACGGATCCTTACTGTATTCGTATTATGCAAGGGTGAGTTCGAATTTCTGGATAACTAACACATTCATTTAACTCTCCAATATACGTAAACATGAGTAATATACAGCTAATAGCTGGCTTATGAAGTCACATAATAAAGGTGAAATATACAAAACAGCAATTTAATGCTCCACAAATTTACAAGACATTAAATTGCAAGAAACTGACACATTCATTAACTCACTTTTACCCCTAATACGTCAACAATTTCAACTGAACGGTGACCAGCTTATATGACCTCTGCGGAAAAATTTGGAAAAAAAACCCTTAACTTGAGGGATACTTAACCAAACTACAAAATTCGAGAAGATTCCAGAAAACATGAAGTTTGCGATAATCCACCAGATTTGTAGCCAAAGTTGCCTAATTTGTACACAAGGTCAAGGAACGCAGAACTTCAAATAATAACATTAGTTGCCTGTAGATGTCATTTTTCGTCGGAGACCGGTAATATGCAGTGAAGATATTTTAGATATTTTTAACAATAGTTAGTGCATGTGGAGTCGATATGCAGTAACTAGATAAATCACTTATTCCATGCTTTACCTCTGGACATCTGGTATGTTTGTACTCTAGATAAAACATCAAAAATAATTGAATATGATCATCGTATTCAAGAGTTTATACGGAAAACCTAATTTATAGTGCATTTGTGTCCCATGTGTATATAATCCCAAATATACATCCCAAATATATAATCACTGATAAACATTATTAAATGCTTCAATTAATATATATTTTGCATCATAATTAAGGACATATTCTACTTTGTTTACATTCCTTATAGCAATATATTTACACACATATATTTAATATATAATAATTTATCCTGAGCATTCAACAATCATACGAAAAAACTTTTGTTGTTGAAAGCAAACTAAAGCTTTGCAAACAAAATTAATTTTCCTCATTAATTAGTTTCTCCATTCTTGTGTATAAAGGGAAGGGAGTGAAAAAGAAAAAAAAAGATTCAAGATTTTTCACGCCAGCTATTGATAAATGAAAGCCTGTAACGTCTAGTGTTTACGATAATTATCATCTCTTAGAAATTTATTCTTTTAATTTTTTGTTAGAACCCAGTGGGAATAGGAAACGCAGCGGCAGAGATTCAATGTTTCCTACGCTTCTGCGAATCACACTAGAGAAAATTATTTTATTTTTCTTCCAAAACTCATGATTATATATGGATGTATCTTTAGAATTCTCGCAGAATGGGGTTTAAATCAACTAGAATGCATATTTTAAGTGAAGTCGATCATGTATCTTGCTTTTTTTATATGTACACTGAGGTCCACATTGTGTCTTAAATCGAAATTAATGATATATACAACTTATTAAAATGGCAGCATATTTCACTTTTTAAATGTGTTTTTAATTTACTGGCAGAGACCACTTCGAGAATAAGAGCCTTCAATACTGTCCAAGTAGTTCAACGATAAAGCATATGCTAGCCAAGACAAACATCAATGATTTGATTCCAGATTGGAGCACCAAAGTTCTTTACAATGGCCCTGAACAAACCAATCCTGTAGGTTAGTGCAACGATTTCGCAGGTCTGAAAGTGACCCTAGTACGATAAGCATAGATCAGGTGATCTGTAGTATATTGAGCGGTGATTTCAAAGCGAGAGGTCAAAGATCTGGCGCGTAAAATTAGCAGCAGGAGGCTGACCTGAGGTAAAAGTATCTGGAGGCTAACCTGAGGTAAAAGTAGCAGGATGCTAACCTGAGGTAAAATTAGCAGAAGGCATAAAACTCAACCCAAGCCTGTTCCAGCCAGACACAATTTTATAAATATCAGACCCGAATCGAGGACCGAATTGGACGGCCCTAAATTCCTGAGGTAAAAGTAGCAGGAGGTAGTCAGTCAGATTGTTAGTTACACATCAATCTAACATTAGAGGACGAAGAATGCAAAATTTACTTCGAAAGTATGAACCTGCAATTCCGTCCCAGTAGCTTAACTCTAGAGCGCCCGCTGGATAGTACGTAGATCCATGGCTCGATTACTTGTTGGGGAAGCAAGGTTCTTTACAAACTGGAAATGAATAACATTTTTTTAAATATATCGATGGATTAAAGAAGTATTAATCTGATTCAAATTCTCTCTCATACTCGATATCAATTTATCTCTCTAACACATGCATGCATGTATAATCCGCCCGCCGATGTTTTAATTACATCAGTAAATTAAAGTCTACCAATCTTGTAGGTATTTCATCTGCAAGAAATGTTTCAATAATTAGATTTACATTAAATACGTTAATTAGTTCTGCAAACAGGGTATTTCAGCATAGTCGGTCATGCTTTTCTAATATAGAAAATTAGTTTTAGATATATAATTACGGTTTGAAAGTTTGTTAAAATTAAATGCAAAAGTATTTCATAACTTTAATTTTCGGTGGGTGGTACTTTCTTAGAAATAGATGGTCTAAATTTTTAAACATGTCTTGGGCAAAAAAGTTAAATTAGAAAAAGTTGCTCTCTACAGTAGTGATTCAAAAGAAAAAAAAACGGTCCATTTATCTACAATATCCATGTACATATTTACAAGAGGAACACCGTAAAAAATCTACCAAAATAGGAGATAATTGGACTATTAGAATTGCGTTTTCCTTGTCTCTAACTCATTTCGAAGAGGCTCACTGAAATTGAAACCCGATTTTGCCGAAAATGCATCTACACAATTTTATTTGTTGCTAACTCCAGATTTGTAGATATGGATGGGAAATTCCGGAAATTTTCATGAACAAAACAAGCTGAATGTTGCAGATGATTGTGCAGATGGGTTGTTGCAGACGGATCTTCTTTTTAGACAAGTTACTGTACTTAACAGCTTTTTTCAAATTGAACCTTTTTTCCTCAAAAAGATCATATAAAGTGTAGACCCTCTATTTTTAATAAAATACCACAAAGCAAAATAATATAGAAAATAATTACATTCAGATTTTAATAAACTTTTAAATAAGAAGTGGGTCTCTAAAACCAATTGTAACAGCTCGAAAAGAGGGGTCGACTACATTGACATACCTTATATATCTGCATATTATTACGAACTTATCCTCTGTGTGTACGCAGAATACAAGAATGAGTCCTAATTTCTAGATAACTGAAATCTTTTATGCACAAGCAGAAGGTTAACAGGAAAAATATACAATCAAACAGCATTTAAATGCTTCACTTACACAAAATAAGCGATATTATTCTCAAAATACTGACGAATATAATTTCACAGAACAACTTTTTTATAGTCTCTCTATAGAAACTTATGGAAATCTCTCCATATCTCCTAGACTAAATGTTATTCCGTGGAGTTTTTCGAACATTCCGAATGTCACCAAAAGTCGCCAATTTGGAGATACATTGCCAAATCTGACAACCCTTCTTTGAACTGGGGAAATTATGACATCCCTTGGCGCACGTCATGTTTACGTCATAAACACGCCATGGACTGTGCATTCACTGTCTGGTCTTCAAGACTCGACGAAAGATAAGACGCCAGTGGGAGAATATTAATCATTAGCAACACTTTTCCCATTGTAAGACTGCAAGTCCCAAACGGTAGCAATCTACTGTGCTCCCAAATAAGGGCCAATTTGACGACATGGACGACTTTTGGTTTGGCTGAAGACGATTTCTAGATTCGATAAACGACACTGTTTATTCTTTTCTTGATGACACAGGGTTCTTTCCAGTTGTATTGTAGCGTTGGCGAAAATCCTGGTCGTCGACCAGGTCTTCATTCTATCGGTAGCAAAGTTCATCCTGACACGAACGAAACGATGAACCTCCTCTAACTGTGCCTTCAGATTTTGCACATATTAATCAGGCGATAAAGGAGCATCCCATGGTCTTCCAAACTTTAGGTCACATGATAGTCAAAGATCCCGGCCAAACAGGATTTTTAATGGATAATGACAACTCGATTCATGGACAGCACTTCGGTAGGTCAGCAGGAACAACAGTTGGTGACGGTCCCGGTTTTGCTGGTTTCTGGATACTGATAGTGGGATACGAATAGTGAGATGCAAGAATGGGTCCTAATTTCTGGATAACTAATCACGTTTATGTACAAGCAGAAATTAAACGGGAATAATATACAATCAAGCAGCACTTAAATGTTCCATTAATTACATAAAATACGCGATATTATTCGTTTACAAAATAAGCGATACAGTATTTCGTGGAGTTTCTTCAACATTCAAAAAGTCGCCAAATTGGCGATAAATCGCCAAATACGGCAACCATTCTTCGAATTGGGGGAAATTATCGCAATCATTGGCACATATCTTGCTTACGTCATACTCACGTCATGGATTGTGTATTCACTGTCAGGTCTTCAAGACGAGAGAATAGGTGCCAGCGAGAAAATATTACACGTTCGCAACACTATTATGCTACTTATTTTTAAAGTTTGGATATGAAATAGTTCTCTGAAGTTTAGGTTAATCAGTTTTATTATATCAGAATTTATAAAAAAAAAAATTAAACCCTCATACAATACTTGAAACTGATCTCTGCAAAAATACTTTCTGTGCTTGCACTACCACTCTTACCCTCATCATTTTTTATTCAAGCTTCATGAATACTTCTGCTTCAATAGTACCCTGAATCAAAATTGAGATGTATATCAAATATTTACTTGCAGTGAGACTAAAAGGGAATTTATTGAAAAACTGAATATTCCATTTTTCTGCTAAATTTGAGATATATGTACACGAAATGTTTTATAAGAAATATCCAGAGTATATTTTCTTATTTTGTACATGAAAATTGATATATCGAATCATTTTTTGTTCATATTTACCAAAATGTATATATGTAAAAATGTTTTCATACATGTAATAAAATTTACTGTATGATGTTTCATTAAGTTCAAATATATTATTATTGAGTCGTATTTATTCATTACGCGTCCTTCTTTTGAGATAGAACGTCAAAGTTTAAATAACATCAGATCACGTCAAAGTGGTCCTGTATTTTTCTTTGTAGATTATAGTCATATGTTTTCATTTTTCACTTGTGTGTTTCGATGTCTTTGAGCCAGATTGTTCGTTTGTGGAAATTCAATTTAACTTATACCGAGCACCATTTATATATATTTTTTTAGTTTGGGATATCCAATTTTCATTTTATAAGAAATGAATTTGCGATCGTGTATGTCATTTTAGTAGACTAGAGAACTCCACCTCTGCTTGCTGCGCTCACCAACCCCCCCACAACCCAATTTACAAGTCTAGGAGTTTCGGTCCTACTCGCTGACGCGGAATGAGATCAATTGGCAAATTATTTTGTGCCACTTGCTACACAAGTATAATACGCCCATTGGGAATCCGATCCTTGTTTGCTGGTACTCACTAGTCCCCGGAGGTCACTTATAGAGCTCTTTCAGCCTTTCTGACGCAATCGACCTCCCTCGTGCACCTAAGAGGCTCGATCAATTAAATATGTTTGCCTATACTGAAAAAAATTAACTTCAGATCCGTTTTAAAAATATAATAAGTCATAAAGTGCATCGAAATTTAAAACAAGGGCTTTGACTTGCAAAAATTAAACTTTTTAGGTACATGCCAGCAAAATTGTGTGGCCCTGCTATTGTTAGTCTGTCTATCACATGAACTGGCATCTCAAATACTCTTCCTTTGAGTTTGATATTAAATATTGCTTAAAAGAAAATTTATATTAAGAAATGGTTTATTTCAGATTATTACTCCATTCCTCTATAAATGTTCCAAATTTCCTATTTTTGTCTGCTGTAGTTTTTGCGATACAAGACAGAAAAACTCCAGGGACACAACGTTTATCAAACTGCCGCGCCGTCAACTACATTCGATTAATATAAATATATTGTACATATTGTACATTGTTTTTATGAATTATAATCGTAAATTTTACACTCTGTACTTGTGTGTTACAGTGTCATTGAGTATGATTGCTTTATATTGATGTGACATTTTTTACCCTATGTCACCATTTAATTTAATTTGAATTTAGCCCTAATTATAGTCCTAATTTTTAGTACAGAATGATTATCATAGAATGTGCACTATAGCCCTAATTTTTATACCCTTCATTTGTACTTTCCGGTGTTATTAAGACTAATAGCTATATGTTAGTGTGACTTTAACAGTTTTGATTATCCTGAATTACCATCTATATTAACATTTTTATTTCTGGACGAATTTGATTTCATGAAAAAAATCTGATGTAGGCAGCACATGACTTTCCTTATATAATGCAATTAATTTACATCTTTTACAGTCAAGAAATAATGTATAAGATCCACAGTTCTGTGTTTTTAACTTTGAATTGTACATTTGGCGATTTTCGGGATGACAACATGTAAAGCTATTTTAATGTACCCAATTAATTTATATTTCGCGCAACTCTAAATAAAAAATTTTCAATATTGATAGCATCATCAATAAGCCACCTAGTCCATATATTAAAATATTGTAATAATTAGTTCACCAAATAGGCGTCATTTTCATTAATTTAGCGTCATTTTTGTAATTTTGACGATATGTTCGTCAATCTGGAGCGAAATATCGCCAAATTGGCGATATGTTGCTAGATTATTTACCAAGTTCACCAAATGCATAAGCAAGTGTTACAGACAATAGGAGAGGAAAACATTTCTTATATACTAAAAGGTATGCCCGTCATATGACGGCAATCAGAATTTGCGACATTTAAAATAGTCGCCAAGCTGGAGAAATCTCTTAAATTTCTCGCTTAGCGTTATGGACAGACGGAGAAATGGGTTATTCTTATAGTCTACTCTTATGCTCATTCCAAGATATTGAATTCAATTCGTCGTCATTTCATTGATTTAGATTTTAGTGTGTCGGCTTTATGAATTTGGCGAATTTTTATCAATTGGGTGGCATTTTTGTCAATATGACAACATTTAAAAAGTCAGCAAATTCGTTACTAAAAGTTTGCCAAAAGTTATGCACGAAAAAATAGGTTTTTCTTACAGTAGATACGTATTGTCTTTTCAATATATTGAATTTTTAATTAGTCGTAATTTTTATTGATTCGGCGACATTTTCGTTAATTTGGCGTGTATTGCGCCAGATTCGTCGGCAAAATCTCGCCAGGTGTTATGCACAGAGAAATACGTTATTCTTATAGCAGATATAAATGGATATTTACTTTCAAATGCAAAAGGATTACCCAAAGTATATTTTCTTATGAATGGAACGAGCTAGATCCACAACAATGATGTCACCAAATTTATCGCATGATGTTACACCTGAAAAGTGAATATATTTCACAATAGTTAATATATTTTTTTAACTTATGTGATTTTTTGATACATGTATTTGAAAAATGTGAAATATCTAGAGAACGGTTTATGCTAGAGTTCAAAAGTTTATATTAATCATTTTCTAAGGAAAAATTACATACGAAATGGCTATTTGCGTAACTTTATTAAAGGTTTTGATTTTTTGATGATTTTTTCAAAATTTCACTCGATATTTTAGGGGTGTTCTGAACATTCGATTGCGTTTAAAAACAACTGACTTCCAGTATTTTTCCGGTTTGTAATTTTTGCACCAAATTTCGTTCGATTCGCTCCAGTCGTACATGAGATATCGTCTCCACAGACTCACTGACACACACACACATACTTTCACACACAGACATACAGACATCACCTCGAAGACGTTTGATTAGTATTTAAGGATTTTTGAAACGTGCTCCCCATTCTAAAACTCGTATTCGAATTTTCAACCCCGTCACAATACTTTCCTTATACATTATAGTATGTATAAGGAAATTAATAATATCGCAGTGTATTACTTTTTGCACTATTTGCTTCGTGATATTTATTTATCGTCATGATTTTTCACTCTGTACTTTTGTGATCTGGTATCATTGAATCTGACCGGTAGATGTATTTTTAACTACTTACTTTTCCTTATTTACCATCTATATTATTATTTTTTAATTTTAGGATCTAAAATATTTACGCTACTGATCAAATTGCTAAATAAAATTGCTCCATATTGGTGTGATTTTGAAGTTTTATTTTTGTGTATAATTTAAAATTCATTTCTTAGTACTTTGAAATAAGGCTGTCAGCTTATGATTTGTTATTACTTAAAATACTATCTAAATAAGCATACATTAAAAATAGAAAGAAGCACCAATAAGAGCAAAATAACTTTTAGAATATTTTATTTTTCTATTTCTCCGCTTTGCTTCTATTAAGGAATATCTTAAAACTCCGCATAAACTAAGTTGACAGAAAACAGATTATTTTAATATATACCCTAAAATTTATACAACAAAACTTCCCCGTTCCTATCAAAATAGGTGAAAGCAAAATAATAAAAATAATGATAAACATATAAAACATTTAAGCAAGTTAAACAAGCCAAACAAATACATTACTTTGCAACAGAGCAATCATCCTAATATCACGTAGAAATATTTTTCGTCATTACTCTCAAAATAAAAAAAAACATGTTTGTGTTTTCAGTAATACATATGGAACTTCTTATTTTCCCTCTAATTAAATGCAAAAATAGCTTCAGGATGTTTGCAATGATTTTTTTTGCTATCTTATTGGAATTAATTAAAACAAGTTATTCAATGCCTCCTACTCAGTATTTGATATAATTAATTAAATAGCAAACTAAAACTTTACACGTGAATTAATGCATAATTTTTAATTAATAGAGTTATTATTTTCATTTCTCGATATAACTGGCAGATTTAAAAGCGCTTTCATTAAGTGATAGCTCTTAGGAAATAATGAAATAATGAGATAATAAAATATCTTAAATGAAATAATGATTTGCTGCAAGAGAATGCAAAGAATTATATTAAATGAATATAGTTTAAAAATTGAATATTGAGCTACAAAAATTTCAGACGAATAAAATATCTAGAGTGAGAAACTCCACTAGATATTCTCATAAAGTATGAAATAGATATTCCCTTTAAAATTTCATCAACTTTGCAGTACAGGGGTACAACATATACCCCAGCAAGACTTTTAAAGTTAACATTATCCCTAAATTTATAAGTACGAATACAATTGAACATAGTAGTAACAGTTGAATGAACGGGTTTAAAATTAAAATTATTTGTACCGAATTTAATTTTAAACCCGCTCATTCAACTATTACTACTATGTTCAATCGTATTTGTACTGATAAATTTGAGGATAATGTTAACTTTAAAAGTCTTGCTGCAGTATATGTTGTACCCCTTATTTCTCCGGATAATGTTTATAAATTCTATATCGGTAGTACTAAACGTACGATTGATATTCGTTTGGCTGAGCATGCTAGAGACGTAAAAAATGCTAAACAAACGACCGTCTTTGTCCAATTAGTGACTAAAGATAATTTTCGCCCGCTTTTTGAAAATTATTTTCATTTCATCAGCTGTAATAACCCCCCGCTCTATTTTACTTCACGAATACCTTTTTATTTATTTATATCGCACTTCTATTTGTAATTTTGACCCTGTTCAAGTCTTAAGTTATGCTTAGCGACTCGTTCTCGATGCCGTGCGTGTGTGTGTGTGTGTGTGTGTGTGTGTCAAACCTTTACACAGTTACCTTAATTTATAATAACGTTCTGAAATATTTGATGTTTTCTAAAAAGTTTTTTAAAATGTTTACCTTTGAGATTTGTATTTTTATAATTTTAAATCTGTTTTATGGATTCACAATTTTGTATGGATGGCTATTTTCGAAATATGTCAATTTTGAATGACGGCATTGGAATGTATTTAGGCATGTTGGCATCTGTTCTGATTCCATTGCCACTGAGGAAGGGCATGGGGATGTTTGAAAGCGTTCTGGTTTAAAATTATTTGTTGTACGTCTGTAGGATGGTTTTTAATAAAATGATGTTGAAATCTGGGTTTTAAGATTTGCCATTTAATTAGTTGATTCAGATATATTTTTAACCCTTACATAATATAAAAAATGATTATTGTGATTGCATTTGTCTACCCGATGTTTTCCTGTCAAAATTTATAGAAAAGTAAGCATGCTGGTTACTTTGTAAAATCGTTTGGAGTTAGATGGCATTTGCGTAAATCGTAATCATCTCACAGTGATTACGATTTATATGAATAAATTATGGTGCTATTCAGCATTACTGAATAGCGCCATAATTTAAACTCTAATTAGGAAGCATATTTACTTGGAAGAATGCTTAAAAATAAATTTTAAATAAACGTAATTGTGACATAATAAAATTACTGAAATATTCGCAAAAATTAAAATAAGGAACTATTTTCAGTAACTATTTTCAACAGAAAATTAATTTCAGGATTCCCCTTTACCAATTAAAATTTCAATCAATGATAACCATGTCAAAATTGATCTTCCCCAAATTTATATCAAATTTACTGAATGCGATATAGGTAACATTTTTGCGATTTGACCTTTGTCTCTAGAGTTGCTGTACAAAAACCCAATGTCTGTAATGTTTATACAAAAATATTGCGCATTATTTAAATTGTTATTTTATAATTTCCTACCTTATTAAAATATATTATGCAATTGGAACTACGTATCTACAGCCAACGGTTCAAAAACACTCTTGCTGTTTGTTCACTTTTTTAGGCAACCTGTATATTCACAAACGTACTCGAAAGATCTTATTGGTTGATAGATTAAAATTTTAAACAGAAAAATAGTTCTATAAATTAATTCCAGATCTGCAAAATTGTGGCATTTTAAATGCTTTCTTATTTACACAGATTTGTTTGCCTCGTTTTGAATGAAAACTACTTCCCCCTTAAACCCTGTGCAATTATATTTACTTTGAAATTTGTGTTAAGTTTAAGAATAAAATCAAATTTAAAGTAAATCCAATTACATTCCCGAATCTCCCGAGGAAATGCATAAAATAAATACAGTGCCTCCTGCGTTCATAATTGTTTGAGATGCTTAAGATGCGAAGTTTAAAATCAAATATAAATTTATCAAATATTTTGATTTAATCCAATTTGCCCCCAGTATTTACACTTTAGCGCCCACGTTCATCTCTCACCTTATTCAGAAATATGTAATGATATTAAAAAGTTCGAATCGCAACACATCACCCACGTATTTGTTAATTGTATTTATGTTAGTCTCGTCTACAGACTAAACACAGACATATTATAATCATATTTCTCCTTGGAGAATTTTGTTGTGAAAGTGATGGTGTTAGCATGTCGTGTTTAAAAACATGATTAATTACCACTTTTTATTTAAATAAATTTATCTAAGCATAATTCGCAACTCTATGTATTAACATCCAATTAAACTTTTTAAATTGACGTTAATGAAATATTTTATTAAAATATAGAGCTATCCCCAAAGACATTTCTTTGAGTATTTTAACTATTAAATATTTTATCGCTAACAAATAAATTGAATTTATGTATTGATAATATATATATGTTCGACTAATAAGAGCTCTTCTGGGCAAAAGAAGGGATATCTCAACTCTAGTTGTTAGAGCAAGGCGGTTGCACTCGGAACGATCTTATTTCAATTTCCGGCGCTTCCCAAACTATCCCCTGTCTGCGCCGAGTACGGGCTTGCTAAATATGTAGGGCAGGCAGTTCTTCAGAGAGGTTCGTGTCAGAGAAAGCAGGGTATGGTCTCAGTGAATGGCGCCACCAATGGGTTCCGGTATACATTGGCTAGCGTTGCCTCAGCCGTCCAAACCTTACATCTTCGGATAGGTCGGATGGTCTGGGTCGAAAAAAAGAAAAAGCTCTTCTGAGAAGTGACATCTTTTCCATTTTCGACACAATCTGGAATATGTCACTGAATAGCTATCAGACGCGTTTCGTCTGATATTGCGCCAGTTATTGTGACATTTCCGGAATGAGCTACCACTAAATTACCGAGTGGGACTAGTCCCTTAAAACCCTAAATATAAATATTGTAAATCGAAATTTAAAAAATGTAAGGTGCTTCTAAATATCACTTACGGGATTATCATCACGGCACCAGAGTATAATAACCTTCTAAGTCATGTCCTCTTCAAAATTTAGCTCTAGTTTAAGTTAAGTACTATTCTACTCAGTTGACTTTAAAGGGATATTCCCGCACTTTCTATAAGTAGCATGTTAGTGATTTTACCCAAAGTGGTGTGCATTAAAGTAGTGAATCCCGTGTGATGGAAAATCATCATGTTTGTTCTTGATTTAACCGTCGTCATCGATGTCTTCAAAGATATATTTTATAGATATTTTAAAGATATATTATAATATATTTTACCTTGGAATAAACTGTATTTTCAAATGTGAGAATTTCCTGATTCTTCTGTGGAATATTGTGTGTTCAAAGGGCAGTGACTGGTATGACGAATATTTTAAGATTTCCATACACCTTTGCGTTCTCAAATATTTTAAGTGTTACGTCATCTACCAAATAGTCTGTACCCGGTGTGATTGCATCATCTAAGTTTAATACGCCCAAACATCTCGCTGTGAATTACTGTAACCAGTTTTGAGTTCGGCAGAATCCACAAGTATATTATTTTCTATTTTTGTATGTGAGGATACTTTAAAATAAGCAAAAGAAGAGAAATAGAGATATTTTAAGTATTCTTCCGAATTTAGTACTAACTTTCAGTAAAAATATCTTATCAGAAAAGCAAAAAAAAATTAGATTATATTTATAACAAATATAAAATACTATTCTGCTTTCTACCTAAGATCATGACTCTTGTACTAAACCCATATAAATTGACTTCAATCTAAATTAAACTTCAAATTACCTAACGACTAGAATTTTACTAAAGAATCACGACACTTAAACAAATAAGCTACTTTATTCGCAGGTAATCTCATTGGAAACACACACACACACACAAATTCAAGTAATATGAACATCACCATAGAAGCAAAATCCCGACCATAATGCCGATAAGAGAAACGAACAGCACCGATCCACAGTCGATGATTGATCAGAATTAAATTCATCTTCAGGTCTGAGTATTTAATTCTAATTAACCCAAACAAATGCCTGTTTCAGTTTGAGCGATTGTACATTATTATAAATGCTCAAACTCAGACTATACGCATCAAAAGATGAAAAAATGAAGATAAGAAAATTTGTATTACCATGTAGCATGAACCCTTTTTCTTTCACCACGTGTATACGCGATCAACCTCAACAACTGAAATTATCAAGAAGCACTGGAATGATATATATATATATATATATATATATATATATGTGTATATATATGTGTGTGTGTGTGTGTGTGATTATAAAAAGAAGGATTTAAAAAAAATGAATTTAATGATATATTTAGTATTCTTTTGCCACAGCAGCAAATAATACCAAACAAATATAAATTTGAAAAAGTAGAAAAGAAGAGGGAAGGCAACGTAAGGTGCTTACATGATGGCAGTAAGGGGTAGTGACCTTACTCCACAGTTATCAACATGCATGTCCCCAATGCCGCGGCATTGCACTCCTGGACGCCAGCACTGGCAGAAGTCGACCTCGGGAGTGATAATCATAATATTCACAATATTTTGTTCAAAGAAAAGCGATATCAAAAATCACTAGTTCCAAGTGTAAGATATATGCAATGCCGTGCCTCTGCATCCCTTTTCATAACTTCAAAACAATCAAGTTCAGCAGTTCAGTTGTGATGATGTCATCACCACTAAACACAAAACCAATATTCATAATGACCTCAAATATTCACACAGGTTTAATCCATATTTTTCAGTTTTAGAGTAGTAGTTCTTGATGTAATATATCATAAATCGTATTGGATATTTTTGTCTGAATGCCTGTTGTAGAAATTCTCTGTCACTTTCTAATTTTATGACATCACTGCTGACGATTCCTTTTGTTCTTGCTAGTCCACAGATTAATGCATTTTTTAATATATTCAAGTGTAAATTAGATGTCCAATGGTATGATTCCGGATGTTGGAATATCATAAGTCTTTCTTTTATCATAAATACAGAATGACAGATAATTTTGGCCGAAATCAATACAAAGATCTAGAAAATTTACCACATTATTCTGTGTTGGAGGATTTTTTTCCAATATAAAATTGGAGTGATAAAATTCCATCCATTCCAATCCATTTGAAAATTTTCGTTCTCGTAACCCATTAACAAATCATCAACGTAACGTAGGTAAATTATTTCATTGTTAATATGAGACATTTTTTCATACTGATCAAGATAGATGTCTGCCAAAATTGACGAGCATCTCCCACCCATGCGGATGCCCTTAATTTGCTTATAAAAATTCAATCCGTTATAAAGATAGTTTTCTTCTATAAATAATCTAATAAAAGATCTATATTTGTTTATTTCTATATATTTTGCATTTCAAATTCTTCATATAGTAAGTTCTGGATTTGGTATAATACCTTGAGTTCTATATTATTAAATGGCTCTTGAAAATCACAAGTTTTGAAAAATAATTTGGTTCGATGGTTCTTTAATATTTCTATTACTTCGTAGCTGTTTTTAATTACATAAGAACCCCGATCTTTAATTTTCTTGAATATAGGTTTCAATATTGCAAGTAGAAATTTGTTAGCTTTAGTTAGGTATGTTTTAAATCCAACTGTTACTGGTATGAATTGTTTTGGATTTTTATGAAGCTTGGGTATTTTGATTAAATATGGGTATTTTATTTTTTCTGTGTACTTGATTCCTGCCTTAAGATATACGGCTTTGATTCTGCTATTATTCACTTGTTGTGCCGTAGTTATGATGCTATATAAAGCTTGATTTTCATAATTTTTCATAAGGGTCTTTATATAAAAGTATTTGCAAATAAATGCCAAATTGCCAGGTACTTTATCGGTATAGGTTATTATATACTGATTCTGTAAGATGTTTAGTTTTTTTTATATCCAATTTACATCCCGTTTAACTTGTATATTACCTTTTGTAGTAATACTCAAAATTATCCAATAGATCACCATTTGTTGAAGGTGAAATCATGGGATGCTTAATTTTATAGATATCTTATATATGAATACTTCTATATTCTTCTTCACTGAATCAAAAGGATTTCCTTCATGAGGATTGCAATATTTTGTTCTTAATTTGAAATCTCTTATTAAGGCATTATTATTAATGACTTCTAGTTTTCCTGTAACTACATGACCTATAACTGGATCTCTATAAGGATTGGTATCACAATTACAAGTTACAATATTTCCCGGCGTGAGGTTTTTACTTAAAAACTTATAATTGTAAATTCTTCTTCCCAATGGAATTTAGTAGCTGTAAGTAATTCTAATATTGAGATCAATAATGGGAAGATGCTTTTGATGTGTTTTCAATATCTTCCCAAATGGAATACTATTGAAAGTTTTATTTTGAAATAATATCAATAGACATACCACATCACTTTTTTCTTTGAGTTGTTCGTCCTTCAATTTCATATTTAAAAAATACTCTCACATACTATCAAAATACTCTCACTTTCAGTCTCATTCTTTTAATAATATATCCATTACAATTTTACAATTTGCAGTGAAATTGGAAGCATGCGTATGGTGGGAAATTATGCATATACTACAACGTAATTCCATATATCCATATGAAGTGAATTCAAAGATGTTTAACAGATTATATAATAACGGATACTACTATTTTACATCTAATACAGCTATAATAAATAAATGCAATAACCAAAAATGTAAAAGATGGTTCATAAGTAAAAAAAGAAAAAAACAATTTTTTAACGATCTCAAGGAATCTTTCATCAATTTTATACAATAAGTATATCAACTTGCTGTACATAACATATTGGTTATCCAATTATATGTAATGAGTATACGAAAAAAATATATGCAACAGATGTGGAATATCTGGTCTAAACAGGTACTGATATGGTCTGCAAACGTATTGAATACGTACCAGAAACTTAACATGGCTACTTTAAGTGACTGGTTCAATACACGTTCTAGTTTTTTAAATATGAAAATGAAGGACGAGCAACTCAAAGAAAAAAGTGGTGTGG
This sequence comes from Amaurobius ferox, assembly GCA_951213105.1. Classification (NCBI taxonomy): domain Eukaryota; kingdom Metazoa; phylum Arthropoda; class Arachnida; order Araneae; family Amaurobiidae; genus Amaurobius; species Amaurobius ferox. The sequence goes on from OX578137.1 coordinate 85,202,878, forward strand.
TATATATATTGATATTATTTCAAAATAAAACTTTCAATAGTATTTCATTTTGGAAGATATTAAAAACACATCAAAAGCATCTTCCCATTATTAAGCTCAATATTAGAACTACTTACAGCTACGAAATCCCATTGGGAAGAAAAATTTACAATTATAACTTTTTTAGTAAAAACCTCACGCCTGGACATATTGTAACATGTAATTGTGAATAACTGGATCTCTATACCAATACTTGTCCTATAAATGGATCTCTATACCAATACTTATAGAGATCCAGTTATAGGTCATGTAGTTACAGTAAAACTAGAAGTCATTAAAAACAATGCCTTAATAAGAACTTTCAAATTAGGAACAAAATATCGCAATCTTCATCAAGAAAATCCTTTTGATACATTCAAGAAGAATATAGAAGCATTCACATATAAGATGTCTATAAAATTAAGCATCCCCGATTTCACCTTCAACAAATGGCGATCTAAAGTATTGGATGATTTTGAGTATTACTACAAAAGGTATTCTACAAGTCAAACGGGATGTAAACTGGATATAAAAAAACTGAAAATCTTACAGAATCAGTATATAATAACCTATACCGATAAAGTACCTGGTAATTGTGCATTTACTTGCAAATACCTTTATATAAAGACCTTTATGAAAAATTATGAAAATCAAGCTTTATATAGTATCATAACTACGACACAACAAGTGAATAACAACAGAATCAAAGCCTTATATCTTAAGGCAGGAATCAAGTACACAGAAAAAATAAAATACCCATATTTAATCAATATACCCAAGCTTCATAAAAATCCAAAAAAATTCAGACCAGTAACAATTGGATTTAAAACATACCTAACAAAAACTAACAAATTGCTACTTGCAATATTGAAACCTATATTAAGGAAAATTAAAGATCGGGGTTCTTATATAATTAAAAGCAGCTACGAAGTAATAGAAATATTAAAGAATCATCAAACAAAATTATTTTTCAAAACTTATGATATTCAAGAGCTACTTAATAATATTGAACTCAAGGTATTATACCGAATCCTGAACTTATTATATGAAGAATTTGAAATGCGAAATATATAGAAATAAAAACTATAGATCTTTTATTAGATTAGTTATAGAAGAAAACTATCTTTATAACGTATTGAATTTTTATAAACAAATTATGGGCATCCCCATGGGTGGGGGATGCTCGTCAAGTTTGGCAGACATCTATCCTGGTCATTATGAAAAAATGTGTCATATTAACAATGAAATAATTTACCTACGTTACGTTGATGATTTGTTGATGGGTTACGAGAACGAACATTTTCAAATGGATTTTGAATTTTATCACTCCAATTTAATATTGGAAGAAAATCCTCCAACACAGAATAATGTGGTAAATTTTCTAGATCTTTGTATTGATTTCGGCCAAAATTATCTGTCATTTCGGCCAAAATTATCTGTCATTCTGTCAAGCTAAAAGAAAGACTTATGATATTCCAACATCCGGAATCATACCATTGGACATCTAATTTACACTTGAATATGTTTAGAAATATATTTATCAGTGGACTAGCAAGAACAAAAATAATCGTCAGCAGTTTTGTCATTAAATTGAAAAGTGACAGAGAATTTCTACAACAGGCATTTAAGCGAAAATATCCAATACAATTTATGATATATTACATTAAGAACTACTACGGTAAAAATGAAAAATATGGATTAAATTTTTGTGAATATTTGAGGTCATTATGAATACTGGTTTTGTGTGTTTATTGGTGATGACATCATCACAACTGAACTGCTGAACTTGATTGTTTTGAAGTTATAAAAAGTGATTCAGAGGCACGGCATTGCACATATCTTACACTTGGAACTAGTGACTTTTGATATCACTTTCCTTTGAACAAAGTTTTGTGATAATTATGATTATAATTCCGGAGGTCGGCTTCTGTCAGTGGGGCGTACAGGAGTGCAATGCCGCGGCGTTTGGGACATGCATGTTGATAACTGTAGAGTAAGGTCACTACCCCTTATCGCCATCATGTAAGCATTTTACGTTGCCTTCCCTCTTCTTTTTTACTTTTTCAACTTATATATATATATATATATATAAATATATATATATATGTGTGTGTGTGTGTGTGTATATATATAAACTCAAAAGACAATAACCCTGAAAACCTTACGATCATGATGAAAACAAGAACGAAAGGAAAACATACTGGTTAAGTTCAATAAAATGGCCAATGAGGGATTGTGACCTCATTTAAGTCCCGGTTACCAGCAGGGTGCGCGGTCGCGACACCACTCCCGGAAGCCTGCACGCATCCGTAGTTAGACTCATTGTGACCACGAATAAAGAACATGAAAGATCCAAAAGTCAAAAGTATCAAATTTCAAATTATCAAATTATAAAATCTCGAAGTGAAAAGTCAAATCCCCGTCACTCGAAAATTATTTAATAAATCTAATCAACAATTCTAAAAAACCATTTAAATATACTTTCACGTCACATATAAAACATTAAAAATATATATACAATAAAAGCGGTATTAAAAATTTAAAAACATATAAATCACCTATACCATAAAATTTTTTAATTATCTCTATCGCAACTTCAATATTAAATACATTAAAATGATACATCTCACGTACATCATCAACCTTTACAATACCTCTCAAATGATCAGCCTCTTTAAAGTCAACTTCAACCTCTCTACACTGCCAGGCGAGTAGATACAGTTATGGTCTATTGCTCTTATAGGGTTTTTCCCAGTAAGTTTGCGTTGCCAATTTCATTGTAAGTTATTCAAGAATACCCAATATCTCGTTCAAATGAGATCTCTCTTGAAATTCATATGTAAAACCTACTTGTCTTTTCAGGAAAAGAGGTGGATATCCTTTCTCGATTGTCATCTCAATGAATGGCATGTCTCGTTTTTTTCTTATTTCCTCGTTATTAATAATTCGTAGATGTCTCAACATACTATTTCTAATAATATTTCAAAAAATTTGTTTATGTATATTGGAATCCCATTGCATCAAATTGTTGATATTAAACCTGAAGGTAGTATCATATATGCCGATCTCAAGTTTGTTTTCTTTATTGTGGGAAATGTTCAAATCTAAGAAACTAATGCTTCCATTATCTTCCCCCCAAATCTGTTTTTATCAATTCCAAGTTTTCTGGGTATACGCTGAAATCGAAGTTGTACTTTGGATCCGTTGTTGCAATTAACAATTCGTCTACGTAACGAAAAAAGATAATTTCGTTTTTCAGATGTGAAATACTTTCATATTTATATAAATACAAGTCTGCCAATGCTGATGAGCTACCTCCCCCCATGAGGATGCCTGATTTTTGTTGATAAAACTCGGTTCCGTTGTACATAATGTTTTCATATATGACCAAGTTTAGCATTGCTTTGAAATTTCAGCTATCCATTAATGAATGCAACTCTAATTCTTCAAATAGTTGTAATAAAAATTCGTATAGGACCTTTAAGTTGACACAATTAAATAAATCTTTAAAATCATACGAGTTAAAATATAATTTATCTTGATGTTCATTTAAAACCTTTACGACTTCTTGACTGTTGTTAATGGTGCAATTTCCCATCTTTTTGATCTTTTTAATTATGGGCTGTAAAATCTGTAACAGCATTTCATTTGCCCCAGTAAGGTAAGTTTTGAAGGCTACTGTTACGGGTCGAAATTTCACTGGGGTCTTATGCAACTTTGGTATCATTACTATGTAAGGGTATCGAAATGTCTCCATCCGTATACCTATTCGTTTATATAAGACCTTAATCTTATTGTCAATAGCTATTTTCGGGAGGTTCAATTTCAAGTACATATCGCTATTCCGATTATGTTTGTCGATGAGTTTGCAGTATAAAATACGACATGTAAATGCATAATTGGTATTGACCTTGTCTAAAAAAAAAAATCTTTAAATTATACTTTGGATACTACGAGTGGGCTGCTTTGCGCCTTTGGGGTATCTAATGTTTCCAATACCCGTCTTTAATAGCTCGCTGAGTGCGTCGGAGATAGTTCTCGGGCGGCCATCGTGTTTGGTGGTAGCCTTCAGTATGACTGCGGGTACGTGGTGGAGGTATGACGATGGTTATGGAGTATTTTGTTTATTAGTAATCTGATAGTATATTTGGTGTTCTGTGTTACGTATATGTCTGATTTAGTGATGTTTATGTCTAGTAACGTTTTAATTTTGCGTGTGTGTAATTTTAAAATTTCTGAGTGTCAACTATGGAAGAATTGTCGTTTCTTTAGTGAATGAGACCAGGCCCCAAAAAAGTAATACAATTTTTTAAAAGTAGAAGGGTAGGCGGCGATCTTGGTGAGGAAACAGGACGGATATATTACTGCATTTCTGCGATGATTTTGTTGCGAGATTAAAATGATTTGTATTGAGTTCATAAGCCCTATAAGCGTTATTTAACTCTAGACTCCTCAACAGGAGTAAAAAATGTTGATTTTATATATGATGAATATTACATTTAACCATTATAGCGACTGGCAATCATGCAAGTTATCGTATAATTATGCATGTGCTCGGCAGTGCATTTTAACAGGGAAATGCACGATCGAAATCCCGTAACCTGACTTCAAGAGGTAGGACATGAATACAATTCTGAAATATTTCAAACCTTGTGACAAGCCACCCGATCTACAACTAAATAACGTAATTTTAAATGTAAGGACAAAACCTTCAAGTCAATTAAGTAGCAAGCGAACAGGTTATGATTTTAAATATCGTGAAATCAATGCTTTCAAATATAAAAAATGCCATTCAAAAAGATGCAAATTGTGTCCCCTAGCTGACCCTGAACAAATTAGCAATCAGGCAGAAAATAAGATATTTTGTGGTGTATACAATTGCATTTATGGTATAAAATGCCGCGAATGTGACATGATGTATATAGGCCAGACAGGTAATAGAATAATTTTAAGAATTAACCTACACAGAAGTCAAGAGATCTGGAAGTAATTCTTATGAAAACAGTCTGGAGATATTACATTTTCGGGAACATAACTTTGATTTCATTTATGTTAATATCATTAACATAGTCAAAGTATTAAACGAACGTTTGTGGTGGGAGAATCATCACATAAAGCAGTTTCAAACATTCTTCCTATATGGCCTTAATACAATAACGTTTGGAAGACAGTACAGCCTGGATCTGTATGTGAACCACTTGGCTGAGCTTACTTTGGGTAAAAATAATGAATATAGAACAAATAAACGAGGAAAACATGGCAATATTACATATAAAGTTTATGAAAAAGTTTTATCGAATTCATCGAAAAAGTTTTGAAACAAAAGAGATATTGTGAAAAAATGATAAAAAACTGTATTTTGGGTGTACGAAGAAAATTTCTTAAGAAAATTTGGATTCTATAGAGTAAATGGCCTATAATGGAGGAAAACACGGACAATAAAATATATAGAAAGGCTAATATATCTTATATCTACAACTACTTTAAAGTTAGAGCTGAGTTTTTAAAAATCAAAATGGAAGACAAGGATAAAGTAAATAGAAAGAAGGAATACTGTATTATAACATATCAAAACAAGAAATTTGACTATATCCCTATGCAACGTATTTTTAGTGAATGTCAAACATTTTGCCAATTACAAACATAAGCGTGGCCACCTCCTATAGATACCAAAAAACGAATGGAAGAAAAGTATTTAACTACAACAAATTTGGTAAAAATATATACACAAAAAAAATAGAGGAGTGCCAGTGTCAAACAAGTGAATACAAAGACAATACATATGGCCATGTAATTAGTGGCGATATGTTTTTTTTTTAAAAACGGAAATTGGAGGAATATTTCAAAATGGGAACGAAATACAGTGAACAGAATTTCCGTAATATTGACATTGCCTTAGAAATGAAATGGACAAATTTATATATAAAAAGGCAGTTAATAACAGCATACCTGTAGAGGTATTTAAAGAATGACGACATGCTATATTGTTCAAATTTATTCTACAGTATAACCAAATTAATCCAGACAAAATACCAAGTAAAAGTAGAGCTATAGATCATCATAGCCTCAAGGATCTGCAGAAGAGTTATATTATAACATATTTAGACAAGGTCAATGCCAATTATGCATTTACATGTCGAATTTTATACTTCAAACTCATCGACAAACATTAACGGAATAGCGATATGTACTTGAAATTGAACCTCCCGAAAATAGCTATTGACAATAAGATTAAGGCCTTATATAAACGAATAGGTATACGGATGGAGACATTTCGATATCCTTACATAGTAATGATACCAAAGTTGCATAAGACGCCAGTGAAATTTCGACCCGTAACAGTAGGCTTCAAAACTTACCTTACTGGGGCAAATGAAATGCTGTTACAGATTTTACAGCCCATAATTAAAAAGATCAAAAAGATGGGAAATTGCACCATTAACAACAGTCAAGAAGTCGTAAAGGTTTTAAATGAACATCAAGATAAATTATATTTTAACTCGTATGATTTTAAAGATGTACTTAATTGTGTCAACTTAAAGGTCCTATACGAATTTTTATTACAACTATTTGAAGAATTAGAGTTGTATTCATTAACGGATCGCTGTAAATTCAAAGCAATGCTAAACTTGGTTATATATGAAAACATTATGTACAACGGAACCGAGTTTTATCAACAAAAATCAGGCATCCCCATGGGGGAGGTAGCTCATCAGCATTGGCAGACTTGAGCTTGAAGTTGACTTTGAAGAGGCTGATCATTTGACAGGTATTGTAAAGTTTGATGGTGTACGTGAGATGTATTATTTTAATGTATTTAATATTGATTGAAGTTGCGATAGAGATAATTAAAAAATTTTATAGTATTGGTGATTTATATGTTTTATAAATTTATAATACCGCTTTTATTGTATATATGTTTTTAATGTTTCATATGTGACGTGAAAGTATATTTAAATGGTTTTTTAAAATTGTTGATTAGATTTATTAAATAATTTTCGAGTGACGGGGATTTGACTTTTCACTTCGAGATTTTAAAATTTGATAATTTGAAATTTGATACTTTTAACTTTTGGATCTTTCATGTTCTTTATTCGTGGTCACAATGAGTCTAACTACGGATGCGTACAGGCTTCCTTGTCGCGACCGCGCAGCCGGCTGGTAACCGGGACTTAAATGAGGTCACAATCCCTCATTGGCCATTATTGCACCTAGCCCGTAGGTTTTCCTTTCGTTCTTGTTTTCATCATGATCGTAAGGTTTTCAGGGTTATTGTCTTTTGAGTTTATATAATTTTGTGGAATGTGTTTGCAGCAATACGCGCATATTCTTCGCAATAGAATATATAGTACTTAATGAATTTTGTTAGATTTTTTCAAGCTGTATGTAATTTTAAAATTTTTTAAATTATATATATATTTATATATATATATATATATTTATATTAACCATCAGATACACATATTTGCATATGATGGTATATATATATATATATATATATATATATATATATATATATATATATATATATATATATATATATATATATATATATATACCATCAGATACACATATTTGCAAATTTGATAATGGCAGATGCCGAAATTCTAGAGTTTGATATTTTACAGATCTGGCCAATCATAAATATGCGATTCTCTGCAATGGAAGTTTAAAGGTTTCGGACATAAAAGAAAATCAGGAAAATTAGAATTAGATTACATTATAATAAATTTTAGAATCCTCATACAAGGACTTTTTGATCGATCATATTACTCGCATTTGGACTTGAATGATGAATATTATTGATTTCATGATTAACAGTCAATTGAAATTCATATTATAATAAAATGTTTAAATTTTGCAAGTATTGTTGTGTTATGTATATCTTTGTCTCACTTATTATTTGATTTATATTTGAATTAATCTATTATTTTCCTAAAATGAAATTTTTGCAATCTTGGCTTGTTTACAATTTCATAGGAACGGGGGGAAACCGTTTAAAGCGGTGGAATGAACCTCTAAGAAAATAAATTAATTCGTTTGAAAATCATGTTTACAAGGTTATTGAGTTTTAGTTTTAATAAAGCAATATTTAATTTATTTACACCAACGAACGGCCTTATTAATTAAATCTGCAAATTACTACTCTCCTAATTTGAAGTTGGGATTAATCCAACCTATGCTATTTAATCTGAAATATTGTTCAGTACACCTGTCACAGTTACATCAATCGTACTACCACGATACAACAGTTGATTCATAAAAGAGGAAAATACAGTCTTTTAAATTTCAGTAAAAGGTAGGCATTTTACAGTTTTCTTTTCTCCTCCTCCTATTTCTTCTTATTCCGACAACATATGTATATGAAAATTATATTTCATTTGGGCAAACTGTTTATATATATGTTTACAAATGGGCGGAGACAAGTCCCCTAAAAATGCGAATATCCAAATCAAAACAATGTTTTAAGCTAAAAGTCCAAAACAATTATACATTTTTGACAAAACTGTAGACATTGCATTCCAAAGAGAAAAGTATTTTTCAAATCTGAATTCTATAGTTGTCATATTAGATATGCAATTTTAAGTTAAATGCACTCACAGACAATGGAAGTTGCGCTCCAAGGAGAAAACAAGGTACAACAGCGGAATGATGTAAATAGCTAGAGGGCGGGATAGTATGCAAATATTCCCAGTCTTGTGTGATTGCGCATGACTGTACACCCGTGAGTGGCACTGGAAGCATGAGTCAGCGGCTTTACATACCGGCGTGTAGTCAACGCCCTATCAATGCGAAAACCCTTGGCCGACACAAGCACGAGTACAGAGTGAAAAGAATGGTGGGTAAATGCCAGAAACGTCGATATACGCAACTAAAGGACTTCCAGACAGAGGCCTGATCATCGGGCTGAAAACCGCAGGGTGGTCAGCGCGCCGGATTGCCTGCCATGTAGATCATTCGAATTGTACCATCTGGAGGTGTTAGGAGCACTGGTCACGAAACGCCACACAGACACGGTGGACCGGGTCTGAAAGGACCAGCCATAACACGAGTAGAAAGGGTCAAATGATCGTGCGGCAGGCACGTTTCGAGCCCACGGCGACCCGATCCGCGATACAGGCACACGTTGAGGGCTCCTGTGTGCTCACGAACCATATCTAGAAGGCTGAAAGAAGCAGATATGCGATCCTAGCGTCCCTTACGCATGCTACCGTTAACACGGGAGCATCGGCGGCTGTGGCTGCGGTTGCAGTGGTGCCGGGCCAAAGCAATGTGAGACGCCACATATTGACGATGTGTGGTGTTTAGCGATGAGTGTCGTTTCGTTTTGGGGGCCAATGATCAGCGTGTCCGGTTGTGGAGGTCCTCTACACATCGCCGCAATCCCAACCTCGTTATCGAGCGCCACACCAGCCCCACTGCAGGCATCATGGGTTGGGGAACCATAGCCTACGACAGCCGATCCGCTCTAATAGTGGTACCTGAAACATTGACGGGCCAGCGGTACATAGATGAGATTCTGCGACCCCATGTGCTCCCATTCGTTGCTGGGATTCCAGATGTGCAATTCCGGCAGGATAATGCCTGGCCGCATACGGCTCGGGTAGCCCAGTCCTGCCTGAGTCATGTTCAGACACTCCCACTGCCTTGCCGCGCTCCGAACCAGCCCCATATTGAGCATGTGTGCGACCAGATGAAACGCCAGCCATATTGAACGCCAAATTGAATATGTTTCATTAAGCCTGTCTGTCTGTTTTTTTTAATTATATTTTTTCTTAGTATAAAAAATTAAGGCATCAAAAGAATGTTAAAAAATAAGTTTTATATTTTAGATATTTTTATTGATTCCAGATAAACTATAATGACCTGTTGACAATCATTTAAAAATCTCAAACACTCTATTTAATTATGGGCCATAAAAATGTATACAATTTAAAAAAATATTAAGAAAAAAAAATCCCATAAATAAAGCTGGGAGAAGAAATATAATTTGAAAATGCACTGCAAAATTTATAAAGAGAAACTTTCCCGTTCCCTGCAAAATAGATGGGTTCCAAATATTAAAGAAATGATAAATGGCTGAAACATCTGAGAAAGGTTAAACGTAAAAGAATGCATCACTTTGTAAGAAATTTGTAGAGTTCAAAGTAATATTTTGAATTATTAATATTTATAATTAAAACATTTACATAGATTGCTATATATATTTTATATGTTTGAGTTATTGCGATCGAATTAAAATTTATTAAATAAAAATATTAAGCTGCCTCGATTATATAGTTATTAATGATAAAATATATTATTATACATTATAATAATATATTTTATTATTAATAACTATATAATCGATGTATTGTACAAATGCAATAATTGCATTTGTTCAATTATTGCATTTCTGAAGTTTAGTATTCTTACTTTCCCTACATTCATAGTATAATGTATACGGAAAATATTGTAACGTGGGTGATAATTCATATTCGAGTGTTCTACTGAAAAAGCATATTTGAACCCGAATTAAGCCTTTTTGAGGTGATGTCTGTGTGTATGTATGTTAGTATGTATGCGTGTATGCATGTTTGTCTGCGTGTATGTATGCGTGTATGCCGGTGTGAGTATCGGTTTGAAATATATATGCTTAATTTATCTCTGAGATACAAAACGCCTGTTTCATAATTAAAGATTTGTAGTGTGAATTTATTATTTACACTAGCATAGTCTAAGTCATATTGGTTTATAAATAATTGTATGTCAAACAACTTAGACAATTAAAACTATATGTTTATCCAATTATGTACATAAGAGGTGGAACAGACCAATGGTTAACAGACGGAGATTGCTCACGGACGATCCGATTTCAAGTCCGGGCTCTGCCCAAACTGTATCTGTATTCACGCGGAGTACGGGCACGTTAAATATGTGAAACAGCATGTTCTTCTGAAAGGTTAGTTGTACGGGAAGGAGGGGTAAATCCTTGTAGATACCACAGTCAGTTCCACTGAGTTCCGGTCTAAATAGGGTACTGTCCAGGCCATCCAAACAGATATATTACACCTTCGGTTAGATAGGAAAGTCTGGGTCAAAGAAGAAGTGAATTACACACGTACGAGTCTGACTCGCGAGTTTGGCTTGGCTCGCTGTCTAAGGGGCCGAACTTGCACGCGTGTGGGGTGTGATGAACAAGGTTCAAGATCAAACGAGCTGAGAGGGTTAAGATCGTACGAGCCGAGGGGTTAAAAATCAGGCGAGCCAAACCTGTCTCAAATGCTTAGTTAGGCAGCGAGGCTCGGCATCGCGATTGCTCGATATTAGTTCGTACGTGTGTGGAAAGGTGCGAGCCATAGTGATGTATCAGCACTGCAGACACTGTCTGTAGCAAAATTTGTGCAAAAGATGTCACACACGGTAGAATCACCCAGCTACAAATGTTTCTTATCTACTTACAGACTATATGGATTAACGAGGACGTTCTGTGTTCTACTTTAAAAATCTAACTAATTTTGCTACCAGACGCTTTCTGTAGACAGAAAACATTCTTCGCATACAAACATTTCCAACAGATAGAAATAATTTGTCACAGACAGACAATTTTTGTCTAGAGAAATAAGCTGACATTTACTGTAGACATAAAATATTCATTGTATGAAAACATTTCCAGCAGACAGAAATAATGTGTCATAGTTAGATATTTCTTATTGAGAGAAATAACGGGCTTTTACTGTAGACAGAAATAAAACATAATCTAAAGACGATATTTGTAGAGATATTTACGGATCTTTCATGATTACAGAAAATCTAGGGCAAAATTATGTTTCCAGAATTTTCCTATTGATTTTTTACGGTATAACTTTATTACCATTTAATAACATGGCATCAATATCACGAATCTGGCTTTGAAACCACAGATCCGAAACACAGGATAAAAACAATAAAACACTAAATTATATAATTGAGATTGCATCAATTCAAGAAAGGGTCAAAAGGATACATCAACTCAAGAAATAGGCAAAAGGTTACATCAATTCAAAAAAGAGGCAAAATGTCACAGAATACATAACCTAACAGAATGACGAATAAGACAGACAGCAAAAATTACTTCGACGTAGGGAAACACAAGAGGTTTGATCCCAAGATTCTGATGACAGTTATGAATCCTTACCTGGCAAATATTAAAAATACAATAATACATGTGTAAACATATTGCATGATTTACGATATTCCTACATAGGTGTATTTCTTGAGTCCTATTGGTGTACTTGCAATTTTCCGCCTGTAATAGCTATGCCTGTAATTTTCCGATAGCTACATGGATCTGGAATGGGCGTACTCAGATCAGCTGCTTACTTTTCATTCGCAGACATTGTTTAATTTGACGCAGCAAGTATATCACTTGAACCTGCGAATTATAAATATATGTCCTACTGAAGGGCCAAACTCGTATTTCCCTGAAATCTTAACGTTTGTTGAAATCTATAACTTTTAAAGGAAGAGACTTTATAATATTATACAATCATGCATCTTTTACAGTGGTAACTCTTTTGCTAATCACTAATTGGGAGACCGTATAAAAATCTTTATTAACTTTAGGGGCTAAATGTCAATCAACCTTAGGAAAGTACTGCATAGTTTTACGTGAATTACTATATGACATTGTTGTTGTTACTTATTCCTCTGGACCTAAGATATGCTAGACCAAGTCCATTAAGTCGTACACTCTCAGCAATTACATCACCAAAAAAGGAACCCCCAAAAGAACCTGTTTATCAAGCCCCTGACAAGGAAGAAGTTGACTCGGTAAGACCAGTTCCAAACTGCGGTACACTGCGGTACACTTTCGGTACAAAGATAAAGAATTATCGCCCTGAACAAAGGAGAGTGATTTAATATGACCACTGATGAATCTTGACAGGGCAGTCTGCACTATATATATGCATACGTCATGTATCCATGCATAGATGAACATCTACGTATACATACATCATGAATGCATGCATGAACCATATGTATGTATACATCATGTATACTTGCATGTATACATCACGTATACATGCATGTATACATCACGTATACATGCATATATACATAAACAATGTATAATGAAAAAGCCAGCGTATATCAAACAAGATTTTGGCATGTATGGGTTTAATAAATTTTCGAAAAATGTTCATTGTGCTATTTAATGCTTAACATTTGACAAACTAACCACAGTAAAATATAGAAATTAAATTTATAACTTGCATCGTTTTGCATAAATTTATAATTTGGCATTCTGATGATTTATACATTTTATTACTGAAACTTCAGAAGGCTTTATAAACATTTTGCTTTATCATCACAATTTCTAAATCATTTTAAATTCCGAAATTTAAAATCGTTAAAATATAATATTAAATTATAAAAGAGAGCACATACTTATTCTGATGCCTTGGCATCTCATTTTCCACGCCTTTTTGCCATTAATTATATCTAGAAATAATGCTTATAAATAAAGCAGAGAGAAGATAAATTATTTTAAAATGCACTTTCATATTCACAAAGAGAAAACTTTCAATTTCCTGACAAAATGGACTAAAAGAAAATATTAAAAATAATAACGGATGTTAAAAATACTTGATGAAGTTAAATTGGTGAAAAAATGCATTAAATAAGTATGCATTCTAAAAAAAACTTGAATTAGCATTTTTTGTTATTATTTTGTTTAATTAGAAAACTATTATTCGTTTTGATTGATAAATATGCATGTAATTTGTTTTATAGTATCTCTAATTAAATAAAATGATGGCTTCTGTATATTTGAAATATTTCTATTTTGTAATTTTCGATAATTTATTCAAACAATTCATTTAAATTTTAAAACTAAATATTCTATTTAATCATTTTAGAACTACAAAACTTTTAATTTGCAAAACGTTTTTTTTATTAAAATATTCAGAGAATAATTTTAATTTTTGACTATTATTCAATTAAAAAGAACTGATTTCAAAAATGATATATAGGCAGCAAATAAATTTTTAGAATAATTATATATTGTTTACCAGACATAAGCAAAGTATTTTTATTTCTTCTTACTTGTGAAAGTGTATTGTAAATTAATTGCATATTATATGAATTAAAACACCAGTTATCAAACAATATAACTTAAGATATATTTTTAATAGTTTATATATTTATTCAGAAGAAGCGAAATATCTAGCATTTGTAAAAATATCGCAAATATATCACTCAAAATTTTATTTAATAGACTTTTGTGCATAAGAAGTATATTAAGTCTTTGCCTGAATAATCTGAAAGAATTTATTAATCTATTCGATAGATACACGTACAAAATCAACAGGGGATAACTGGAAGCCTAATTACATTGTATTAAGTATAATATAAAATACTATATCAAAATACAAATAATGTAAAATAATTTAAAATGCATGTCCCTTAAATATATTTTAAAATCCACTATAGTTCACATATGTACTACAATAAATAGTTATGTAGAAATACATACTGTATTAAACTTTTATTTTTGTAGCTTGTTTATATAAGTAATAAATTGTTCATTAAATATAAGACAGACAGTCAGAATGAATAAATAAAGTCATAAACACTTTTCAACTGTGTTGGGAAGTGTTAAAAATGGCGAAGTGCCGTAGCAACACTGTTAATCATTTATTCAAAAAGTGAACAGAAAAGTTATATAACAATAGAATATAATGGCACTAAATACAGAAAAATACACATAAATATATAATTATGGATGAACCGAGAGAAATCAAATCTTCATTCCAATTTAAATGAACTTCTGCCTGAATTTTATAATATCTCTGACTCAAAACTACAATAGGTAAAAAGATGAAATTTTGTATATATACCTAAAATTGCACACAGGTGTTCTGAACCACTATTTCTTCAATAATTTAAACAAAATGTAACAGAGCGAAACGTCCATTTTAAAACCGTGCATGCTCACTGAGCTTTTTACAAATATTACCTTAAATAACAAATTTTAAACAGCTAATCAAATCGTGTGCACTTGCCTGCAAGTTGATTGGCTGATCGTGTTCACTTCATTTCAATTCAAGTTAATTCAGTCAGTTAATTCCAGACAAATTAAATTTAATAAATTATTAGCTGTTTAAATGTGTTTAATTTTATTTGAAAAAAAAATATACTTCCGTGATCTTTGGCCTGTAAATGGTTTGGTGGATGGAGTTTTGGACTATGTTCAAAATGTAATTTATGAAGAAAATCATTGTCCACCTGTTTAACTTCCTGTTTTATAATATTAACTTCCTGTTAACATTCGTGAAAACCATAACTATAACAGAAAAACTTATGGAATTATGGGTTGCATGCCGATTCCTACAGTAACAAGAAGTTGGAAATTTACCAGCCCTACTTGGACACGAAACCACTTCCGCTGTAGTTCGCTTTTGCGATCCGAAATTACAAATCACAAAGTCTGATTTTGGTAAAAGCGTTAATGAACACTGGAGAAAGAAAAACTTTCTTAGGTGTGACTTCTGTTGTATTGCCACGTCTTAAAATACTTATTACTTTCCTTATATCCATAATGTATAAGGAAAGTATTGTGACGGAGTCGAAAATTCGAATTCGAGTTTTCGACATGAGAGCACGTTTCAAGCATCCCTGATCACGAATCAAACATTTTTGAGGTGATGTCTGTATGTGTGTGTGTGTGTGTGAAAGTATGTGTGTGTGTGTGTGTGTGTGTGTGTCAGTGAGACTGTGGAGACGATATCTCACGAACAAATAGAGCGATTCGAATGAAATTTGGTACAAAATCACAATCCATGAATACTGGAAGCCTATTGTTTTTTAACGGAATCCAATATTCAGAACCCCTCTAAATTTTCGAGTGAAATTTAAAAAAAATCTTCAAAAAATCAGAACCGTTAATATAGTTACGCAAATAGACATTTCTTATGTAATTTTCCCTTATAAAACGATTGACATAAACTTTAGAACGCTAGTATGGACCGTTCTCAAGATATTGCACATTTTTCAAATATATTTAACAAAAAATTCCATAAATTAAAAATATATATTAACTATTGAGAAACATGTTAACTTTTCATATGTAATATCATGCGATAGACATGGTGACATCATTTTCGTGGATCAAGCTCATTCCATTCACGAGAAAAGATACTTTGAGTAATACTTTTGTATTTGAACTCCAATAGTCGTTTATCTGCTATAAGAATAACTTATTTCTTTATCCATAACACATGACGAGATTTTGGCGACAAATTTGGCGGAATATCGCCAACTTGGCGACTTTTTTAAATGTCACCAAATTAACGAAAATCTCGCCCAATATTTAAAAATGACGCTAAATCAATGAAAATGACGACTAATTGACGAAAATTCAATATCTTGAAAAAAATATAAGTATCTACAATAAGCATAAGCTAGCTTTTTGATGTAAAAGTAGTAAATTCATTGCATTATATAAGGAAAGTCATATGCTGCCCACATCAGATTTTAACTTTAGCATGTGAAGTATCATAGACATTTGATTGATTTGACAATTTAAAAAAGCATGATTGTTAATGGGTTGAAAACTTGGAGATGAACCTAGGGAATCTCATATTTATGTACCTGCGATTTAACTGTTTTCCTGTATATTAAATGTGTTTATGTGATGATTCGAAAGTGTTACTCTGATTTAATTGGTTTCCAGTATTCTAAGTGTTTTTATTTTAATATTTCGATTCTGAAAGTTTTGTACTTGTTTGTATTAGGATTCTAAAATATGGAAATTATATATTTTTTATATTTTTAAATTCTTGTTTTACTTTTTATATTACATTGACTTTTAATCTGAAATCTTTTACAGCTCGTGCAACTCCAATCAAAGTAAGGACTTTTTTCTAAAGAAAAACAAAAAACATTTATAAATGCAAAAAAATATGAATTGGACAAATACTGTTTGTGAAAATTATTTCTAAAAAAACAAAATGAGTATTTCACATTTAGTTGAAAAAATCACATACATTTATTTAAATTAATTAGATTATATAAGCAGTCTGAGATTGAAATATAAGTATCATGCATTAAATGTGTGTGCTAATTAATAATATTTTCATTTCAAATTATATATTCATCTGTCAATGGAGGAGAGGAATAACTAATAAAATAATCCTGCCTTTAAAATCAAATTAATTAAATATACTTGTAGAGTTACAATACCTGATCTATCAAATTTAAAAATCATCTATATGGGAGGTTTTCAGCCCAAACGGTATTGAAATGCCTGTGGAACTTATGGAGTATATTATTTGTACAAAAATTCAGTTGGTCTGGATTAATTGACACTTGGTTCCACGCTATTGTATGCGATTAAGCGGGTATACATATTAATATTATTAATATCCCTCTTTGATTATATATATTAAAGCTAATGAATATAAATTACAACTTTACCTATAAATGATTAAAATGTATAAGAAATAATCTACGAATAAAAGAAAGTTAGACTAAAATAAATTTACCAAAGTTGAGAAAATCTACGAAATGTCAGGGAATTTTAGGAGATATGTTAAGTCAAAGGGGTTGTTCTTGTGGGGGTCTCAAAGGGGTTGTCCTGAAGGATATTTCCATCAGGATTCCGTCTTCTTTTTACAGATGATGAGGTTCTTGAGACTTAAAAACTGCAAGGCATAATTAAATAAAGTGAAAGGGGGAACAACTGAGTTAATACAAAATATTCATGGAGATTAGTTAAGACATAGTTATAAATTATAAGTCACTTAAAATATTGTGTTTGAGTAATTAAAATATTAAATAAATTTTAATGTAAGAGCAGACAAGTTTTGAAAAATGAAGTGAGATAAGTACAAAAAGGACCAAAGTGCTTATGCATTAAAATGACTACTGTGTGATACTGTAATCACATATCTTGATACGTAACCCTGGGAAAAACGGGAATGTATATTGTAAATATATTGAAATGTATACTATGTTTTGTGATTTATGTTTATAGCTAGGCCTTTGCACAGACGGAATTGGGATTTTTTTGGCGCCGTTGGGTTGTGTGCGCACTGACATGGATTGTAAATATTCAGAGATTTAATTGCAGCAAAATGTCAAAGTTGAGCTACAAATCTTTGAAAATTTATAGCCCTGTCAGGTGTGGCGCGCGTCGGTGTCCGGTATTTTGGACCACCCTGGTTTTGGATGCCCTCTGGTTCTTGTTTTTTAGTGGAACGCATAAAAAATTAGCGTCGCTTCAAGACCAATGGTGTGAAGCATTTTTGGACCTCCTCTTTTTATAGCGTTTGGGAACAGCGAATGAGAGTTGGGGGGATTTCCTCCCTGTTTTTGTCGTTCCCCTTGTTTGTAGTATTCTAAAAAGTTTTAGAATTTGAAAAAAAGTTCAGACGCAATCTGAGTTTGATGGAAAAAGGTCTCCTGGGTTCCTTGTGAGCACTTGCGCTAGAAACGCATCCGGGCCACGAAGTAGGCGACACTTGACGACACTTGTCATGCGGCAGTTTCTACAAGTTTCACGGAACCGGCGCATTTTACCTAACTAGGGGTAACAGTCTCTAAGACAGCGTTCAGATATTCTCCAGAAATAGCTTTCTGTTTATTTTGCAGCTGTGGCAGGGTAGTCACAGATGTTGTAGAACGGTTTCGAATTTTCAGCAAAATCTTCACTACGCAAGCACGTAGACGGAGTCGCATAGGGATACCAATTCAGGGATCCTAAGCAGCAGACAAGCCTCTACGAAAACGTATATATTTGGCAAAGCCTGTACGCATGCTCACTCAAGAGCCGCTGGGACTGAGGCAGATATTAAGAGGAGGAGAAGGAAAGTGGACGGTGTGCCCATCTCAAAGAAAATACTTGGCAATAACTTATGACCGATGATATGCAACCTAGTGTTTCCCGGACTGGTAGTGTTTTCCACGAACCATCGGAATAAATGAACTAATAAACATTCAATTAATTGTGCCACCCTTTCCTACGTGCAGAGGTCAGCTACAGCACTCAGTGAGAGTCCTATGTATGAAGGTATGGAAATTATATATTGATTTTAAAATGCATACATGAATGTTCAAGTAACTGATGTAATCCAATAGTGTGAGGGCAAGGTTATGCTAAATGGGTGTTTTTTTGCAAAATTGAATATATATATATTGTGTTCTTAACAAAAGTAATTTAATTACAAAATTGGATTTTTATAAATATGCAAATTAATGCAAAATAAACCGTGCACCCCGAGGTCAAGTTAGGTAATTTGGGGAACTTGTTTGTAATTGTGCATTTTTGTATATTAATGTTTAAAATTGAGATTTCATGTGTTCTAAATAAATGGTTAGTTGGCTACAAAAATGGGAGTGATTATTTTGTTGTAGTAAACGCAATGTACTTTGGTCCAATCGGACCCCACTATACTTTAACGCGCTTGAGCCTGGTGGAACTATTTGGTGAGTATCTATATTGTATTTATGTGTAAAATTCACCTCACCACATAGACCACCGAACCACGTACTTGGTGCCGTGTCGTTCGGAAACGAACCACGGGCTTTTGCTAGAGAATAACTGTAGTTTGGGAGGCTTAGCCAAAATTGCAGGCCAGTACTGAAGTTACTGAAGTTGAGTATTTAAATACATATTTAGTGTGTAAATGATAGACGGGGTGTACTTAAATAAATTATCAACGCAAGTAAATAAAAAAAAAAATAGAAGTTAAGTAAAATAAATGCTGTATAAAAAATATATACAGAGATAGGATGTACAAAGTATATGAATAACTGTGGTAAAGAGTGTGTTTTCGTCTTTGGAAATATTGTGTATAGAAAGTATATAATGTGTGTGAAAATTTTAAATCATATTGTGAAAAGCGTAATGCTATAACTCTCTGTAATATTTTAAAATTACAAAATTTAGATCATCAAAAAAATAAGGATTAACTTAAGCTGATTCATTATGTACAGAATGTGGACTAGCAAGTTCAGTGATTAGTTAAGTAAAATAAAATAATATAAAAAAAAAAAAAAAATTTAAATTGTCTGCTAAATTAAGTGGAAAAATTAAAATAATATAGAGCAGAAATAAATAGTAAGTGTATGCAAATAAATGCAGCACAAGGTGTAGAGCCAGTGAATTTAAAAATAAAATTTGGAAAGGTTTTACTGTATGTGTAATATTATACAATAATGTTAAAATTAATTCAAATGATATTCTGCAAAATAATTTTTTTTTGAGTAGTCTACAATAAGTATTGAATATTTTAGAAGTTGTTCTGCAATAATTTGTTTTTACGATTCTACAATAAAATTAAAATTAATTGGAAGGTATTTTACAATATTTGTAGCAGTCTATAATAATTTTAAAATTAATTTAGATGGTATTATAAAATATTTTAGTATCCTACAATATTTTTGAAATTAAATTGGAAAGCATTTTGAAATAATTTTGGAAGTCTACAGTAAATGTGAAAATTTACTGGAAAGGATCATATGAAGATGTAAATAATTTTGTAAACTCGTGTGATACGTGTCTTACCTTCAAAAATAGGAAAATGAAGCCTGTACCATTTCAGACGGTACCTAGACCAATAAAAGCAGGTTCAATTCTGGCAATTGACATAATAGGCAAATTGCCCAGATCTAATGAACAACACTGCTACATAGTAACAATGATTGATCACTATTCTAGATATCTAGAAGCAGTTCCCACGAGAGACATGTCTTCAAAAACTGTAATCAGAGTGCTAACAAATTATTGCTCAAATTGGGGCGTGCCAGACACTATACTCTCAGATAATGGGGGAGCTTTTGCAAGCAATGAATTCAGAGAATTTGCTAAGACAAACGGCATTGAGTTGAGGAAAACCAGTGTATATAAAGCAAGCTCAAATGCTATACATGAAAGATCAAATGGAACTATAAAATCTAGCTTGGCATGTATGGCACAACAAACCTTCAATTGGCACAGAGCCTTACCATATGTAAAATTATTTTACAACTCTACACCCTCAGCGAGTACAAAATTTAGTCCAGCGATGCTATTCATGACAAGGGAACTCCGATTACCAAACGAAATAAAAATGCACGAAAATATAGACACGGACGATGTAATCATTGATTTAGATGAAGCAATAAAAGAGAAAAATGTAAATAAGCAATTAATATGGGCAAAAAAAAATAAATAAACAAACAATGGAAAATCAAATCAGGGCACAACGAAGGCAAGAACGGGATCAACGAAATACAAAATTCAGGTCTCTACAGGTAGGACAGATTGTGTACGCGAAGCAATTAATAAAAAAGGGAGCGCTACAAGCAAAAAATACGGGCCCATACACGGTAGTCAAAATATTTAGGAACAACAATTATGAGTTAAAACCGCTCGGAAGTCAAAATCAGAAATCGATTAGATTACATGTAAATAAAATTTTTACGAAACAGATAAGAAAAGCGCAC
Organism: Amaurobius ferox; assembly: GCA_951213105.1. Classification (NCBI taxonomy): domain Eukaryota; kingdom Metazoa; phylum Arthropoda; class Arachnida; order Araneae; family Amaurobiidae; genus Amaurobius; species Amaurobius ferox. The sequence goes on from OX578137.1 coordinate 85,224,346, forward strand.
CTCCGGGAAAACGAAACTGATCGTAGCGCGCTAGATAAGGCGAAGTTAGCAAGGCCTACACCGGAAGAAAACAAAACAAAACAAAAAACCGAAGTCTCTCCAAAAACATTAAAACACTCGAACAACTGGAATGACCGGCTTAGACGAAGTTCGCGCGTAAGGCAGGCAGGCGGGACTCAGCAGCAAAATTAAAAAGTTCTAAATTCCCGTCCCATTTATGCAAGTAAACATATAAATAAATGAACGGACAATGATAAAAGATAAATAATTTATATGAAAATATAAGTAAAATAAATAAATTTAATCTTAGAAAATATAAGTAAAGTAAATAATTCAGTGGACGTAAAAATAGTAGATATCTGAAGTATAAATAATATGTAATACAATGATAATTTCAGGAAATTAAAATATTTGAGAACAAAATAAAACGGAGACTCGGAAAATTTTGAAGTGAAAGAAAATAGTAAAAAAAAAAAAATAAAATACGACCTGTTTTCAAAGCGGGGTGGCAGAGTCCTCAGGTGAAGAGCGTCCATTTGGACATCATATATGGCAGAAGGTATCGCTAGAAAATTTATATGAATCTGATAATATACAGCCAAAACAGATATACACAGATATAATGATATACATAAGAGTAGTGAATGGCAGTCGGCCAGTTGCAACTTCAAAAAAAAAAAAGGGGGGGGGACTAACTTGCAAGTAAATTTTAAATAACAAAAAATGAAAAGAATCAGTAATCAAAATAAGTAAATAAGTAAATAAAGTAAAAGACATATATATGTATAGCACAATAACAACAAATAAATACTTCACCATATACAAACCGGGCGGCCTTGATGACAGGCATTTGAATTAGGGTATTCAGATCGTTGATATCGCTGCAAAATATTTTAAAATCATGACAACGGATGTTTTAAAAGGTTTACATTCAAAGGTATACAATCAAAATAAATAAATAAATAAAAAAAAAATTGGAAAGGAAATGTAAACAAGCTTTAAAAAATAAGAGCAGCTCCGCTTACAAAAAAAAAAAAAAAGCTGACGGCCGGCTGATCGAAAAAGCCAGTGCTTTACATACTCCAAAAAGGTCGGACGCTTTCGGTAAGAAAAACTGGTTCCGAGACAAAGTATGCAGGCGGAAATTCAAGGTCATTCTCTTCAACGCGGGGGGAAGCTTAGCATATGTTCACAAATAGGCATGGAGCAAACACAGTAATACGAAGTGATGAAGTCATAGTAAAAAAATGAATAAATATGTACAAGATTAGAGAATCACAGAGGAATAACAATATACAGATTTTAATGTAAATATAAGTGAATGACAATAAAAGATAAATTAAGAATAAAAATATAAATAAATAAATAAAACATATAGCTGCGTTAGAAGCATGATTCATGGTAGTGAACCAATACAGGTATTTAAAACGCGGGTCGTTCAATTTAAATACGAAACATTAAAATTATAAAAGGTGTCCTAGGTAAATCTATAGATGTTATTCAAAAAAAAAATTGGGTTAACTCGTGAATACATGAAAATGCGCAAAAAATAAAACATAAAATAAAAATTCAAATCACAGTAAAACAGACGTAAAGTTAGATTAAAAATAAGTAATAATAACATTTTGAAAGAGAGATCAGGGATTATTGTGACACAGTATCAGTGTATGTGACGATTTGGATTTCCCGCCAATGTAGCACGATGGTCAGATGACAAAGAGAATGAAGTTGACTTGTAAAAATTAGACAGCCAAATTTCATTTCCACATCAAATAACTCACGTGTGTGAAAACACAGAGATTACATTGCTAAAGTACATGCTAAAAACATGCAAAAATACTTACCTGCTTTTGTGCCTTTGAAATAGAGAGAGAACTGGCGAGGAAAATGACCAGCACATTTTGTTCTATCGAAGGCAGTGTGCGAAGATCAAAAGGGGTGGGCAACTGGACTGCCGGTTCTACTCGCAGTTCGGGGAAAAACTAGTTTCGCCGTTGCCATGGCTTCGAACACATGTTTTGAGATAAACAGTGGGGGAAACGCCTGGACTGACAGTTGTTTTGTTGTGGTCGTATTGCGTTGTAAATTAAAATGGGTAAAGTAAAATTGTGAAATTATACAAATGTAGATCAGATAGACTTGTTGTGTGTAAATGTATATGATGCGTACTGTAAACAAAAAAAATTGTGAACTGTTGAGAAAAAGTGATGAAAAATTTGTAAACAAATAATGATGATGTAAAGTGTACTATGTAATATTTTGTAAACCTAGCTTGACTTCTTTTCTGTTCAGGGGGGTGTAAATATGTGATACTGTAATCACATATCTTGATACGTAACCCTGGGAAAAACGGGAATGTATATTGTAAATATATTGAAATGTATACTATGTTTTGTGATTTATGTTTATAGCTAGGCCTTTGCACAGACGGAATTGGGATTTTTTTGGCGCCGTTGGGTTGTGTGCGCACTGACATGGATTGTAAATATTCAGAGATTTAATTGCAGCAAAATGTCAAAGTTGAGCTACAAATCTTTGAAAATTTATAGCCCTGTCAGGTGTGGCGCGCGTCGGTGTCCGGTATTTTGGACCACCCTGGTTTTGGATGCCCTCTGGTTCTTGTTTTTTAGTGGAACGCATAAAAAATTAGCGTCGCTTCAAGACCAATGGTGTGAAGCATTTTTGGACCTCCTCTTTTTATAGCGTTTGGGAACAGCGAATGAGAGTTGGGGGGATTTCCTCCCTGTTTTTGTCGTTCCCCTTGTTTGTAGTATTCTAAAAAGTTTTAGAATTTGAAAAAAAGTTCAGACGCAATCTGAGTTTGATGGAAAAAGGTCTCCTGGGTTCCTTGTGAGCACTTGCGCTAGAAACGCATCCAGGCCACGAAGTAGGCGACACTTGACGACACTTGTCATGCGGCAGTTTCTACAAGTTTCACGGAACCGGCGCATTTTACCTAACTAGGGGTAACAGTCTCTAAGACAGCGTTCAGATATTCTCCAGAAATAGCTTTCTGTTTATTTTGCAGCTGTGGCAGGGTAGTCACAGATGTTGTAGAACGGTTTCGAATTTTCAGCAAAATCTTCACTACGCAAGCACGTAGACGGAGTCGCATAGGGATACCAATTCAGGGATCCTAAGCAGCAGACAAGCCTCTACGAAAACGTATATATTTGGCAAAGCCTGTACGCATGCTCACTCAAGAGCCGCTGGGACTGAGGCAGATATTAAGAGGAGGAGAAGGAAAGTGGACGGTGTGCCCATCTCAAAGAAAATACTTGGCAATAACTTATGACCGATGATATGCAACCTAGTGTTTCCCGGACTGGTAGTGTTTTCCACGAACCATCGGAATAAATGAACTAATAAACATTCAATTAATTGTGCCACCCTTTCCTACGTGCAGAGGTCAGCTACAGCACTCAGTGAGAGTCCTATGTATGAAGGTATGGAAATTATATATTGATTTTAAAATGCATACATGAATGTTCAAGTAACTGATGTAATCCAATAGTGTGAGGGCAAGGTTATGCTAAATGGGTGTTTTTTTGCAAAATTGAATATATATATATTGTGTTCTTAACAAAAGTAATTTAATTACAAAATTGGATTTTTATAAATATGCAAATTAATGCAAAATAAACCGTGCACCCCGAGGTCAAGTTAGGTAATTTGGGGAACTTGTTTGTAATTGTGCATTTTTGTATATTAATGTTTAAAATTGAGATTTCATGTGTTCTAAATAAATGGTTAGTTGGCTACAAAAATGGGAGTGATTATTTTGTTGTAGTAAACGCAATGTACTTTGGTCCAATCGGACCCCACTATACTTTAACGCGCTTGAGCCTGGTGGAACTATTTGGTGAGTATCTATATTGTATTTATGTGTAAAATTCACCTCACCACATAGACCACCGAACCACGTACTTGGTGCCGTGTCGTTCGGAAACGAACCACGGGCTTTTGCTAGAGAATAACTGTAGTTTGGGAGGCTTAGCCAAAATTGCAGGCCAGTACTGAAGTTACTGAAGTTGAGTATTTAAATACATATTTAGTGTGTAAATGATAGACGGGGTGTACTTAAATAAATTATCAACGCAAGTAAATAAAAAAAAAAATAGAAGTTAAGTAAAATAAATGCTGTATAAAAAATATATACAGAGATAGGATGTACAAAGTATATGAATAACTGTGGTAAAGAGTGTGTTTTCGTCTTTGGAAATATTGTGTATAGAAAGTATATAATGTGTGTGAAAATTTTAAATCATATTGTGAAAAGCGTAATGCTATAACTCTCTGTAATATTTTAAAATTACAAAATTTAGATCATCAAAAAAATAAGGATTAACTTAAGCTGATTCATTATGTACAGAATGTGGACTAGCAAGTTCAGTGATTAGTTAAGTAAAATAAAATAATATAAAAAAAAAAAAAAAATTTAAATTGTCTGCTAAATTAAGTGGAAAAATTAAAATAATATAGAGCAGAAATAAATAGTAAGTGTATGCAAATAAATGCAGCACAAGGTGTAGAGCCAGTGAATTTAAAAATAAAATTTGGAAAGGTTTTACTGTATGTGTAATATTATACAATAATGTTAAAATTAATTCAAATGATATTCTGCAAAATAATTTTTTTTTGAGTAGTCTACAATAAGTATTGAATATTTTAGAAGTTGTTCTGCAATAATTTGTTTTTACGATTCTACAATAAAATTAAAATTAATTGGAAGGTATTTTACAATATTTGTAGCAGTCTATAATAATTTTAAAATTAATTTAGATGGTATTATAAAATATTTTAGTATCCTACAATATTTTTGAAATTAAATTGGAAAGCATTTTGAAATAATTTTGGAAGTCTACAGTAAATGTGAAAATTTACTGGAAAGGATCATATGAAGATGTAAATAATTTTGTAAACTCGTGTGATACGTGTCTTACCTTCAAAAATAGGAAAATGAAGCCTGTACCATTTCAGACGGTACCTAGACCAATAAAAGCAGGTTCAATTCTGGCAATTGACATAATAGGCAAATTGCCCAGATCTAATGAACAACACTGCTACATAGTAACAATGATTGATCACTATTCTAGATATCTAGAAGCAGTTCCCACGAGAGACATGTCTTCAAAAACTGTAATCAGAGTGCTAACAAATTATTGCTCAAATTGGGGCGTGCCAGACACTATACTCTCAGATAATGGGGGAGCTTTTGCAAGCAATGAATTCAGAGAATTTGCTAAGACAAACGGCATTGAGTTGAGGAAAACCAGTGTATATAAAGCAAGCTCAAATGCTATACATGAAAGATCAAATGGAACTATAAAATCTAGCTTGGCATGTATGGCACAACAAACCTTCAATTGGCACAGAGCCTTACCATATGTAAAATTATTTTACAACTCTACACCCTCAGCGAGTACAAAATTTAGTCCAGCGATGCTATTCATGACAAGGGAACTCCGATTACCAAACGAAATAAAAATGCACGAAAATATAGACACGGACGATGTAATCATTGATTTAGATGAAGCAATAAAAGAGAAAAATGTAAATAAGCAATTAATATGGGCAAAAAAAAATAAATAAACAAACAATGGAAAATCAAATCAGGGCACAACGAAGGCAAGAACGGGATCAACGAAATACAAAATTCAGGTCTCTACAGGTAGGACAGATTGTGTACGCGAAGCAATTAATAAAAAAGGGAGCGCTACAAGCAAAAAATACGGGCCCATACACGGTAGTCAAAATATTTAGGAACAACAATTATGAGTTAAAACCGCTCGGAAGTCAAAATCAGAAATCGATTAGATTACATGTAAATAAAATTTTTACGAAACAGATAAGAAAAGCGCACCTCCGGGAAAACGAAACTGATCGTAGCGCGCTAGATAAGGCGAAGTTAGCAAGGCCTACACCGGAAGAAAACAAAACAAAACAAAAAACCGAAGTCTCTCCAAAAACATTAAAACACTCGAACAACTGGAATGACCGGCTTAGACGAAGTTCGCGCGTAAGGCAGGCAGGCGGGACTCAGCAGCAAAATTAAAAAGTTCTAAATTCCCGTCCCATTTATGCAAGTAAACATATAAATAAATGAACGGACAATGATAAAAGATAAATAATTTATATGAAAATATAAGTAAAATAAATAAATTTAATCTTAGAAAATATAAGTAAAGTAAATAATTCAGTGGACGTAAAAATAGTAGATATCTGAAGTATAAATAATATGTAATACAATGATAATTTCAGGAAATTAAAATATTTGAGAACAAAATAAAACGGAGACTCGGAAAATTTTGAAGTGAAAGAAAATAGTAAAAAAAAAAAAATAAAATACGACCTGTTTTCAAAGCGGGGTGGCAGAGTCCTCAGGTGAAGAGCGTCCATTTGGACATCATATATGGCAGAAGGTATCGCTAGAAAATTTATATGAATCTGATAATATACAGCCAAAACAGATATACACAGATATAATGATATACATAAGAGTAGTGAATGGCAGTCGGCCAGTTGCAACTTCAAAAAAAAAAAAGGGGGGGGGACTAACTTGCAAGTAAATTTTAAATAACAAAAAATGAAAAGAATCAGTAATCAAAATAAGTAAATAAGTAAATAAAGTAAAAGACATATATATGTATAGCACAATAACAACAAATAAATACTTCACCATATACAAACCGGGCGGCCTTGATGACAGGCATTTGAATTAGGGTATTCAGATCGTTGATATCGCTGCAAAATATTTTAAAATCATGACAACGGATGTTTTAAAAGGTTTACATTCAAAGGTATACAATCAAAATAAATAAATAAATAAAAAAAAAATTGGAAAGGAAATGTAAACAAGCTTTAAAAAATAAGAGCAGCTCCGCTTACAAAAAAAAAAAAAAAGCTGACGGCCGGCTGATCGAAAAAGCCAGTGCTTTACATACTCCAAAAAGGTCGGACGCTTTCGGTAAGAAAAACTGGTTCCGAGACAAAGTATGCAGGCGGAAATTCAAGGTCATTCTCTTCAACGCGGGGGGAAGCTTAGCATATGTTCACAAATAGGCATGGAGCAAACACAGTAATACGAAGTGATGAAGTCATAGTAAAAAAATGAATAAATATGTACAAGATTAGAGAATCACAGAGGAATAACAATATACAGATTTTAATGTAAATATAAGTGAATGACAATAAAAGATAAATTAAGAATAAAAATATAAATAAATAAATAAAACATATAGCTGCGTTAGAAGCATGATTCATGGTAGTGAACCAATACAGGTATTTAAAACGCGGGTCGTTCAATTTAAATACGAAACATTAAAATTATAAAAGGTGTCCTAGGTAAATCTATAGATGTTATTCAAAAAAAAAATTGGGTTAACTCGTGAATACATGAAAATGCGCAAAAAATAAAACATAAAATAAAAATTCAAATCACAGTAAAACAGACGTAAAGTTAGATTAAAAATAAGTAATAATAACATTTTGAAAGAGAGATCAGGGATTATTGTGACACAGTATCAGTGTATGTGACGATTTGGATTTCCCGCCAATGTAGCACGATGGTCAGATGACAAAGAGAATGAAGTTGACTTGTAAAAATTAGACAGCCAAATTTCATTTCCACATCAAATAACTCACGTGTGTGAAAACACAGAGATTACATTGCTAAAGTACATGCTAAAAACATGCAAAAATACTTACCTGCTTTTGTGCCTTTGAAATAGAGAGAGAACTGGCGAGGAAAATGACCAGCACATTTTGTTCTATCGAAGGCAGTGTGCGAAGATCAAAAGGGGTGGGCAACTGGACTGCCGGTTCTACTCGCAGTTCGGGGAAAAACTAGTTTCGCCGTTGCCATGGCTTCGAACACATGTTTTGAGATAAACAGTGGGGGAAACGCCTGGACTGACAGTTGTTTTGTTGTGGTCGTATTGCGTTGTAAATTAAAATGGGTAAAGTAAAATTGTGAAATTATACAAATGTAGATCAGATAGACTTGTTGTGTGTAAATGTATATGATGCGTACTGTAAACAAAAAAAATTGTGAACTGTTGAGAAAAAGTGATGAAAAATTTGTAAACAAATAATGATGATGTAAAGTGTACTATGTAATATTTTGTAAACCTAGCTTGACTTCTTTTCTGTTCAGGGGGGTGTAAATATGTGATACTGTAATCACATATCTTGATACGTAACCCTGGGAAAAACGGGAATGTATATTGTAAATATATTGAAATGTATACTATGTTTTGTGATTTATGTTTATAGCTAGGCCTTTGCACAGACGGAATTGGGATTTTTTTGGCGCCGTTGGGTTGTGTGCGCACTGACATGGATTGTAAATATTCAGAGATTTAATTGCAGCAAAATGTCAAAGTTGAGCTACAAATCTTTGAAAATTTATAGCCCTGTCAGGTGTGGCGCGCGTCGGTGTCCGGTATTTTGGACCACCCTGGTTTTGGATGCCCTCTGGTTCTTGTTTTTTAGTGGAACGCATAAAAAATTAGCGTCGCTTCAAGACCAATGGTGTGAAGCATTTTTGGACCTCCTCTTTTTATAGCGTTTGGGAACAGCGAATGAGAGTTGGGGGGATTTCCTCCCTGTTTTTGTCGTTCCCCTTGTTTGTAGTATTCTAAAAAGTTTTAGAATTTGAAAAAAAGTTCAGACGCAATCTGAGTTTGATGGAAAAAGGTCTCCTGGGTTCCTTGTGAGCACTTGCGCTAGAAACGCATCCAGGCCACGAAGTAGGCGACACTTGACGACACTTGTCATGCGGCAGTTTCTACAAGTTTCACGGAACCGGCGCATTTTACCTAACTAGGGGTAACAGTCTCTAAGACAGCGTTCAGATATTCTCCAGAAATAGCTTTCTGTTTATTTTGCAGCTGTGGCAGGGTAGTCACAGATGTTGTAGAACGGTTTCGAATTTTCAGCAAAATCTTCACTACGCAAGCACGTAGACGGAGTCGCATAGGGATACCAATTCAGGGATCCTAAGCAGCAGACAAGCCTCTACGAAAACGTATATATTTGGCAAAGCCTGTACGCATGCTCACTCAAGAGCCGCTGGGACTGAGGCAGATATTAAGAGGAGGAGAAGGAAAGTGGACGGTGTGCCCATCTCAAAGAAAATACTTGGCAATAACTTATGACCGATGATATGCAACCTAGTGTTTCCCGGACTGGTAGTGTTTTCCACGAACCATCGGAATAAATGAACTAATAAACATTCAATTAATTGTGCCACCCTTTCCTACGTGCAGAGGTCAGCTACAGCACTCAGTGAGAGTCCTATGTATGAAGGTATGGAAATTATATATTGATTTTAAAATGCATACATGAATGTTCAAGTAACTGATGTAATCCAATAGTGTGAGGGCAAGGTTATGCTAAATGGGTGTTTTTTTGCAAAATTGAATATATATATATTGTGTTCTTAACAAAAGTAATTTAATTACAAAATTGGATTTTTATAAATATGCAAATTAATGCAAAATAAACCGTGCACCCCGAGGTCAAGTTAGGTAATTTGGGGAACTTGTTTGTAATTGTGCATTTTTGTATATTAATGTTTAAAATTGAGATTTCATGTGTTCTAAATAAATGGTTAGTTGGCTACAAAAATGGGAGTGATTATTTTGTTGTAGTAAACGCAATGTACTTTGGTCCAATCGGACCCCACTATACTTTAACGCGCTTGAGCCTGGTGGAACTATTTGGTGAGTATCTATATTGTATTTATGTGAAAGGGGGAACAACTGAGTTAATACAAAATATTCATGGAGATTAGTTAAGACATAGTTATAAATTATAAGTCACTTAAAATATTGTGTTTGAGTAATTAAAATATTAAATAAATTTTAATGTAAGAGCAGACAAGTTTTGAAAAATGAAGTGAGATAAGTACAAAAAGGACCAAAGTGCTTATGCATTAAAATGACTACTGCAACTGTCCATATTACACAGATTAAACTGGCGATAAATGCCAAGACACAGCGTCTGCAGATGAATATAACACGGAATACAGATATCCATTTTATATCATAAATGAGGATATTTAATCTTGATAATTAACATGACGCTAATGTCAATCCAAATGTTTTCCTGTTTTAAATGTCATATATAACACTTAAAACGCTAGTTTAAAAACTTTGCTAAGGGACAACGCAAGAATTGATGAATATTTAAAAATATCAAATATTACTGAAAAATTTATATCATAATATTTTTAACAATAGTGTGAAACCAGAATACACGTAGACAGGTTTATATGAATATTTATAATATCTATGCTTGATAAATATGTAAAGTTAAAATATGTAAAGTTAATTGTGTGGTATTATGTTAATATATTTTATTCCAAGAACTCGTACTAAAGATTTAATGGTGGGTTTGAATGAGGCATAGTGCTATGTTTTACGAATATACGATGAACGGCCATGTTTAAGATGTTTAATTAAACGTATATGATTTGCATTCTTTTTCATTTTCCAGCACCACAAATAGATAATTATACTTTTAACAAAATTTGAAATTTAAGAAAATGTCTCAATCTTTCAGAGTGCTTACATTTATTTCGTACATCAAAAGTATTGTATTTACAGTTTGAAGCCGTACTATACAAATTGGTGGGTTATGCAAACACAAGCATTGTGCAAATACTACTACACGAAACGGATATTATCATTTTCATAGAACTTAAATAATTTACGCCACATAAAATTGAGCTTCGTAAAAGAAATACCACAATTATGTATATACCTTTTGAACTAGTACATAGGGAAACACCGATGTTTGCCAAGTTTGGTGATTTATCGCTTTTCCTTTAATGTCTTCCAACACTAAAACAAAAATTCACGAGATTGGTGTCTTAGATATTGTGCAATTAACTAGGGATTGATATGCGATAAAACGCGTATGTTTAATATTAACCCTATGAGGTTTATTTTCGTTCTACAATATTCTATGTATATAAGCGGGGTATGCTAATTTCAGTTACCTAATTAAGTGGAGTCGACTGTTAATGATAAATGTATTATAATTATATAAACCCCTAAGCAACACGTTCTTGAAATATGGTTTAAAACATCCCTGAACCCAATTTATAATCTGGTTACACCAAGTAATAGAGTTGAGGTACACTTCTTCAAAAACGAATGTTCATTTTTAAAAATTAACTCTTTCAAAGCATGTAGTGTACTGATAAGTTTCATGTCATGAAATAAAATTTTAAGACAGCAATATAAAATCATACGTCATAAAACGCATAGAAACTATAAAAATAATTTCTCATTCATATGCAAACATTCAACGACTGTAGATAATGCAAAATATTCATCTCTGTTATATACTGAAGACATAAAATATTTTCTCCTAACTACGCACACACATCCTCTTAAAATTTATTATGAGAGATTTTTGATCTTGTGAGAAATTTACATCTTTAAGAGAAATTTATTTATGATAAAAAAATATCCCCTGAAGCAGAAAAGAACCCAGAGGAATAATAAATGTACAGTTCTACTATGCAAAACTTCGTCGATAAAATGAATCTAAAAATATCCATTTTTTTTCATAATAAAAAGGTTCATTAATCTCGTAAGAGTAAGTATAAGCAAGCTGCAGCATACAAATGTGTTTTAATCTGCAGATTAAATAAAGGAAGGTATATAATGTAATAATGAAACAGCGGGTAAATAAATCCATTTAGTTAATAATTTTATAGATTAAATTTGTAGCGAAAATACAAAATCACAATCTTGCCAGTGCCGGGGTTTGATTCCGGTGTCAAAGGCTGGTAGGCCTTTACCATATCGTCAGTATACACGCTGTTCGTATCATTGAGATAAATCTTACTGTTGGAGACCGGCAGTTAACCGACAGAATTAAATGCCGGGCTTCAGTTCAAGGCATTTAATGCTGCTTTATGAACGTTCGCTACGATACTCCCCCTACCACTAAGTAACTCGTTATTGAAATAAGTTATTGCTGGGTTAGAAATAAAGCGCAGAAACCGTAATTTGAAGAAAAGGGCCAATCATGAGGTCGTAAGGAGGTATACTGCGAGAAGAATTGCGTTGCCAAATCAAGTGGCAATTGAAAAAAGTAGGTTAGAATATGAATATTTTATTCAAGTGCCTTTAGTGACTTCTAATAGGTAGTACAGATAGTATATTTGTATAATGTGTATATGTGATTTTTAGAAAACAGAATAATTGGATAAATAGAGAGAAAGGATGATTCGTGCTCGCCCAAGGTTACCAATGTAGCAAGAATGCAAAAGCACAAACTTGGCAGTACCGTGGTTTACTTCCAGCATAATAGCGAAGAGCTAAAGACGTTTCCAGGTCAGGACATTTATTATTGCACTATAATATTTCGCTACATCTCAAATAATAAAAATATAGTGCATTAGAAGTATTTTAAAGTACTTATATTTGCATATAATTTCAATACTTATATTTCCACAACAATTACACTTTACATTAGTATTATATATTCATTAATCAAAATCGATGAAACATAAACAATAGTTGTTTTCTTTAACTATTGTTACAGTTACACTTAAGTACCGAAACAGAAGCACCACAAGAAAATAGTTCGCTTGGTATAAAACATAGAATGCATAAGCTAAATGCAAATGTTCTACAGCGATATTTCCATTTTAAGACCAAATAAGGACAGCTTCATGAGAAAGACAATTGCAGAGCTATCTTTCTGTACTATACAATTATACATGCTAGTGCTATATTACATTCCTAATTTAGCATTGTATGAATAAAGTTCAGATATTTTCCAGTGACAGTTCGTATCATATTTGTTACTGTGTATGTCCGTATGTTGTATTGAGGCCCTTTCTAGCAATATGGATGCATAAAAGGCAGAGAACAGAATAATATTTATTTAAAGTTTAGAGGGCCATATAGCAGTATTTAAAACGCTGATGCTCAACACCATAAAGACATAAAAGAATAAATAACTTTTTAAGTTACACAGTTTTAAGTAAATGCACTAAAAAGTAAAAGATAAATGTGACTACATCGCTTTCTGATAAATTTATTTGATAAAGAGCAATATCTTGAGAACTGTTTATGCTAATGTTCTAAAATTCATGTTAATCGTTTTGTAATGAAAATTTACATACGAAATTATTGCTTATGTAACATTATATAGGGTTCCGATTCTTGAAGTCACGAATTGTAACTTTTGCACCAAATAACATTTTAAACGCAGTTTTCGTGAGATATAATCTCCACACACATCCGTAATTACACACACACATATACTTACACACACACACATACTTTACACACACACACATACTTACACACACACAGACAGACCCACGTACATTCTTACACACACACACACAGATATCACCTCAAAATCGTCTGATTCGTGTTCAGGGATGCTTGAAAAGTGCTCTCCCGTCAAAACTCGAATTCGAATTTTCGACCCCGTCACAATACTTTTCTTATGCATGATACTATGAATATAAGGAAAATAATAAGGGAGATAACTTTAATATCGTTTAAATAATATAAGCATAATGATATTGTCAAAAATATGAATTTAATAAATGGATGATATATTCCGGACATTATGTTTTGGATTATGTTTCCAGATTCGTTCCCGCTTGTTAAACACCTTTGCGGCTATTTATGATATTTTTATATTTTTGAAATTGATAAAGATCTGCTGGTGTTTAAATGCTTAATAGTAATAGTTCGCTTAATAGTAAATACTTAATAGTAGCACACACACACACACACACACACACACATACACACAGAAATCACCTCATAAACATTCGATTCGTGTCCAGGGATGCTTGAAGCGTGCTTTTCCGTCAAGAACTCGAATTCAAATTCCCCGCGAGAAATATTGTTAATAGATAGTAAGTATGAGACCAACACACTGGATAAAAATCCTGAATCAAAAACCGTTTCAAATGTAATAATAAAATTGAGGCAAATGTTTAAGTTGTGTTAACATGAAAATTGTGGGGTGTAAAACGATATTCCAGTTCCTATCACGGTATAGTACCTTATATTCAACGTTTTCAAACATTTTAATATAAAATCCATTTAAACATAACATTGTGTTTCTATTGTTTTATTAGAAGAATATCCAGCAGACGATTTCGGTATTTGAAGCGTACATATGTACTATGGTTGCAAATGGAATAAAACACTGTATAAAAATTGTATTATAAATTAGAAATCATCTGCCGTATCTAAAAGTAAAATTATGTCAAATACGATTTTTTTACTGAGAAAACTAATAATTATTTTTCAGCGCGAGATGGCATGGTAATGAATTTTGCTTATTTAGTCGTTTTCTAGTTACAGCTGGAAGAATGTTAGAGAAATAAATTCCAAACTTTATAAATTGTTTTAATAAAATTGCAAGATTTTAGATTTTTCTTAATTATTGCAGGTCAAAGTCAGAGTTTCAACTTTCTACCTTCAGCAGTTTTCGCTGCAAATTTATCACTCATAAAACTCATCTGATTAAAAATGACAAAATCTGCTGAATATCACTATTTTCCGACCATCACGGTTGAAAACCACTTAAAATTAAATTTCTAATTAACTGAAATATGTAATATTAATAAAAATGATACATGCTTTATAAATTTTAGAATTTTATAAATTATTATCATTATGAAAATCACTAATTTTTTAAACTCAGCAATGACAATTAATCTCTTAATGACAAAAATAAATACTCGTATAATTTATAAAATGTTATTTTTATGCAAAATACTTCCCTCTTTAGATGTTATAAAAAAAGCCTCCTGATTTATACTAAAAACATAAAAACTTTCCGCTGTAAATTTATCACTTATAAAACTCATTAAAAATGACAAAATCTGTTAAATATCACTATTTCCCGATAATTATCGTTAGAAACCACTTGAAACTAAATTTCTAATCTACTTAAATATATAATGAAGATGAAAATGATGCATGCATTTTAATTTTCTGAATTTTATAGATTATTATCATATCAAAATCACTCAATTTTTTGAACTCAACAATAACAATTTATCTCTTTCAGAAAAAAATAAATACTCGCACTATTTATAAACAGTTATTTTTATGCAAAGTACTTCCCTTCCTCAGGTGTTATAAAAAAAAAGCTTCCTGGTTTATACTAAGAGCATAAAAGCATTTCTCATAGCAGCGCACATACTCTTAAAATTTACGTTGGGGGAATTTCTCATCTTGTAAGAGATTTTCATTTTTAAGTGAAAATTATTCTGAACAGAAAGGCTTCTTTTGGAGAAGCGACAAATTCAGAGGAATAATAAATGTAGAATTTACTATCTTAATGTTTCTTCGATAGAATGAAACTAATAATATTCTATTTCTTTTTCTTCACAATAAAAATATCCATTAAGCATGCTATGATACGTTAGAGATACAAGGAAGTTTCACTCATGTCTTTTTCAGAAGAATGAATTTTAATGGGCTTAAATACAGTCAAAGATAAGAAAAGAATTATTGCAAATGTATTTTCACTGCTAAGAAGAAAGCGGGCAGAGGACGTCTTTCTCTACATACTACAACGAATTCAATTCTTTCGCAGCAAATGAATGATGCACAAAATCCACGGACCAATGTTTTAACATTGAATTGTACATTAACATTTGCAAAACTATTTCGAAATTGCAAATTAACTTATAGTTTGTGCAAATTTAACTTGATGATTAGAAATATTGCTAGCATTCGCTTAACAATACAGTTAATATATAAATTAATTTCAATCATTAGTCAATATTGATTTTTCATATACTTTCATGCTTGTGAGTCATTTTCGTAAGTGGAATATCAGTTTTGCCGATTTAGCGACATTTTAGTCAATTTGGCATCATTTTCGAAAGTCACCAAGGTGGTGATATTTAAGCAATTTTCAGCCTAACTCAACCTATTCAAGTATACTTGCAATTTATTTTAATTTTATGTCTGTTTAGAAAAATTTATCTGAAAAACTGCCACATCTCGTTCATGCTAGCGTCTTCAAATTGGTGCCATTCCTATTTTTAAGGATACCTCATGTGTGAAATGACCATCTATTTAATAATATTAAAGAATCCGACTTTTTGGTTACTTATTCAAAAAAATAATTTCTAAAATTAAGATTGAATGCTTTTAAAGATTCAGTCGCGTTTAAAATCAGTAGGGTTCCAGTATTCACCGATTGTACTAAAAATTTATTAATGACTCACTCACTGATAATTCTACCACTACCAAATTCCAGTAGTCAATGATTGTACTAAAACTTTACTGATGACTCAATCACTGATTTACTTTGCCCCTACCAAGTTCCAGTATTCTCCGATTGTACTAAAACCATACTGATGACTCACTTACTGATTAATTCTACTACTATCAAGTTCAAATATTCAATAATTGTACTACAATTTTACTGATGACTCACTCACTGATGGACTCTACCACTACTAGGTTCCAGTATTCACTGCCTGTGCTTTATTGATTATTCATTCACTGATTGACTCTGCCACTATCAAGTTCGAGTATTCACTGATTGTATTAAAACTTTACTGATTACTCATTCACCGATTGACTCTACCACTTTCAAGTTTCAGTATTAACTGATTGTACTAAAACTGTAGTGATTACTCACTCAACGACTGGATCCATCACTATTAAGAAGCTTTTTCGTCTATCTCCCTATGTTCGTATTCTAACTTTTATAATTATTCGCTACGGGCACTTCTATCCCTTTGATTCGATCAGGCATTGTCACGTTACAGTAGATAGACCTAACGTGTACACTTAAGGACATTTCCTTTCAAAATTATTGGGTGGGTTTATGACTTTTCCCAGAAATCTTGCATATCTATATTCACACATCATAACTCCAATACAAAAACACAAAATTATTCTTTTTTACACAGACGATAAATATAAGAATAAATTGCAATTCATAAGCAAAATCATTTTACCTTCAGATGATACGAAAAACTCTTATAATATAGCAAAAATATAAAAACTTCCCCTTATAACGATACACAAACGCTTAAAATTTATAAACTGAATTTATTGCTGAACTTGAAAATAATTTATATCTTTAAGTAAAATATATTTCTGGGAAAAAATAAACATTTTTTTAAGCAAACGGAGCCCAAACGAATATGAAATGTTAAATTCTTCAACCGTAACAGATAAAATGTAACTATTTTATTTTTCATAAATAAAAGAGGCTTATTAATCTTGTAAGTCGGACTAATGTTGAGAAGCAGCAGCAAGATACACCAACATTTTACTCTTACGATTGCATATTAAAGGAGCTCATTATATAAGAACATTGTTAGAAAATGTTGTACATTACCATCATGGTACCTTTCTGGTAGGTCGGACGGTCTGGGTATCAACAACAACATTACCATCATGGTTAATTTTAAACATGTAGTATTATTTATTTATAAATGTAATAAAGTATATATAGGGGAGATCGGGGTAAAATGATGAGCTGGACAAGATAACGAATAATAGTTTTAACGACTTTATTATTAGGTGGCAGCACTTGACGAGCATAGGTACAATCCCCTGTATCAGAGCAACTTATCGCATGCTGAAGGCCCCATTCTTGCTACACGTACAATTTATATCCTTCGCCAAACTTTATTAAAGGCCGTGAAACAATTTTCGACTTGTACTACATAAGCTTGAACTGCTTAAAGGTAAGTCATAAAATTGTGATATAATTTATGGTTACACTTTTTACTATTAAATACTCAGCTAATCTATCATAGTTTTAATCTGATGCATAGTCTACTGTACACCAGCCAAGTTGTTTCTTTTAATCATTCGGGGCAAGATGACGAAGTTCGTCATCTTCCACAAAGGAAAGCGCGCCTATTTCTTTAGGGGCTAATGATAGCGACACTTACAGTGTAGATAATCCCAACTGTGAACATATTCCGGGATCAAGATGATCCCCTCTTCCATCAATATTTAACTTTAAACCCTTACCACAAGTTAAAAGATCAACAAAGAAGAGAAGAAAAATGTCAACCAGTGTTTTAACAAGTTCGCCAATAAGAAATTTGTTACTTGAGAAACGAAATTCAAAGGATGAAATGGAAAAAAGAAAACACAGTAAAATAAGAAAATTGCTAAATAATTGCGTTTCGAGGTAAGCGCAGATCAAAAGAGCAAGGATATTAACTGCCCAGCTTGTGATGAAGTTTATTTTGATCTACCCGACGAAGACTGGATACTGTGCTTGCTCTCAATGCGTAGCTTGATGGCATGAAAATTGTACTAGATACAAAGGAAGAAAATTCATCTGTGGCTTTTGTAAATAACATAATTCATTAATGAGTGTACACCTTTGAATTCTATTAGTGTTTTTCACCTCTAAATAATTTTTTTTGACAATATGTTAAACCATATTTTTGTATGAATTAATTTGGGAAATTGTCCGATATAATTTTTTTATTAATAATGGAACGTATGAATAACTTATTTATATTGCAAAAAAGATGTATTATAAGTTTTACGATTTAAAAAAAATCACATTCGTTAACATTGCCAACCTACCACGGTCTCCCCTATATAAAATATGTGACATGTTTTAAAATAGGTAAATTTTCATTTAACCCATAGTATTATAGATTTAATTCGCAGTATTATAGATTTTCAGAATTTTTTTTTTATTTCTCATGGCTGGAGTACATCAACAAAATACAAAAATATTCACATTCAAGCACAAGAACGAAAGTAGACAAAATAAGAATCAATGTGAAGAACGATAAAAGTTCAAAAGATAAGCGAAAGTTATCGGCCCAGCCCTCTCTCCTACCAATATTTGGAGGCCTCAGTAGCACCATGTTGGATTTCACAACGATGGAGGTGCTGTTTGTTCATGGGTTTATAAACCTCACACAGCTGGCAGGCAGCCTTAGTAAAAATTCCAACACGACACAAATCTACAGCAAGGCAGTCATGCTGAGTTAGCAGGCGAAAAAAGGCAACTGCCTCAAGACCTTTCTTTTCAGGCACATCCAGAAACAATCTTCTCTCATACTTGTTATACATTTTGCCTTACAATTCATCTTGGTACGTCGAATTTATAAATTGTTTTATAAATAATTTTGACGTGAGAAAACCTATTTCTCGTTTTTTACCGTTTTCTGTTTTTTGTATAATCACAGCACTATTTTTAGCAAGAAAACATACATGTTCATTCTCATACAAATCGCAATAGCCAGGGCTCCACTCTACAGAATTTGGAACTGCTATTTTACCACAATTCGATAAAATATGCTGAAAAAAGTAGATGAAAAGAACCTTATAACCTTCTTTTTGGACTTGATGTCAGAAACTTGTGATCCATTTAAGACACTTAGTAAAACAACACAACATTTGATTAAACAATATTTACAAAAACATATTTATAATGCATTATTGCTAGGTTTAACTATCTTAATCTTACAACTACATGACAAAAACTCGAATAGTCGCTGTCTCTGTATCGCAAACAAATCATGTGAATTTCAATACTGCCATCTAATGTCAGTTTTAGAAAACTCTGAAACAGGCATTACAACCTTTGATTATGTACGCTAGTGAGATCCGCGGCATTCTGTCCGTAAGTAATTCAATTTTATGCATGGGATATACTGTAATAAAAGACAACAATCAATTACTATCTGTTTAGCCACAACACAAAAAATTCTGATGTGAGCAGCACATGACTTTCCTTATATAATGCAATTAATTTACTACTTTTACAGCAAAAAAATAGTTAATTCTTATAGTTGATACTTATATTCTTTTCCAGATATTGAATTTTCGTCAATTAGTCGTCATTTTCATTGATTTAGCGTCATTATTAACCATTTGGCGAGATATTCTTTAAGTTGGCAACATCTTGTTAATTTAAAAAAGTCGACAAGATGGCGATATTCCGCCAAATTCGGCACCAAAATCTCGCCAAGCGTTATCGAAGGAGAAATAAGTTATTCTTATAGCAGATAAATGTCTATTGGCGTTCAAATACAAAAGTATTACTAAGTATCTTTTCTTGTGAATGGAACCAGTCCGCGAGAATGATGTTACCCAATTTATCGCATGATATTACATATGAAAAGTGAACATGTTTCTCAACAGTTTATATATTTTTTTAATTTACTGGAATTTTTGATAAATTTATTTGAAAAATGTGAAATATCTCGAGAACGGTTCATGCTAGCATTCTAAAGTTTATGTCAATCTTTCTCTAAGAAAAAATAACATAAGATATGTATATTTGCATAATTATATTAAAGGTTTTTTTTTTGATGATTTTTCCAAAATTTCACTCAAAATTTTAGGGGTGTTCTGAACATTTGATTGCGTTAAAAACAATAGGCTTCCAATGTTCACGGGTTATGGTTTTTGTACAAAATTCCATTCGAATCGCTCCATTCGTTCGTGAGATATCGTCTCCACACTCTTACTGACTGCTACACTGACCCACACATACTTTCACACACACACATACTTTAACACACACACACACACACACACACACACACACACACACACACACACACACACACGCACGCACACACACACACACACACGCACACGCACTTACACACAAACATCACCACAAAAATGTTTGATTCGTATTCAGTGATGCTTGAAACGTGCTCTCCCGTCGAAAACTCTAATTCGAATTTTTGACCCCGTCACAACAATTTCCTTATACATTATGCATATAAGGAAAGTTATGAGTTATTATAATATCCATTATTGTAAATAAATTGAAAATGAGTCCATCCAGCTTCGTTTTCAGTATCTGATGAAATACGTCACATGAAGCACCAGGATACTCCATTGATATAAATAAGTTAAAAATGAGTTCAATATCCAGTTTCGTTTACAGTATCTGATATCATGCGCCACGTACAACTTCAGAGTACCGTTCATTATATATAGATGTATAACCAAAAGTAAATTTATTCTTGAGAAATAAAATTATCGAAACTTCAGAATTCGAGAAACTCTCATTCGATACATAAATTATCTCTTTCTGTGTTTTTGAAATTATTTTCATTAGAATATACATTTCCATGTTTATAGAATTTGACTGACTATGGCTGCATGTACAAAATTACAATGAAATGGCATAAACCCACATTAAATTAATTTGGAGTTTTCATAGTGACTTTAAAAATAGACCTTAAACTAATATCATCATGCATATAAAGGTAATAAAAATAAATTCCTAAATGTTCTCCATAAAAGAATATTTAGATGATATCAAAATTTAAACGCAATTATAAATTTATATATTTTTGACATCGCCACAAACTCAAAAGTTTTATCAAAACATAATTACACTTCGTATTCAAAACGATAAAATAAATTAAAACCAAGCAGTCAATAAAATGCTAAACACTCTGCAACTTCATATGATTCGAAAGACTTTTGTGATAGATGCAGAGAAAATTAAACCAATCAAAGATCATGCGACGTACTAGTGTGTCTATAAAGAGTCTTGCTAAAAATCACAGTGCATCACTTCTTGGCAAAAAAAAAAAATATTGACCAACTTATCTAAAAGGTCTAGGAAAATTCGACAATGATCGTAAGCAGAAAGCTGAGATTCCTCTCAATGAAAGAGTGCGGCTCATCTCGTTTTTGTCATACCAGAATTCATTTTTTTCAACTTTAATAAGAACAAATTTGAAAAATCTGATGTGAGCAGCACATGACTATCACTGCGGACTTAAATTCATATTTTCCTTATGTCTTTAATAATGCATTAGGCCTAGTTTAATTGCACCAAATAACACTAAATTTGCATTTTAAATTCAATTTTTTTTTATTTGGTAATTTGACATTTTTCCGAAATCGGCGTAAAAAAATGCAAGAAATCTCAAATATCTTGAAAACGGTCAGTCCTAAAGTATAATGGAATGTGTTATATTCTTTTCTCGTCAAAAATTACGTATAAAACAAGAATTTATTTGATACATTTCAGCATATGTAGTCTTATTTTTTTTTTAGATTTTGGCGATTATCGCGGGTGTTTTCGTAAATAAAGGCAGGTTGTTCTTTTCCAAATCTTACCAAAATCTAATCAGCACCCACAAGTGACTTATCTACCAAATTTTGTGAAATTTGGTCAATTAGCATTTTAGCTGCGGTGGGTAGATGAAATTTTTGCGGGCATTTCGTAAGAAAAGGCATGTTGTTTTTTTTCCGAATCGTACAAAAATCTAATCAGCACCAGAGCATCCTACAAGTAACTTATTTACCAAATTGTGTGAAATTCAGTCAAATACTATTTTAGCTAGAGTGGATACATGAAATTTTTGCGGGGCATTTCGCAAAAAAAACCGTGGGTTTTGTTTTTACGAATCGTACCAAAAACTAATCAGCGCCAGGGTCTCACCCAAGTGACTTCCATACCAAATTTTATGAAATTCGGTCCATTAGTTTTTTAGTTAGAGTGGATACATGCATTGCAGAGACAGACAGACAGACAGACACACAGACACACACACAAACACACACACAGACGTCAAGCTGAAAATAGTTTTTTCGTATTCTAGAGGTCTTGAAACGTGTAGATTCGTCGAAAACTTTAGATGGAATTTTCGGTATAATTCCAATACTTTCCCTATACATTACCATGTATTGCAGGGAAAGTAAAAATCTGATGTGGCCAGCACATGACTTTCCCTGCAGACTTATATTGACGTTGTCTTTATTTTAATTAAATTTATTTCACTTTTAATTCAATTTTCGTTCTCATTCGGTAACCGGACTTATTTTCAAAGGTGGTGTAGAGAAAATCCGAAAAACTAAAATATCTCGATAACGGCTAGTCCTAATGTAATGGGGTTGGTCTTATTCTTTTCGTCGTTAAGAATTACGCATTAAACCAGCATTTAATGGATATATTTGAGCATACGTAGCTTTTTAGTTTAGATTATGATAACTTTTGCGGGCCATTCTGCAAAAAAAGGCAGGTTATTTTTTTCTGAATCGGACCAAAATCTAATCAGCACCAGGGTGACCTATACGTGACTCATCTACCGAATTTTGTGAAATTCGGTACATTACTTTTTCAGCTACAGAGGATACAAGCTTTTGCGGGCCATTTCACAAAAAAGGCGGGATCTTTTATACCGAATCGTACCCAAAACTAATCAGCACCAGCCCCGGTCACAAGTGACTTACCTACAAAATTTTGTGAAATTCGGTCCATTAGTTTTTTAGTTAGAGTGGATACAAAATCTGCACAGACAGGCACACAGACAGACAGACAGACACACACACAGACGTCACGCTAAAAATGATTTTTTCGTATTCTAGAGGTCTCGAAACGTGTAGATCCGTCGAAAACTCGAGTTGCGATTTTCTGCATGATTCCAATACTTTCCCTATACATTACCATGTATTGCAGGGAAAGTAAAAATCTGATGTGAGCAGCACATGACTTTCGCTGCAAACTTATAATAACGTTCTCTTTACTTTAATTAAATTTATTTCACTTTTATTCAATTTTTGTTCTCATTCGGTAATCGGGCTAATTTCCAAAGGTGGTGTAGGGAAAGTACGAAAAACTAAAATATCTCGAGAACGGCTAGTCCTAGAGTAATGGGTTTGGTCTTATTCTTTTCTTCTTTAAAAATTACGTATTAAACAAGCATTTAATGGATATATTTGAGCATGCGTAGTTCTTTAGTCTAGATTTTGATGATTTTTGCAGGCCATTTTGTAAGAAAAGGCAAGTTATTTTTTTCCGAATCGTACCAAAATCTAATCAGCACCAGAATGACTTACAAGTGACTCATCTACCGAATTTTGTGAAATTCGGTCCAGTAGTTTTGTAGTTAGAGTGGATACAGGCTTTTGCGGGCCATTTCGCACAAAAAGGCGGGTTACTTTATCCCGAATTGTACCCAAAACTAATCAGCACCAGCCCCGCCCACAAGTGACTTACCTACCAAATTGTGTGAAGTTCGGTCCATTAGTTTTTCAGTTAGAGTGTATACAAAATCTGCACAGACAGACACACAGACACACAGACACACACACACACACACAGACACACAGACACACACACACACACACAGACACACAGACACACACACAGACGTCACGCTAAAAATGGTTTTTTCGTATTCTAGAGGTCTCGAAACGTGTAGATCCGTCGAAAACCCGAGTTGCGATTTTCAGCATGATTCCAATACTTTCCCTATACATTACAATGTATTGCAGGGAAAGTAAAAATCTGATGTGGGCAGCACATGACTTTCCCTGCAGACTTATATTAACGTTCTCTTTATTTTAATTAAATTTATTTCACTTTTAATTCAATTTTCGTTCTCATTCGGTAACCGGGCTTATTTTCAAAGGTGGAGTAGAGAAAGTACGAAAAACTAAAATATCTCGAGAACGGCTAGTCCTAGTGTAATGGGGTTGGTCTTATTCTTTTCGTCGTTAAAAATTACGTATTAAACAAGCATTTAATGGATATATTTAAGTATAGTTAGTTCTTTAGTTTAGATTTTGACGATTTTTGCGGGCCATTTTGCAAAAAAAGGCAGGTTATTTTTTCCCGAATCGTACCAAAATCTAATCAGCACCAGGGTAACCCATATGTGACTCATCTAATGAATTTTGTGAAATTCGGTCTATTAGTTTTTCAGTTAGAGTGGATACAAGCTCTTGCAGGCCATTTCGCAAAAAAAAGCGGGTTCTTTTATCCCAAATCGTACCCCAAACTAATCAGCACCAGACTCGCTCACAAGTGACTTACCTACCAAATTTTGTGACATTCGGTCCATTAGTTTTTTAGTTAGAGTGGATACAAAATCTGCACAGACAGACAGACACACACACACACACACACAGACGTCACGCTAAAAATGGTTTTTTCGTATTCTAGAGGTCTCGAAAGGTGTAGATCCGTCGAAAACTCGAGTTGCGATTTTCGACATGATTCCAATACTTTCCCTATACATTACCATGTATTGCAGGGAAAGCAAAAATGTGATGTGGGCAGCACATGACTTTCGCTGCAGACGTTTATATTCACGTTCTCTTTATTTATTTTTAAATTTATTTCACTTTTAATTCAATTTTCGTTCTCATTCGGTAATCGGACTTATTATTAAAGGTGGCGTAGGAAAAGTACGAAAAACTAAAATATCTCGAGAACGGCTAGTTCTAGTGTAATGGGGTTGGTCTTATTCTTTTCGTCGTTAAACATTACGTATTAAACGGGCATTTAATGGATATATCTGAGTATACCTAGTTCTTTAGTTTAGATTTTGAAGATTTTTGCGGGCCGTTTTGCAAAAAAAGGCAGGTTATTTTTTTCCGAATCGTACCAAAATCTAATCAGCACCAGGGTGACCTATACGTGACTCATCTACCGAATTTTGTGAAATTCGGTCCATTAGTTTTTCAGCTAGAGTGGATACAAGCTTTTGCGGGCCATTTCGCAAAAAAAGGCGGGTTCTTTTATTCTGAATCGTACCCAAAACTAATCAGCACCAGCCCCGCCCACAAGTGACTTACCAAATTTTGTGAAATTCGGTCCATTAGTTTTTAGTTACAGTGGATACAAAATCTGCACAGACAGACAAACGGACACACAGACACACAGACACACAGACAGACAGACAGACAGACAGACAGACACACGCACAGACGTCACGCTAAAAATGATTTTTTCGTATTCTAGAGGTCTCGAAACGTGTAGATCCGTCGAAAACTCGAGTTGCGATTTTCGGCATGATTCCAATACTTTCCCTATACATTACCATGTATTGCAGGGAAATTAAAAATCGGTATCGTGGGCTCAAATGATTACAGCTATAGCGTGTTACCTTTCAGTTTAAAGTGATTAAAAAATCTTTCGATTGATGCTATATGTAACAATATTACCTCCCCGGGGGAGGGGAGGTAAATTATCCCCAAAGGGATAATGACGCCAGACTAATTTTTTTCACAACAATGATTGAAATTATAAAGTCTCACAATCAGGGAGCCATAAATAAATCATTCTATGCAAAAGTCAAATTTTGTCCTATGCTGCCATGTTACAGAAATATAAAATTTCCAAGAAATTTCGAAATTTTCGATCAAATTTAAATATTCTATCTAGTTCTAGATTATTTGATAACAAAGCCGGATATCAAGTTTCATGAAAATCTATTAATATTTGGGGCTGCTGTCATATACACAAGAAATCGACCACAGACATATAGGCGTATAGCACTCCAAAAATACTCAAAACGTGTTCAGGAGGTCTTAAAACATATAATGACATCAATATCACAAATTAAGAAATTTTCATGAAAACCATACTTCCTCTATAATAAACAACACGGTGATTAATTTTATTTTTTGCGAATATTACTTAATTTTAAGTACTTTACATACAGATGCATCCAGATATTTCAATGGAATTTAGTATGTTTATTTTATAATTTTACAAGAATGATCTACCCGACGTTGTCCAAGTCCTAAATACGCGTCCATTAAGTAAATAATACGGATACTGATAACACTACTCAATTTTTAAATCACTTATCTTGAACAATAATCTATTCCGCGCTCCGATATTCACATGCTCCATCAAACTCATTATAAAACGTGGGCATAATATGCCCTAAATAAAATCCTTTGATACGTCCCAAATTAACAAGCAGAAAATACTTGAAATACAAAAACAGAAGAACCCCATATTGGACTCGATGTGTGGGCGTAAGGTGTTTAAAACAAGCATTCCATATCCTTATGATGATAAAATATATAATATATAATATAATAAAATAATATATAATAATATATAAATAATATATAATACATAAAATATAAAATATATAATATAATAAAATATATAATATATATGATAAAATATATAAATTTAAGCAAATATGATCGAGCAGAAAATTAATTAGGAAGTGTGAGGCCATTCACTTTATCAATATAATTAAAATTTTAACAGAACAAAAATATCATAAATATATCTTCTAAACAAAAATACTTTTCTGAGTAAGATATCATTCATATGCAAATAGTTCTACATCTCCGGCAGAAACAAAAACACTTTCTAACATAAAATACATAAAGTTCTTCCTCACAACAATACTTAAATTCTTACACTTTATGATGTGGGATCCTGATTAGTAAGAAATTTACATCTTTAAGCGAAATTTATTTCATGCAAAAAAAAAAGTCATCTTTTGAAGCAGACGCGGGCCCAGAGGAATAATGAATGTAAAATTCCACCAACATAAAGCTTCTTTGCTAAAATGAAACTCAAAAAATTCTTAATTTTCCCCATAATAAAAAGATTTATTAATCTTGTAAATAAGGGCAATGCTGGAGCTGCAGGTTACACGGGATATTTTGCGGATGACTGAATAAAAAGCTCCATCAATAAAATGAATAAAAATCTGATGTGGGCAGCACATGACTTTCCCTGCAGACTTAAATCCACGTTCTCTTTATTTTAATTCAATTAAATTCACTTTTAATTCAATTTTCGTTCTAATTTGGTAATTGAAATTATTTTCAAAGGTGGAGTAGAGAAAATACAAAAAAACTAAAATATCTCGAGAACGGCTAGTCCTAGTGAAATGGGGCTGGTCTTATTCTTTTCTGCGTTAAAAATTACGTCTTATTCTTTTCTGCGTTAAAAATTACAATAATGCAATTGATATATTTGAGCATACGTAGGTTTTTATTTTAGATTTTGACGATTTTTGTAAACCCTTTTGGAAAAAAAGACAGGTTATTTTTTTCCGAATCATACCAAAATCAAATTAGCACGAGGGTGACACACATGCGACTTATCTACCGAATTTTATGAAATTCAGTCCATTTGTTTTTAACTAGAGTTGATGCAGTCTTTTGCGGGCTATTTCGCAAAAAAGGTGGGTTCTTTTATCCCGAATCGTACCCAAAATTAATCAGCACCAGATTCGCTCACAAGTAACTTACCTACCAAATTTTATGAAATTCGGTCAATTAGATTTTTAGTTAAAGTGGATACAAAATCTGCACAGACAGACCGACACACAGACAGAAGTCACGCTAAAAATGGTTTTTTCATATGCTAGAGGTCTCCAAACGCGTAGATCCGTCGAAAACTCTAGTTGCGATTTTCGGTATGATTCCAATACTTTCCCTATATATTATCATGTATTGCAGGGAAAGTAAAAATTCCGGATGTGTTATCCAAAGTTATGTGAAAGTTTTGAAAAGTTTTGAAATATTCGATGCTTGTCTCCTACTTTGCCTACTAAAGTAGGAAAAGTCCTACTTTTGGGGAAAATAGCCTTTACTTTTAAAAAAAAAACTTAGCTTCTTTTGAACTCTTTTGCAATATTTCTTCTATATATTAAGGAAAAATTTAAATAATTAAAAGAAATAAACAATTTTTTATGATCAATAATGCTGATTATAAAGTTTGATTAAAAGTCTGTATTCGTATAAAAATCAAATGTCTTATTTTTAGAAAAACCAAAATATCATATTTTACTATAATTTTTTTCACCCATTTCTAAAATAAAAAATCTGATGTGGGCAGCACATGACTTTCCTTATATAATGCAATGAATTTACTACTTTTACAGTAAAAAAAAATTATTTTTATAGTAGATATTTATATTCTTTTCAAGATATTGAATTTTCGTCAATTAGTCGCTATTTTCGTTGATTTAGCGTAATTTTTATCCATTTGGCGAGTTTTTAGTTAATTTAGCAACATTTAAAAAGTTTCCAAATTGGCGACATTCCACCAAAATCGTCGCCAAAATCTCGCCAAGCGTTATGGACGGAGAAATAAGTTATTCTTACAGCAGATAAATGAATATTGGCGTTCAAATACAAAAGTATTACTCAAAGTATATTTTTTCATGAATGGAACAAGCTAGATCCACGAGGATGATGTCACCATATTTATCACATGGTATTACATATTGAAGTAAACATGTTTCTCAATTGGAAATATTTTTTTTTTATTTTATATGATTTTTGATAATTTTTGCAATATCTCGAGAACAGTTCATGTTAGCGTTCTAAAATTTATGTCAATCGTTTTCTAATGCAACATTACATAAGAAATATATATGTGCGTAACATTATTAGAGGTTTTGGTTTTTTGACGGTTTTTTCAAAATTTCACTCGAAAATTTAGGGTTTCTAAACATTCGATTGTGTATAAAAACAATACGCTTCCAGTGTTTAAGGATTGTAATTGTTTTACCAATTTTCGTTCGAATCGGTCCACTCGTTCGTCAGTTATCGTCTCCACAGACTCACTGGGACACACACACACACACAAACACACAGACATCACTTCAAAAAATGTTTGATTCGTGATCAGAGATGCTTGAAACGTGCTCTCCCGTCGAAAACTCGAATTCGAATTTTCAACCCCGTCACAATAATTTCCTTATACATTATGTATATAAGGAAAGTAGAAATATATATTACTTTTTTACTTATATTGTGACGGGGTCGAAAATTCGAATTCGAGTTTTCGTCGGGAGAGCACGTTTCAAGCATCCCTGATCACGAAACCAAGATTTTTGAAGTGATGTCTGTGTGTGTGTGTTTGTGTGTGTGTGTGTGTGTGTGTGTGTGTGTGTGTGTGTGTGTGTGTGTGTGTGTGTGTGTGTGTGTGTGTGTGTGTGTGTGTGTGTGTGTGTGTGTGTGTGTGTGTGTGTGTGTGTGTGTGTGTGTGTGTGTGTGTGTGTGTGTGTGTGTGTGTGTGTGTGTGTGTGTGTGTGTGTGTGTGTGTGTGTGTGTGTGTGTGTGTGTGTGTGTGTGTGTGTGTGTATTGTGTTTGTGTGTGTGTGTGTGTGTGTGAAAGTATGTGTTTGGGTGGGTGGGTGTCAGTCAGTCTCTGGAGATAATAACTGACGAACGAATGGACCGATTCGAACGAAATTTTGTACAAAAATCACAATCCGTAAACACTGGAAGTCTATTGTTTTTATACGCAATCGAATGTACAGAACCCTCCTAAATTTTCGAATGAAATTTTGAAAAAATCGTCAAAAATTCAAAACCACTAATAAAGTTACGCAAATAGACATTTCTTATACAATTTTTCATTAGAAAACGATTGGCATAAGTTTTAGAACGGTAACGTGAGTTCTCGAGATATTGTACATTTTCCAAAAAAATTATCAAAAAGTCATATAAAATAAAAAAAAAATATTTCCTATTGAGAAAAATGTTCACTTTTCATATGTAATACATTGCGATAAATTGGGTGACATCATTCTCGTGGATCTATCTCGTTCCATTCATGAAAAAAAATACTTTGAGTAATACTTTTGTATTTGAACGCCAATAGACATTTATCTGCTGTAAGAATAACTTATTTCTCCGTCCATAACGCTTGGCGAGAATTTGGCGTCGAATTTGGCGGAATGTCGACAATTTGGCGACTTTTTGAAATGGTGCCAAATTAACGAAAATCTCGTCAAATGGATAAAAATGACGCTAAATCAATAAAAATGACGACTAATTGTCGAAAATTCAATATCTTGGAATGAATTTTAATATTTACTATAAGAAAAACCAATTTTTTTACTGTAAAAGTAGTAAATTCATTACATTATATAATTAAAGTTATGTGTTGCCCACATCAGATTTTTTTTACTGTAAAAGTAGTAAATTTATTGCATTATATAAGGAAAGTCATGTGTTGCCCACAAGAGATTTTTTATATAGATTTTGGCTAGAGGCAAAAACACGAGCGCGTGACGACATAGGATTATTTAGTATGAAGTCTTCCTCTACACCCTTTGTCTACACTCTCCCAAGGCACCCAGAACGGGCCTGCAGAGAGCTCTATGTCTTTCATTGATTTCGAACTAATCAGCACATTACAACTATATTTCAGTAGACGAAAATGCCATCTACACTGATAAATCGATGTTACGGTTCACTCTGACAACATCAATAACCTGTGTAATTAAGAACTGCAGCAAAAGGCAAATTCGGCCGTCTTAAATGGACGGATAGGGTTTATAGTTGTTGAAACCAAACAGTTTTGATTCTGGCAATGTCTTGATCAATAATTCTTCAAATGTGCGAACTTAAGACAGAGCAACATATATAAAAATGAAGTGCATGAGTTAACTTCAGATTTTTTTATCAGAATCGTTAGATGCGTTCCCGAGAAAAAATTGTTTTCATGGTTTTTCATACTTTTAATCCTATTTTCGATGTTTTTCATATTTATTTATTTTTATAGCTAAAAATCTAGTCCCGTGTTAGATGCGAGCACTGGTAAAACAGTATGATTGCAAGATCTCATTATTTTAATTATAAGGAAAAATAATAATTCAAATACCAGAAATTTTTATAAACAGAACAACCCTGGTATATTTGTGATGAGCGTAGAATTATATATGAGATCCAGATGAATCTGCGGGCTTGTTGTAACAGTGGTGAATACGGCTTAACCCTTTCTAGACGGCAGGGATATTGTTGGTGTTACGTTATATAACAAGTCTGTAGACGATGGATCCAGGAGGATTATCTGTTTGGTTTGGCTTGATTGTGAAAGTATCATTCTGATTTCGTACATAGTGTATGGCTATCTGACTTACTAGTAATATGATACCAAATCAAAAAGGTAACGGGTGGGCTTTTTTTTTTAAAGGTACAGGAAGTAAAATACCTTCAAATTTTCAATTTTGCATGGTTATCTGTTTGATTTGGCTAGGTTGCGAACGTAATATTCGAAAATCGTCCATGGTGTATTTATATTTGGCTTACAAGTACATGATTCCAACCAAGAGGATAACGGGTGGACTTCTTTAAGGGTTCAGAGAAGTAAAATAACTTCAAAATTTCAATGTTGCATTCCAAAAATGAAATGTTGTGAATCAAAATATGTAACTTTTATGCATTTCGGCAATTTAGAAGTGAATATATAACAATTTTAGTAAAGTAAACACATTTGGCACGGTCCTTGTCACATATGTTTGCAGTGCGTCATCTGACAGGGATCTGTTTGCCCTTCATTTCTGACATTTTAAAAGATATCAGAGTCTTACGTAGTTTATTAATTTTGCTCCATGGTTTAGTTATTTATTTTCAAGCATGCAAATAACTGTAGAATTAACTGTTTCTATTCTTATGAATGTTTATCTCGTGTCGTGAGTGTTCGAAATTGTGATTGTTTGAATGTGAATTCGGAGCTTCTTTTGGTTAGAATTTTAAAAATATGCCCTGGTATTTTGTATCTAATTTATTATGATAATAGAACTGAATATGGTTCGTGCTAAGAAATTTGGAAAGAGGAAGTCTTCTGGTAATCAATATGCAAAAAAATGGATTCTAATGGAACACCTGACTTGAGCTGTTCTAGTGTTCCAAAGAAAAATATCGATGAAAAGTTTAACAATAATTGTACTGCTGATGGATGTTCGAAGCAGGATAAACCAATTAATATTATTATTGACCTTTCATTATTGTCTAATTTGATAAATAAATAATCTGTGAAATGCAAATATTGCGATGAACATGACTGTATAATTATAAAACAAGAAGAAAGTAATCGTAGAGGACTTTCTTTATCATTAATTTTATTTCGCACACTTTGTGGTAATGAAGCATATACGATGACCAACAAAAAATCTAAAAGATATTATGATATAAATATTCGTCTTGTTTATGCACTGAGGTGTATAGGAAGAGGAAGAAATTCAGCTGAAACGTTTTGAGCTGCAATGAATCTACCACCACCTCCTAGGAAATTTTCATTTTGAATGATGAAATTGGAAAAAGCCTGACTTTGTAATAATTCATTGATCCAAGCAGTCGAAGAAACAATTAGTTTTATTGGTTCAAGAGACATCACTGTTGCTTTTGATGGAAATTTGCAAAAGAGGGGACGTACTTTCTTAAATTGTGTTGTTTCTGCCACTTCTCTTGAGACGGGTAAAATAATTGACTTTAAATGCATTTCTAAGTATTGTTTTTACTGTGAATACTCTGCTTGCAGTGACCATGTCTCTCAAAAGACATTTGATGGTTATAGTAGAGGAATGGAAGCTCATGGTGCTTTAGAAATTTTCTAACGCTACGGAAGTTCGCTATGTCAATTATCTAGGTGACGGGGATTCGAGAGCATTTAAAAAAGTTCAAGATTCGTGTGTATGATGATAATGTTAAAGTGACTAAACTATAGTGCATTGGTCATGCACAGAAAAAAATAGATGCAATGCTGCGCTCACTTAGAAATGACCCGAAAAATCAAAAACTTTCAGATGGTGGTAGAATTTCAGGAAGAGGATGTCTCACAGATTCTGAAATTATGATTTTACAATAATATTATGGACTTGCCATTCGCAGAAATGTTGACAAACCTGTTTCTGAAATGTGTAAGGCTATGTGGACAATTTACTTTCATAAATTATCAACTGATGCTTTTCCACAACATATTTTGTGTCCATCTCGGAGAAGACAGTTGGTGTGGATACAACAAAACCCCACAGAAAAGAAAATATACACACAAGCACAGACTTACAGAATCTGTGCTTGCAGCCTTTTAACAGATATTTAGAGCACTGAGTGACAAAAATATTCTTGAAAAGTGCACTCATGTAAAGACTCAAAATCCAAACAAGAGTTTTAGTAACTGCATTTGAAAGCGTTTGCCCAAAACTATTTGTGTTGGTGCTAACACACTAAAA
Source organism: Amaurobius ferox (assembly GCA_951213105.1). Lineage (NCBI taxonomy): Eukaryota > Metazoa > Arthropoda > Arachnida > Araneae > Amaurobiidae > Amaurobius > Amaurobius ferox. The sequence goes on from OX578137.1 coordinate 85,258,067, forward strand.
GTTGCTGTTATGGATGCAGTTATATGCTTCAATGATGGTGCCCAAAGCAAATTAAAGGCATTGCAAGAAATTGCAATTCTACCTGGAGCATATATGAAGAAAGCACTCGAAAGGATAGATACGAAACGAGTTCAAGAAGCAGAGCGAAACATTTTAAGCTACTTTAAGGATTCTAAAAGTAGGAAAATATCATTGAAAAAGAAACCCCAGCAAATCGAATGCCTTAAACAAAAGGAATATGGTGCAAGAGAATTTTTACTATCTGAATATTTATCTGTTAATCAGAAAAAAATGCTATTTCAATTTACTCAAAATATGAAGTTTAAGATTCCTGTACACTTTTCTTAAAAACTATTAAGTATGTAGTCACGATATTTTGTAATATGTTTTAAGGAGATCCAAACTTTATACTGAATCTAAAAATTTATACATTTATTGTTAAAATATTTCTATATGACCATTTTTATTGACAAAAATATGCATATTTACAAAACCTTTGAAACACTAAATTTAAAATTTTTAACTAAAACATTTAACCTTTTAATATTAGGTTCACTATTTGCCATACTATATTTAAATTATGTATGCAAAGTTTCAGATAAAAATTTTCATTACATTTTTCATAAAGTGTACCAAAACTCATTTTTATTCATTTGGCGAGATTTTCGTTAATTTGGCAACATTTAAAAAAGTCGCCAATTTGGCGAAATTCTGCCAAATTCGTCGTCAAAATCACGCCAAGTGTTATGGACGGAGAAATAAGTTATTCTTATAGCAGATAAATGACTATTGAAGTTCAAATATAAATGTATTACTCAAAGTATCTTTTCTCATGAATGGAACAAGTTAGATCCACGTGAATGATGTCACCAAATTTATCGCATAGTATTACATATGAAAAGTGAACATGTTTCTCAATAAATTTTAATATTTATTTTTTTAATTTATGGTTTTTTTTTATAAATTTATTTGAAAAATGTGCAATATCTCGGGAAAGGTTCACGCTAGCGTTCTAAAGTTTATGTCAATCGTTTTCTTAGGAAAAATTAGATAAGAAATGTATATTTGTGTAACTTTATTAAAGATTTTCATTTTTTGATGATTTTTTCAAAATTTTACTCGAAAATTTAGGGGGGTTTCTGAACATTCAATTGCGTTTCCAAACAATAAACTTCCAGTTTTCACGGATTGTGATTTTCGTACCAAATTTCATTCGAATCGCTCTATTAGTTCGCGAGATATCGCACACACACACACACACACACACACACACACATATATACACACACAGACAGACACAGACACAGACACCACCTCAAAAATGTTTGATTCTTGATCAGGGATGCTTGAAACGTGTTCTTCCATCGAAAACTGGAATTCGAATTTTCGTTCCCGTCACAATACTTCCCTTATACATTATGTATATACGGAAATCAAAAATATTTCGATAATTAACCGTATTCAAAAGAATGAACTTATCTACCTAATCATAGTAAATTACAAATTTAATTGTAAATTATAAAAATAAAGTCGAAATCAAAGCTGCATTTTAAATGTCATTCAATTTTAAGTAAAATCTAAAAATATTTCGAAGTACATAAAGAATTATTCTACAATATGCAACATACCTCTTATTCAGATTTTTTCATATCACTCATAATATATATGAAATAATATATCACTACTGCGTAGAAATAAGAGATTCCATTAGTAAAGAAAACTTGTTAGAGGAAAAGTTCTTCCTGTCATTAGAAATGGCATACGACAATGGACCTCAACATGTCATCGTTATAATAAGAATTGTGTAGAAGATGTCAAGCAGGAGAATATTATGAAAAGTATTGCATTAATTTTCTCTCTCGATTCTTATGGTGTGTTTCCCATATCTAGCGGTGCAAAATATGAGAATGATTTATGAATATATATTTGGAAGTGCTACTGTTTACATTTGTTTTCACAGTATTTACTTGCATATTTTGACTTTTAACAATTGTCTTTATGATGGATGTGGGTAGTTTTCATTTAGCTATTAAATATATATAATGAAATATTCACATTATTGATAAACCCTCCAACTCATATTAAATGCTTTTGCTTAAAACCACTGAAAACTACAAGAAAAGTATTGATTTATAATTTAGTATAAAATTATAATTATTGAGAAATTACTTTTTTGATGTGACATTACAACTAAGGTCTCAATAAGAATAAAATGAATCCAATTCTGATATTCAATTAGAAAGTTTGAAGGAACTCATTTGTTGCATGTAAGTCCCCATAGATCAAGAACCAGTTTGTGCACTTTAAATGCATTATATAGTCGATAGATTTACAAAGTATCAAAACTATATTATTAAACTTCTAATAAGAATGAAGTAGGCCTCATAACTTTATAACGTATTTTGGGATTTCGCCTATTATTTTATTATCCAAAATATTTTATAAATATTAATCAGTTATTTAGTTCTTCAAAAGTTTTCTGTATCGTACTGAGTCACATGTAACATTTCATCAATGTAATAGCATTTCATTTATTTCTATATCTATGGAAAAACGCAAAAAATGTTTTACACTTTGAACATAGCTCTTAATCACATCCTTCATATTTATCTGACAAGATATATTTGAACAATCATTTTCTTATTGCTAAAATGATCTATTTTTTAATCTCGAATAATTTATTTATTGATCTTGATTGATATACTTATTGATCTCAAATGATCTATCTATTGATCGAATGATATACCTTTTTAATTTCGAATGATCTAAGTATTTTCACTGACATCGGTTTTACCCCTTATTCAAAGAGTGGGTTTTGATTAACTCAAGAAATACATCTATAATTGCTTTGCTACAATATAGAAATTTTTAAATTAAGACTCTAATCCCCAAGTACATTGCATTCCAATAGTTAAGAACACGATGAAAATACTCAAAGTGTGAAGGCATTTGCGGATTTTATTGGGCGAAACACTGCTGTCGTCGATGGGGATATCAAATAATGAGTCCAAAATAATGAGGATCAAATAATGAGGATGGTAAATATCAAATAATGAGTCCAACTATGACTTGCTCTTCAAATAATCGGAAAATTGGACGCGGGGTGAAAACGACTTGTTTGCACTTAACAGTTTTAATGCTCGAAAATTTCTGGAAGAGATTTAGTGTTTATTTTGGATTAGATTAGGCTCGTTATGACACAAATGACAAGTTTAATGGAACCTTAACACTGGCGTTCTATTGGGAGGCTTGAGTCAGGATAATATCTTGAGCAACTCACCAATTTCTTATTTTTTAATACTTTTCAACATAGTTAAAAAATATGTAAGACTTTGTTAATTTTGTCTGTCTGTCTGTCTGTCTGCCTGTCCGTCCGTTCGCACGATAACTGTCGTGGTTTGTTAATGACTTTATCAAAATGAAATTTTAGTGCATTGATGAGACGGTCTGTGGGATATATGTAAATTAAATGCAGATGAATAATATCAGCTAATTACTTTTGGATTGAATCTGGGTTGAAAAGATGAAATACATTGAACCCTATGGTATATAGTTTTTCAAACATTTATTAAGCGAATTTAAAAATTCTCAAATTGCTTCGAAAACATTAGAAAACATTTAAATTATCCCAAAAATATATATAAGAAAATTTCTACGAAATATGTTTGGTTATTTTTAAATAACAATTAAAATAATAATTACAGCCATATTATAGGAAGAGATCACGTGACCTACTTCAAAATAACATATAGCATTCATTTTTTTCCCAGTGTAAAAATCGTGATTTTTAAAGTTCTTTTACATTTACATTTATTGTGCATCTGTCTTAAAACGATTTATTTTTCCGTATTCTCTGTGCATCTATATTCTGCGACAACCCAATTACTGTACTTTTTAGTTGAAATGATCATCAGACTTTGATTATTTCTAAAACGAAGCCTAATTTTAATGGATGCAAAATGTAAACAGGTGATTGTAAGATGAGCTATATAAGAATTGCTGAATTTTTTTGCTCAAAATTATTCAGCTCTGGAGTCTGGAACAAAATTTATATGAATGAAACATTCATTGGTTTTATAAAGAGAACCAGATCATTTATATTTCGACGACGTCATTTGAATAAAGTTATTTTTTTCCAAGAAGTTTTAAGTTTTCAAATATATAGCATTACTGTAGTACTGTGATACTTTTATATATATCAGCGCTGAATGTATCACATGTTAGAGATTTTTAATTAAAATTACATTTATGTTGAAAAGTGCTTCACAATCAATGCTTTATGTATGATTGATATTTCTTGGTCCATTATGGAAATAATTAAAACATAAGATCAGTTACTGGACGTCTTAGAACTACAACAGCTTTTAATGACGAGTATATCGCATTACTTACGAAACACATTCGGCAACAACCGCACCTGCACTCCTGACAGAGCTTGTCACATCCTATATTAAAACGGTTACCTTATATCTTCCTGGTACGTCGGACAGTCTGGGTCTCAACAACAACATCCTATATTAAGACTTGTTTAGTGTGTTTGTATAGCATTCAACACTTTTCCCGAATGTCCTAAGTTACTAAGTGTACTAAGTAAACACTTAAAGGGTAAATATATACATTAATATGCATTATTTAATTTTATTATTATACCCATGGAATATATTACACAATTGACTACCTTCTTGTGAAATTTAGAATTAATCAAAGTAGAACTTTCTGAATTATATTGCATTTGTTGCCGATTCCTTAACTTTTGGAAGGATAGAAAAAGTGTGTGCAATAATTATGTATTTTGAAATCCAACACTCTGCCAAAAGACATTTACTTACGTTAAAAAAAAACTTTCCTGAAAACTTGCGTGAGTTTTTTTAAATTCATTTGTATCATCTCTCTAATTCAAATTTTCGAAATTTTCGAGCTTTCCGTTGATCTGCTTGCTGAGTCCGACGAAATGTCACCAAAACCATAATTTCGACGATAGTTGAAGTACTCAATAATTTTAATACATCACCCTCTCACTCAGTCATCTCAGTACATATTATATAGATAACATATAAGAAGATCATTATATTGTCAGAAAATGAAACTACGACCATAAAAGCCCAGCGTTATACAGAAGACATACTGAAGCATGACAGGAATATACCTAATTCATATACATTCTCTAAAAAAATAATTAAGCTTTTCCAGAGCGTTTACATATAATTTAATGTCTGACAAAACCGCCTGTAATACAAACAGTCAATAATTTGCTGCACAAATATCCATCGTTTCTTGAAATGCTTATTCAGTTTTGGCTTCTTGAAATACTTATTCAGTTTTGGCTTCTTGAAATGCTTACTCAGTTCCTCCATCGTATACAAATTCTTGAAATACTCGAAATTAGCAGCTGCATATGCAAGTGCCCGTCAATATTCGGAATCCAGTGACATTTGGCGTGGATATTCCTCATTCGTTCGCATATTGTAGCAGATATACTAGAAGTTTTCTGGTCTACATACGCTTATTGATCTAGTATAAATACCCATTATTTCAAAATATATATTCCCCAACATTCGCAGCGATGTTCCCCATTTTGCAGCATGTTCTAACAAAGATACTCGAAGCTGTCTGGTATACATACAATGAATTTCATCTGGCACAAACACCTACAGAGCATGTTCTAACAAAAATACTCAAAGCTGCCTGGTATACATACAGTAAATATCTATCTGACACAAACATCACAGATGCAGAGAATAACTCTGTTCAACTTAGATACGACTAAAATTTTAGAAATATTGATAACTGATAAAACTCTAAATGATATAAGTATAATACTGATCTCTGATACAGTACTATAATGACGAGATTTGAATCTCGCATTACCTTAGTATAAAACGCATAATTCTATAATGTATTTCTGATCTTTATATTGATATACAGCTTTTTAACTTAATTATTTCTGCCTTGAACTCCCCCTTGTCAGGCATTTTTTTAATTTATATGTTAGAAATATCTATATATTTTAACCGCAATCTGAAGCCATTTTAAAAGTATTATTTTGAACGAGCGTGCACTCAGAGAGGATTATTTTCCGTTAAGTTCGAGGTCATTTTGGCTGGCGAAAGAGGAAATGTCATGTAAAGGTTTAATTGCAATTGTATATATTTCGGCTGAAATGAAGTATACTGGAGGTGCGAGATAGTTTCTGGTACGAGGGATTGGCGCGATGATTAACATCTGGCATTGATGATGTAGAATGGAGATGGCGTGAGAATGAATTTGAGAGGCAAAATTTGTTTTTCTAAGAGATTTCTCGCAGGTCCGTGTGATAGTTGCATAAAAGCGTGTTGAATCATTTTTCTGGGAGCATTCCTCAATTTTACTGCCAACCTCTCTGCGGTTGTCCGGCTCCAGCCCAAGTAAATTTTGACTCTCCCTTCGGGTTTCGGGAATTCGGCCACTAGGTCGGTTCCCGGAGAACCGTGAGCTTGGGGAATGTTGCCATTGCCGTTGACGTCGACTTTCTTGTGGGAGGGCCGAGGCCCATGTCGGGTCCTTTTAATGACGACGACGCTTCCTGTGGGATGATCCGAGGCCCATGCCGGATTTGATTCCGCCCGAGGCCAGATGGAGCCTGGAAATGACCGAAAAATGTTGAACGAGCCTGTCCGGGGCAAGAGTCTCCTGTAGACGCCGGTGGTGTGCCGGACCCATTCTTTGGAGAGACGTTGCAGTCAATAGGTTCTCCTGAAATCTTGTCTCGCATAAATTTGTACCTTCGTGATGACTTCTTCGTGGCTCAAGGTAAGACTTTGCTTTGTTAGTTTCGAATGTAACCCTGGCGTCTTGGAATGATTTTCGTATCCTGTAATTGACTCATAAAAGAATTTCATTACGATCATGATTGGCTGTTCCTGCTGGTTCGAGATAGCCTGCTTAATATATTCTTAAAAATTAAATTAAAATCTCATCTATCAATTTATATGAAAAAGTCTTAAATTCTATTTAACGCTCTTTGAGTACTCGCTCCCCAGTTGTCTTGACCATACCTATTTGTATAAAATATATGATGTATTATGACCACTGTTTCGCCACATGTTATTTACATTATTATTACTGCGCCTAAAAGGACGATGACATTTTGAATAAGTTCTTGCGACTGAGTCCAGTGGCATTCGGCTGATAAGTATTCAGCCTATGTTTAGAACTCCACATAATTTAACGTCTCTAATAAAGTAATTTCAGTTAACTTGAATTCTGTGTGTTTTATTAGATCCTTGAGTTGTGTATTATTTATGTATATTTATAGCTGAAGAAAATGACGTACTTAAAGATAAGGGTTTAAAGTTTTATTTGTTGTTTTGGTTTATTGTGTTCGGGTAGGTCATCTTGGAGTTTTACTCCCCGACAGGAGGGTGAACCTGGGTAAAATATGTGAGCTTCGGTGGTATATGTGTGTCTTTAAAATCCTAAGTGTGGATGGATAAGGTCCTTTTAAATACAGAAAAATAATGTTGCTATTCAAGATCCTATTAATTTCGCAAACCACCGTCCTAACATTTGGTGTTATTAATATCGTAAAATACATCATTCATCATCATCATATTTGGCACGACAGCCCAGGATGGGTCATGGCCTTCCGCTGAAGATTCCTCCAGGACTGCCTATTTCTAGACCTGGTCTGCCAGTCTTTTGCTCCAATCACTCTAAAATTCGAATTCACTGAGTCAAGCCATCTCAGTTTTTGGTCTTCCTCTTTTTCTACTAGTGAAAGCCGTGGTAACAAACATCTTCTTTACCGAGTCCTGTCATCCATTCTAGCAATATGAGATGCCCAGTTCATTCGGTTAATTAAAAAAAATTAATAATATCGGGTTCCTTAAAATATCTATAAATCTCAGAGTTAAAATTCCTCCGCCATAGGTCATTCTCCTTTACTCCACCAAGGATGCCTCTGAGAACCCTACGTTCCAAAACAGCAACTCTACCCTCTCCATTTTTTGTTAAAAATCAAGTTTCCGAACCATACATTAGGACCGGCGTAATGATAGTTTTATAGATAAGGAACTTTGTTTTTCTAGAGAGGAAACAAGACCTCGAGATAGGGCAAAGTCCAAAACATGCCTTGTTGGCCAGTGAAATACGATTTTGAACTTCAGGAATAACATAATTTTTTGCATTAACAAAAGATCCCAGGTATTTAAAACCAGAAACAGTTTCAAACTCTCATGTACCAATTTTCAAAAAGTTGGCCGTATCAACAGATGGTGTTTTCTGTACTGGCATATATTTGGTTTTAGAAGTCAATTCCATTCGACTTGCAGCTATCTCCAAGGAGGAGAATGCTTCTCTCAAGGCCGAAACACTCCTAGCAACTATATCAATATCATCAGCGTAGGCTAGGAGCTGCACAGACCTGTGTATGATGTTTCCACGTACATCAATTTTTGAATCTCGCACAGTCTTCTCCAGTGCGATGTTAAAGAGAATGTATGAGAGAGAGTCCCCCTTTTGTACACCATTATTGACACTTAGACTCTCGGAAAGGACTCCCAAAAATTTGATTTTTCATTTGGTGTAATGCAATGTACACATCGCAAGTCTAATCAGTTTAGTAGGAATATTAAATCCATACATCGCATCCATCAAATGCTTCCTACTCACGCTGCCAAATGTAGCCCTAAAGTCAATAAACAAATGATGAGTGTCAATACCATATTCAATTGATTTTTCCAAAATCTGACGCAAACAAAAAATTTGATCAATTGTGGATTTTCCTCCTCTAAATCCACATTGATAGCTACCAATGTCAGACGCCGCCTGAGACTCTGGCACAGAATAGTAGAGAGGATTTTATAACATGTGCACATAAGGGTAATACCCCTATAATTGGAACATATCATTGGGACTCCCCTCTTAAGGATGGGACATAAAATGCCAATACTCCACTCCGATGGCAGCTTCTCCGTGTTCCAAATAATCAAAATAAGTCTATGCATGTGCTCAACAAATTTTATATTTGCAGTACCAAACGCAATGTTGGCATCCGTTTAGCAGAACATGCTCGGGATGTTAAAAGTTGTAAACTTTTTACGGCCCTTGCTCATCATGTTGTTAAAGATAATTGATAATTTTCTGCCTACTTTTTGAAAAAACTTTTGATTTTAATGCGTTGTAATAACACCCGTAATATTCTCCTTTTTGAATCCCTTTTTATTTATATCTACCGCGAGTCGATTTGTAATTTTGACCCCGTTCAAATGTAAGTTATACTCGGCGACTCATTCTCGACTCCATGCAATTCAAGTCTCTTCATAGTTATATTTGACGTCATCCTCTTGGGGATTGGGTCTGATTGTCCTTTTTGAAGTTGTATTTCTATAATAAAAATAGTATTTTTAATTGCACTTTTCTGAGATATAATGGTTTTTGAATCTGTTAAAAAATATCTCATGTTTTTTTGTTTAATTTTCCTTTGATAATCGAAAGTTCATTTACTAATTGTATTTATGCAAAGTTGTCATCTTTCCTGGTCTATATATGAAGGATCATTTTAATTTCCATGTAGCCACTGATGAAGAGCGTATTTACGCTCGAAAGCGCTCTGGTCCTTAACATTTTTGTACGTCTTATAAGAAGTGTAATAAAGACCTTCTATCAAAGTTGTGTGCTTGACTTTTTGCTATTTTTTGTATTACTAAAATATTGTTCTCAATTAATGATCCTTTTTATAGTGAATTTTATATATCATATAAATTTCTTGTGTCTTCACCTTTCTCCTAATAGATTATATGCATTAAATTTCACATATATGGATTTATTCCTATTAGCTTTCCTTATCAATGCAAATGTTCTTGAAACAAGATATTTCCTTCAAGTGGGAAAATAATAGGATTCCTTTGAGAAGTGCGATTTGTTATAGAAAAATTCCTGACTTCCATTGTTAATGTCAGACACAGTGGACTTTAATATTCCCTTCTTGTTATAAGAAATTTCTGAGACGATATGCAGAAAAAAAAATTATTGAATGTACATTATTTTTATTAATGTTATATTTCGTGGAAACAATAACAGATAAATATTCTGAAAAATTCTAAGGCATTATGAGAAGTTTTAATCATAATAATAATAAATATTTTTGTATTATTTATTACAAAAGATAATGATGTGCCCGTATTAAAGATAAATATAATAAAATTATTATTTGTTTAAGTTATACTCACAGACGAAAATTAACTAATATATACCACGACTAGCTTTTGTTTGTCAGCTATTATCTGTCCACTAAGACGAATCGTGCAGGGGATCATAGGTATATGAAAACTAATTAGACCTGGGCCCAATTTATTGTTTAAGATGGTTATTATTTTTTAGTGAACTGAACTCTAGAGTTCTACATTTGGCATCCGAGGAAAATCATTGTTTAAAAGTTTATACTCTAATGTAGTTTTCTCCTGAAAGCGCAATAGAACTGGCATTGCTAGAAGAAAAGGATCTAGCAAACTAGTGCTAGTAGAACACTTCATCTTTTCTTTCTGTTCTTTTGTGATAACAAGTGAAAATATTTTATCGACTATGCTCTGAAATAAATTTGATGTTTATATATATATATATATAAATATATATATATATATATATATATATATATATATATATATATATATATATATATATATATATATATATATATATATATATATATATATATATACGTATATATATATTATGTAATCACCATTAACAATTTGATTTAGGTGCATAGCATCTTGTTAGATTCGTGACTGCTGGTTCTCGTGCACTGACGAGGAAGATCCAGTACATCTTCAAAACAGCTGTATGTAGCATTTTTTTACTTTCCTTCTTTCCTTATATACCTAATGTATAAGGAATGTATTATGACGGGGTCGAAAATTCGAACTCGAGTTTTAAGTATGTGTGTGTGTGTGTGTGTGAAAGTGTGTGTGTGTGTGTGTGTGTGTGTGTGTGTGTGTGTGTGTGTGTGTGTGTGTGTCAGTGAGACTTTGGAGACGATAACTGACGATCGAATGAATCGATTTAAACGAAATTTGGTACAAGAACCACAATCCGTAAACACTGGAAGCCTATTGATTTTATACGCAATCGAAAGTTCAGAACCCCCCTAAATTTTCTAGTGAAATTTTGAAAAATCGTCAAAAAAGCAAAACCGCTAATAAATTTACGCAAATAGATATTTCTTATGTAATTTTTCATTAGAAAACGATTGACATAAATTTTAGAACGCTAGCATGAACCGTTTTTGAGATATTGCACATTTTACAAAAAAAATATCAAAAAGTCATATAAAATAAAAAAAAATATTTCCTATTGAGAGATACGTTCACTTTTCATATGTTCTGCTATGCGATGAATTCGGTGACATCATTCTCGTGGATCTAGCTCGTTCCATTCATGGAATAAAGATACTTTGAGTAGTACTTTTGTATTTGAGCGTCATTAGTCATGTATCTGCTGTAAAAATAACTTATTTCTCCGTCCATAATGCTTGGCGAGATTTTGGCGACGAATTTGGCGAAATGTCGCCAACTTGCCGACATTTTTAATTATTGCCAAATTAGCAAAAATCTCGCCAAATTGAAGTAAATGACGCTAAATCAATGAAAATGACGACTCATTGAAGAAAATTCAATATCTTGGAAAGAATGTAAATATCTACTATAGTAATAACATTTTTAACTGTAAAAGTATTAAATTCATTGCATTATATAAGGAAAGTCATGTTTTGCTCACATCAGAATTTTGTCATTAACAAGAGTGATCAATAATTTTGCAATAAAAATATAGTTGGCGGGAGTTGCAGATTAAGCCCGCGCTATTATCTAGAAATCAGATTTAACATGGGAATGCGCATTTACAACAGAGTTAAAAAGGACAATAATTCGTTACATCCGCAACTTAAATTGATGTGGAAATTATAATATTTATATATTGCAAAATAGATATATAGTAATAATTTAAAAATGTGCAACATAATTCTAGTATACCCCAACAGCGACTGGGCGTCCCTGAATACAAACCAATCATTTTTTCCATGATGTCTGTCCGTCAGTCTACTTGTGAATTTGTGGGCAAAATATTACAGACAGGCTGTGTGATTAAGAGTATAATTTCCTTTATAGTGAAAAGGTAAACATTAGTAACTTTTATTTAATTCTAAAAAAAAGCAGCCTATTTTTACTTTCCCTGCAATACATGGTAATGTATAGGGAAAGTATTGGAATCATGCCGAAAATCGCAACTCGAGTTTTCAACGGATCTACACGTTTCGAGACCTCTAGAATACGAAAAAACCATTTTTAGCGTGACGTCTGTGTGTGTGTCTGTCTGTCTGTGTGCCTGTCTGTCTGTGTGTCTGTCTGTCTGTCTGTCTGTCTGTCTGTCTGTGCAGATTTTGTATCCACTCTAACTAAAAAACTAATTGACCGAATTTCATAAAATTTGGTAGGTAAATCACTTGTGCACGAGTCTGGTGCTGATTAATTTTGGGTATGACTCGGGTTAAAGGAACCCGCCTTTTTTTTTTGCGAAAAGGCCCGCAAAAGCTTGTATCCACTCTAACTGAAAAACTAATGGTCCGAATTTCACAAAATTCGGTGGATAAGTCGCTTGTAGGCCACCCTGGTGCTGATTAGATTTTGGTATAATTCGAAAAAAATAATCTGCCTTTTTTTTGCAAAATGGCCCGCAAAAATCATGAAAATCTAAACTTAAGAACTACTTATGCTCAAATATAGCCATTAAATGCTTGTTTAATACGTAATTTTTAGCGAAGAAAAGAATAAGACCAACCCCATTACACTAGGACTAGCCGTTCTCGAGATATTTTAGTTTTTCCTTTTTTTTTCTACACCATTTTTGAAAATAAGTCCAGTTTTCAAATGAGAACGAAAATTGAATTAAAAATTAATTAAATTTAATTTAAATAAATAGAACGTGAATATAAGTCTGCAGGGAAAGTCATGTGCTGCCCACATCAGATTTTTACTTTCCCTGCAATACATGGTAATGTATAGGGAAAGTATTGGAATCATGCCGAAAATCGCAACTCGAGTTTTCGACGGATCTACACGTTTCGAGACCTTCGGAATACGAAAAAGCCATTTTTAGCGAGACGTCTGTGGGTGTGTCTGTGTGTCTGTCTGTCTGTGTGTCTGTGTGTCTGTCTGTCTGTCTGTCTGTCTGTGCAGATTTTGTATCCACTCTAACTAAAAAACTAATGGATCGAATTTCACAAAATTGTGTAGGTAAGTCACTTGTGAGCGGGGCTGGTGCTGATTAGTTTTGGGTACGATTCGGAATAAAACAACCCACCGAAATGGCCCGCAAAAGCTTGTATACACTCTAGCTGAAAAACTAATGAACCGAATTTCACAAAATTCGGTAGATGAGTCACGTATAGGTCACCCTGGTGCTGATTAGATTTTGGTACGATTCAGAAAAAAACGACCTGCCTTTTTTTGCAGAATGGCGCGCAAAAATTGTCAAAATTTAAACTAAAAAGCTACGTATGCTCAAATATATCCATTAAATGTTTTTTTAATGCGTAATTTTTAACGAAGAAAAGAATAAGACCAACCCCATTACACTAGGACTAGCCGTTCTCGAGATATATTAGTTTTTTTCGTATTTTTCCACGCCACCTTTAAAAATAAGTCCAGTTATCAAATGAGAATGAAAATTGAATTAAAATTGAATTAAATTTAATTGAAATAAATAGAACGTGGATATAAGTTTGCAGGGAAAGTCATGTGCTGCCCACATCAGATTTTTTTAGATTGGACCAGGAACAGGCTCATTACAATCACCAAACAACCATCATTCATCAAACCTCTTACCAACGTTACATTTGACTAAAAATATCCTGCATAAAACATTGATTATGAAACACTTTCCAACTGAAATGCAATATTATTTAAACACCTGTAAAATACGATACAATTAGCCCTGATCTGTTTTAAATTATCACAGTACTACAATAATTTATTATATTTGAAAATTTAAAACTGCATCAAAATAAATTAACTTTATTCAAATGACGTCATCGAAATATAAATCGCATGGCTCTCTAAGTAAAAGGAGTGAATATTTCATTCATACACTTTTATTCCAGACTCCAGAGTTAAATTATTTTGCCTGAAAAGAAATCAATCAATTCTTATACAACTCATCTTACAATTACTTCTTTGCATTCTGCATCCATTAAAATTAAGCTTGTTTGTAGAAATAATTAAAGTTTGATGATCATTTAAACTAAAAAATATTGTGATTTAGTTAGCACAGAATATATAGATGCATAGAAAATACGCAAAAATAAAGTTCTTTTAGAACGGATGCAACACTAAATATAAATTTAAAAGAACTAAATCACGATTTTAAATCACGATTTTTAAACTGGGAAATAAAGATGGATGCCATATTTTATTTTGAAGTGGGTCAGGTGGTCTCTTCGTATTATATGGGTGAAATTATTATTTTTATTTTTATTTAAGAAACTACCGGACATATTTCGCTGAATTTTATTTTATACATTTTATGGGATAACTTGAATATTTCCCAAAATTTTCGAAGAAATTTGTGAATTTTAACTTTGCTTTAAAATTTTTTGGAAAATTAGATCCCATAGGGTTTAATCCAAAACTTATAGGGTGATATTATTCATGTACATTTCTGTATGTTCCACAGATAGTCTCAACATACTAAAATTTCATTTTGAAAAAGTCATTTTAGGGCAGTTATCGTAGAAACGGACAGACAGACAGACAGAATTAACAAAGTCATAAACACTTTTCAACGTTGTTATAAAGTGTTAAAAATGCAACTAAACGCGTCTAATACATTGTACAACTAGTTCAAACGCTAAAAATAATTTTTTCTTAAATTAAAAATTGCAAGAAAAATAGACTGTAAGAATAATACAAAATTAAAGTTATTTTTATACTTACACCCTCTATGAAATACCATCGTTGATTTGCCACATACCGTGACATTGATATAAACGTAGTTAGGTATAATACGTAGTTAAGTATAAACGTAATATTCTAAAGAGAATATAAAACATGTGGTTCTGATTTCTTCTCATAAGTTTGTACAATAAAATAACATATTTGAATGAATAGTAGTGTGACTAAAAATATAATAATAATAAAAGAACTGTTTGGAAACAAGAATTTTCCAGTATAAGGAAGATATTAACATCAGTTTAGTAACATAGTATAAATTACAAGTAAAGTAAATGGCATAAACACGATGCAAAAAAATATGGTGTAGACTCTATATTTTAAAATATAAAATCTGGTATTGCAAAATTTTAGTTTATAACTATGTGATACAGTGTTACTTGATCTTTAAATAATATTGGCTGTCTTCAAAAGTTTAAACCACATAAAACTATACTTTTTAAAATACACAATATATCAAAAGTATGCATACAATTTTGAAGATGTAAACCTCAAAATCAGCAAAATGTATTTTAGAAAGTTATACGAAATCTTAAAACTTCGTCTGGGTGAATATATGTCTTTAAACGAAATTTATTTCTGAAAAAAAGGACTTTTAAAAACAGAGGTGAATTTGCAGGAAAAAGCATTATGAATTCCAGTAATTTCGTATATTTCTAATTTTTGTCTATTTAAAAGGTAAAATTGCCATATATTTTCATAACAGGTTATAAATTATTAATAAATCCTGAAAGTAAAAAGGAATGTTGAAGAAAGCTACAATCTACATGGAAGTTGTGTCTTCAAGATTAAT
Organism: Amaurobius ferox; assembly: GCA_951213105.1. Classification (NCBI taxonomy): domain Eukaryota; kingdom Metazoa; phylum Arthropoda; class Arachnida; order Araneae; family Amaurobiidae; genus Amaurobius; species Amaurobius ferox. The sequence continues at coordinate 85,273,841 of OX578137.1, forward strand.
TAATGAAATATTTTATATAATTTAAAATATATTAATAACATAAAATACATTGTAAAAAAAATCTGATGTGACTTTCCTTATATAATGTAATGAATTTACTACTTTTACAGTAAAAAAATAGGTTTTTCTTATAGTAGATACTAATATTCTTTCCAAGATATTGAATTTTCGACAATTAGTCGTCATTTTCATTGATTTAGCGTCATTTTTATCCATTTGGCGAGATTTTAATTAATTTGGCAACATTTCAAAAAAGCCGCTAAGTTGGCGACATTCCGCCAAATTCGTCGCCAAAATCTCGCCAAGCTTTATGCACTAAGAAAAAAGTTATTCTTACAGCAGATAAATGAATATTGGCGTTCAAATACAAAAGTATTATTCAAAATATATTTTTTCATGAATGGAACGAGCTAGATCCACGAGAATGATGTCACTCAATTTATCGCATGGTATTACATATGAAAAGTGAACATGTTTCTCAATAGGAATTTTTTTTATGTGACTTTTTCATAATTTTTTTGAAAAATGTACAATATCTCGAGAACGGTTCATGTTAGCGTTCTAAAATTTATGCCAATCGTTTTCTAATGAAAAATTACATAAGAAATGTCTATTTGCGTAACTTTATTAGCGGTTTTGATTTTTTGACGATTTTTTCAAAATTTCATTCGAAAATTTAGGGAGGTTCTGAACATTCGATTACGTATAAAAACAATAGGCTTCCAGTGTTTACGGATTGTGATTTTTGTACCAAATTTGGTTCGAATCGGTCTATTCGTTCGTCAGTTATCGTCTCCACAGACTCACTGACACACACACACACACACACACAGACATCACTTCAAAAATGTTTGATTCGTGATCAGGTATGCTTGAAACGTGCTCTCCCGTCGAAAACTCGAATTCGAATTTTCGACCCCGTCACAATACTTTCCATATACATTATGTATATAAGGAAAGTAATTAGCAACCAGCTGTCTTGCAAGAAATAGTAACCCATCTTCCCAGTAGGAAGCAGAAACTTTTCCTGTTATATAAATAATTTAACTGGAAAACTTTCGTCCGTTGATGCTTGCAGCTTTTTAATTTAATTGGATTGGTTTATTTTTGCGTTTTGCTGTTCTTTTTATGCAGATAATTATTACTTTGATCTTGAGCAAATTGTTTAAAGTAGTTTATTATGCGATGTTTTTAGTAGCAATTTGATCAAATGAAGAATAAAAATTGTCATAAATGAATAATTTTAATAAAAAATCTACAAGTCTTAACAATAACATCAGGGATATTAAATTGAAACTGATAGAGATAAGTGGCATTTGCTTGAAGTACACAAAAACCTGTTTTCACTTAATACAACGTATTTGTTCACCATTAATTCATGCATTACAAAGTTTAAAATTATTTTATTGTGTTTAACTAAGATAGAAACAATTCTTAAAGTTCACAACAGCTGGTTATTTGCAAACTTCAAGAAATGTGTTACACGCACTTGCGTTTTTTTGTCTAAAAGTCTTTAAAAAATCTAATGTGGGCAGCACATGACTTTCCTTATGTAATGCACCGAATTTACAACTTCTACAGTTAAAAAGATGTTATTCTTGTAGTAGATACTAAAATTATTTCCAAGATACTAAATTGTCTTCACTTAGTCGTTTATTTCATTGATTTAGCGCCATTTTTATCCATTTGACAAGATTTTCGTTAATTTGGCAACATTTAAAAAAGTCGCCAAGTTGGCGACCGTTCGCCAACTTCATCGCCAAATCCGTCGCCAAAATCTCGCCAAGCGTTATAGACGGAGAAATAAGTTATTCGTACAGCAGATAAATGACTATTGGCGTTCAAATACAAAAAGTATTACTCAAATTATCTTTTCTCGTGAATGGAACGAGTTGATGTCACCAAATTTATCCCATGATATTACATATAAAAAGTGAACATGTTTCTTAACTATTAATATTTTTTTTATTTTACTTAATTTTTGATAAACGTATTTGAAAAATGTGCAATATCTCGAGAACGGTTTATGCTAACGTTCTACAGTTTATGTCAATCGTTTTCTAAGGAAAAATTACATAAGAAATGTATGTCTATTTGCGGAATTGTTTGGAAGGTTTGGATGATTTTTTCAAAATTTCACTCGAAAATTTTAGGAGGTTCCGAACATTCGATTGTGTTTAAAAACAACAGGCTTCCAGTATTCACGGATTGTGATTTGTATACCAAATTTCATTCGAATCGCTCTATTAGTTCGTGAGATATCGTCTCCACAGACACACACACACACACACACACAAGCTCACACACACACAAGCACACACACACAAGTTCACACACACACAAGCACACACACACACAGGCGTCACCTTAAAAATGTTCGATTCGTGATCAGGAATGGTTGAAATATGCTCTCCCGTCGAAAATTCGAACTCCAATTTTCGACCCCGTCACAATACTTTCCTTATACATTATGTATATAATAAGTATATGTATATAATAAGTATTATGTATATAATAAGGAAAGTAAAATATGGACTCAAAACTAGTATTTCGTTTTCAGCCTGTACATACATAAAATATTGATTAAAGCTATACATCGGTGTTATATGCTTCTTCTTTTAAATGCTTAAAATATATCTCGCAAAACAAACAAGGAATCAAAACTATGCAGATGTTCCTATGAATGTAAACTAAAAAACATAAAGATCTTCCTCAGAACGGCAAAGGAGCTTTTAAATTTATGATGAGGAATTCCTGGTCTGGTGAGAAATTTATATCTTTAAACAAAATTTATTTCTGAACTTTAAAAAGCAGATACAAACCCAGAGGAATAATAATTGTAACATCCCACAATCGTAAAGTTTCGCCTATGAAAGGAAAGTGAAACTATACTATGTTTTTAATAATACATAGCAACGGTCTATTAATCCTGGAAATAAACGTAAAGTTGAAGCGAGCTGCAATTTATGAGAAATCTTTTTTCTGAAGATCAAATTTAAAAAGATTATATATAATTTAAGAGAATATAAAAATAAATTACTACTATTTTTTAATTATACGGAGCTTTGGGAAATATAATAATATTTAGTCATAAATTGTGAAAGGTACAGGGTGTAAATACAGGTATATAAATACATATATATATATATATATATATATATATATATATATATATATATATATATATATATATATATATATATATATATATATATATATATATATATATATATATATATATATGTATATATATATATATATATATATATATATATATATATATATAATTGAAGATTACTTGTAATATATATATACCCGAGAAATACCAAAGAAAATTGCTTGTAAACTGAAGGTTTTTGCAAATCAGAAGCCTAGTGTAGCACGATGAGCTATGCAAGAAGTTTGGAAATTGAATAAATGGAATCTAGTGAATATAAAAGGAATAAAATGAATATGAAAAGCATTTCTGAAACCATGTACGTTATCAAGGGCCATACATGTTTCATTAATGCTGATTCTACGTTTCTGTTTACACAACTGTAAAATGTATTACAGAAATAATGTAAATGGCCCGACGTAGAAGAAAAGACAAAGTGGATCAAATACACAAAAAAATCAAACATGAATATAAAATATTCTGTTACACCAGCTATATATATATATATATATATATATATATATTAGAAAGAAGTATTAATAAAAATAATTAATTCAAATAATCGTGAAATATTAACATAGAAGCAAAACCATTGCCATAATGCCGACAAAAGAAAAGATCAGCACCGACCTAAATTCGAAGATTAAAAAGAATTAAATTCTTCTTCAGGGCTGAGTATTTAATTCTAATTAACCCAAACAAATGCTTGTTTCAGATTGGACAATAGTACATTGCTATAAATGTCCAAACTTAGACTACTGGCACCAAGAGATGAAATAATCTGATGTGAACAACACATGACTTTACTTATATAATGCAATGAATTTACTACTTTTACAGTAAAAAAAATAGGTTTTTCTTATAATAGATACTTTTCTTATAATAGATACTTGTAAATATACTAGAATTTTCGACAATTTGTCGTCATTTTCATTGATTTAGCATCATTTTTATCCTTTTGGCAAGATTTTCGTTGATTTGATAACATTTCAAAAAGTCGCCAAGTTGGCGACATTCAGCCAAATTCGTCGCCAAAATCTCGCCATGCGTTATGGACGGAGAAATAAGTTATTCTTATAGCAGATAAATGACTAATGGCGTTCAATTACAAAAGTATTACTCAAAGTATTTTTTCTCATGAATGGATCGAGCTAGATCTACGAGAACGATATCACCAAATGTATCGCATGATATTACACGTGAAAAGTGAACATGTTTCTCAACAGTTAATATATTTTTTTTAATTTCTGGGATTTTTTGATAAATTTATTTGAAAAATGTGCAATATCTCGAGAACGGTTCGTGCTGGGGTTCTAAAGTTTATGTCAATCGTTTTCTAAGGAAAAATTACATAAGAAATGTCTATTTGTGTAACTTTATTAATGATTTTGATTTTTTGATGATTTTTTCAAAATTTCACTCGACAATTTAGGAGTGTTCTGGACATTCGATTACGTTTAAAAACAATAAGCTCCCAATATTCAAGGATTTTGATTTTTGTACCAAATTTCATTCGAATCGATCCATCCGTTCGTGAGAAATCGTCTCCACAGGCTCACTGACACACACGCGCACACAGACATCACCTCAAAAATGTTTGATTCGTAATCAGGGATGCTTGAAACGTGCTCTCCCGTCGAAAACTCGAATGCGAATTTTCGATCCCGTCACAATACTTCCCTTATACATTATGTATATAGGGAATGTAAAATTGAACATAAGAAACATTAGGAGAATGTGTATTACCATGTGGCAGGAACTCTTCTTCGTTCACACGTGTATATTCGACCAACCTCAACAGTATATCAAATATCTAGAAGTACCGGAATGAACATGACGAAATACAACCTGTGAGGCAGTACAAACGTTCACAGCGTTCACAGCCCAGATCGATACAGTCAGTCAGAGCAGGAGACATGACTATTACTCGTAAAGCAAAACAGAATATGAACATATGAACATGAAACAAAGATGAAAATTCGTACTAAACAAGATATATATATATATATATATATATATATATATATATATATATATATATATATATATATATATATATATATATATATATATATATATATATATATATATATATATATATGTATATATGTATATATATATATATATATATATATATATATATATATATATATATATATATATATATATATATATATACATTATAAAACTTGAAAAATTTATTTTCAATTTTAGTGAACAGATTAAAAAGGTAAATGCAAAAAATAATTTATAATACAACTTGTAAAGCGCTATGCTGCAATATTTACATGTGTATTCCTATAAAAATTCCCAAAAAGGACAAGTAGCAATGTACTCGTTCAGATTCTAGATGTGTGACAGAAGTACCGGACGGGGGGAGTTGCGACCCCCAGCACTCCGGTTAAAGCTTTTTCCGCCATGGCAAACGCTCCCGGTAACCGATACTCCCTACACGATTTCCTACATGACCCTTTATACTTCCGTAAAAATTACACACATATACAATTTCAATAACATGTAAAAAGCTAAAAGTTTACTTTTCCACGCTAAAACTATCCATGAATCATGTTGTAAAAATATAACAATTAATTTAAAATACAAAATATTCAAGACTATTAAAATCCCAGTCTGAGAGGATCAAAACTAATGTTTGAAATACAATCAGAGTGTCTGTATTTTTAAATATGGACTCAAGATCTATTGGCTACTCCATCGCCATATATATACTAATGTTTGAAATCATTTAACTCATGGTCAATTATTACTGTAAAAACTATATATTCAAGACTATTGAAATCCATGTTATTATTATGAAAATCCTTTTCTGGATACCAAAACCTATTGGCTTCTTTATCACCATAAAAATCCTAATGTTTGAATTTACTGCACTTGTGATAGTTTAATGCTCAAAAATCGATATATTCAAGTCCAAAGACATTCCAGACAGAGAGTTATTTTTAAATATTGGATACAAGACATTTAAACATTATAATAACCTTATAAATATATAGACACATAAATACGCCATAGTCCAAACTCTACGCAATACACCTTCCCGTGGAACAACACATAACTTGTTGACTTTATACCACTTTCACATATTACTAAAGTAAATATTTAAAAGTTCGTCCGATATTTCAGAAAAACCTTTATAATCACGAACTTGCAATCTGGATAACGCCTATAATGTATCCACACAAAATAGCCCCAGCTATAAAATACCGGTGTATAGCCATATTGAGCTATCTGATTTATGAACCACAATTTCGCATAATAAACACGTCACCCTCTGCGTATTTCAATTCCCGCCATTAGGCGATATCCGAAAAGTCTTTTGTTGTTATCATTCCAAAATATCTCTTCCTGGTTACGGCTACAGTTAAACCATTATAATTGGAAACCAATCTTATCAGAAAAGCGTGAGGATAACCCTCCTTGATAGCCTCCCCCAGGAAACGGCAATCACACTTGTATCTATCGTTGGCAGTAAAATTCAACAACTTGTGACGTTAAAAATACAGACACTCTGATTGTATTTCAAACATTAGTTTTGATCCTCTCAGACTGGGATTTTAATAGTCTTGAATATTTTGTATTTTAAATTAATTGTTATATTTTTACAACATGATTCATGGATAGTTTTAGCGTGGAAAAGTAAACTTTTAGCTTTTTACATGTTATTGAAATTGTATATGTGTGTAATTTTTACGGAAGTATAAAGGGTCATGTAGGAAATCGTGTAGGGAGTATCGGTTACCGGGAGCGTTTGCCATGGCGGAAAAAGCTTTAACCGGAGTGCTGGGGGTCGCAACTCCCCCCGGCCGGTACTTCTGTCACACATCTAGAATCTGAACGAGTACATTGCTACTTGTCCTTTTTGGGAATTTTTATATATATATATATATATATATATATATATATGTATATATATATATGTATATATATATATATATATATATATATATATATATATATATATATATATATATATATATATATAATATTGTAAATAGAAAAGTACGATACGTACCCGATTATCAAACTAATAGAAAATGCCAAGTCAATATAGGCGCAATGCTGCACTTTAGATTTATGGATGACATTCTTATTGGATATCTCAAAAACACCTCTAATTTCTATTTCAGTTTCTATCCATCAAATCTGGAACTGAAGGAAACTAAAAAGATTCAAGATAGTGAAATTAGTTATCTGGATCTGTGTATCAATTTCACTGAACATAAAAAATTATATACAAAGCTATATGATAAAAGAAATTATTTCGATATAAACATTAATTACATCATCAATTGGAAATCGAACTTGAGCGCCAATATTTCCCGCAATATCGTTAGAAATCATTTTCTACGAAACTCAAGATTGCATACGTATAAGGATGATCGTATCAAAAGTGATAGAAAATTCATAAAGGAAACGTTGAAACAGCACTATCCAATAGGATACCTCAAACGCTACTATAATGCATTGCACTGCAAGGAAAATAATGCATTTGACAGTGATATTGGCAACACCCATTTTACATCATATATTGGCAACACATCGAATCGCTCGACTCTTTATATGCGAATTGTGGAATGTTCTGTCATTTGGTTTGAACTTTTTGTTTCAACCTGTATCTATACAATTTTCTCTCCACTTGGTCCATGCTTTCACTTCTGGTATACGTCTTTTGCTTTGATGTTCCAGGGAAATATAACCACAGGCATGTAAAGACTCCGTTAGTGCTTCCTTAGGAGTAATAGCTGGCTATAAGCGGTAACAAGTGGTCACAATCCGCCTTGGTCACATTTTATTTCCCTGTTGGCATTTATTTCAAATCTCGTTCTTTTATGATCTTCTTATTATATATATATATATATATATATATATATATATATATATATATATATATATATACAGTAGTCATCATTTAAACGCTGCGAAATAAAATAAACATTTGAACACCATCTGAAGAAACTATTTAAAGGTCGGAAGTACCGTCCCCAACTAAAAGTTCATCCATTTAAAATATCTTACAAAACGCGCTAAAGTTATAATTAATCGAACACTCCCTAAAATTCCGAAACAAATTATGAAAATTTATCACTGCTAACTTCGGAAACATTGTTTTTTTATTGCCACATAAATTGTTTTTCGGAATTCTTTCCTGGTTTGGATAATGAATGTTTAAAAATGGAATATTTTTAAACTCAATTTCTTATTAATGTTCTCCATTTTACAGAAGGTAAATAGTATGCTTACTTCATTTATCATAAAAAAAACTGCCACGTCTTGAAAAAGTACTTAACTGTTTAACAGATGTAATATATTTATATTGAATTTTTATAAAACATTTTATGAAAGTTCTCTATTTAGTATTTTTGCGTACACATTTAGTTTCACTAATGCTACATTTCACTGTAAGAATATACTAGCAGTCATTATTTTTACAGTAAAGATACATAAATATTACATTTAAGAATCCGCCATATGATGAAATACATAAAGTTATGTATATGATTACACCAATTATCACGCTTGCAGAATTTACTGTGGTAAAATCTTTAAACACGCAGACCATGTACCTCCTAATTAATATTAATAAGTACTGTACCACTCCTAACAAAACGCAATTAATATTCTCCTCCGCCACCCCGACAAAACGTATCTATCTGATGACCGGTTAAATTCACCATATTTGAGTCACAATATTACTTTAATAATCCCACAAAGCTACAGGGATTATTAGATCAGTTTCATTTACTGTTTTGAAAATATTTGAAAAATTGTTACTTTGGAGACACCTTCCAATAGTCACCAACTTGGCGAAATTGTATAAGATTTGTCGCCCATTGTGACAGCAGATAAAATGGCTTTTTTTAATATATTATTTCGTATCATAACAATAGTTCAATTCGTTAAAGTAATAAATTGCATATTTCACGTAAATAAATCCCAATTATCATTCCTCTGTCCTGACTGGAAAGAATAGTATTTTTGACACTTTTTTGCACACATCGTTTTTCAGATATCAGTATCAGGCACCTGTATCGTTATAGATAAATTGAGGATTTAAATAAAACACACACTCAAAATCTTGTATTACTTTATTTAATTTTAAATTAGAAGTATTTTTCTAATTAACAGCCAGCGCAACTTGAAATAAATTATAATAACTGCATTTTCTTCGTGCTTCAGTGGAAAAGTACCACACTTTTCTTTTCTAATTAATAGGGCTTAATGTGATTTATGTTTTACACTGTTTAATGATTAAATACGCAAATTATTTGTCCTCTTGACACTAATAATTCATATATAAATACTAATTTACAATTATAATTAAAAATAAAATATTAGGATTTAATATGCGTTACTTAAACAATAAATACCTGGAACTAATTTAATTCTGTCAAAAATATGCTTTAAATAAATTTTATAAAATTGTGAGTTACGATTGGTATTACGAATCATCCACAAATCGGATAAGTCTGAGCGAATACATTTATCAATAAAAACTGTTTGTTATAGTGCTCCTTCCATAGCTCCTGTTAAAGTGTATACAGTGTTTCTAGTCACACTGTATATCTATAAAAACCAATTTCGATTTTTCCCAACACAACTTTCAACTATAATTCATTTTATGCATTTCTAGAAACACAATAAAAATAGCTATATAAATATTGACTCATTAATATATGTAAATTAAATAAAATAAAATTTAATCCATTTTGCTTTTCTAAAAATTTCCGAAGTCTTTCCGAAACATCCAATATTTATTTTTCCTAAATCTCTTGCAAAACTTAACTGCACTCAAATTAAATGCTTCTTACAGCTTTGAACAAATTATGAATATTTATCACACTAAAAAGCGGAAAATGGTATTTCTCCAGTTTTCTATAAATCATTTTCTAAGAAATGCTTTAGCGTTTAAATAATGAAACTTTAAAAATGAAACTTTCCAACTTAGCTTCTTATTTTTACAAGTAAATATTTTTAGACGATCGTGGAGCAATTAATAATAACGTGAATTTTATTTTTACTGAATAATTTCCATTTCTAGTGAATAATGGCAAACATTAAAAGACTGATAACGCGAAATAAATGATTATATGAATTTCATTTTTTTTACATTCCCTGCATACATAGTGTTACATTGAAATTTTAGGTACTAAAATGTGGCATTGTATATTATGGGAAAAAAGATCACAAATTAAAAAGATATCCCCTGAGAATGGAATACACAATTTGTGCGTAGTTGCCTTTACATGCACCTGCAACGGATGCACCTGCAACGGATGCACCTGCAACGGATGGACCCTTAACATGAACAAGATAAAAAATTGGACAACGATGTCAGTGGTGAGAACAACGTCGGGACCCTTAACATGAATAAGATAGGCCATGTTTGCTCTATATAGACATTAGAATATCTTAATCTCATATCCACTCTCTCAGTATGCGGAAAATAATTATAAAAGGTTCAATTTAAATCCTCAGATTGTAAAATGCCTAGAGTGAATTATATTGTGATTTATATGAGTAGTAATAATTAATCTTTGGATTAAAAGGAATATTTTGTATGAAGTAATTTTGAGACAATTTATGTAATACAATTGTTGATTGGTAATTAGTTAACATAATAATGATGAGTTGTATAAAGTACTTGTATAAGAACTCAAAAGGAAATAAGAGATTATGTTGTATATAAATATATAAGTTAACGTTTTTATTATAATGAATGTTTTTGTTTATATTTAAAACTTGTGTCTTCATTTCCAGATATTTTGAATTATATATATTTTATGTACGATGGCTGCATCCACATAAATAGCAATCGTAGGAATGGGTATATTGCAGAATTTTAGCGTTCTGACCGGATGTTTAGCAAGAACCACGCTATACATAGTATAATCGATAGCTTTTTAGAATATGTATGCGTGTGTATGTAAATTAGTGTGAGTGTGTCCGTAATTCCGTGGATGCGATGTCTCACGAACAAATAGAGTGTTTTGTACGATTATTACAATCAGTAAATAGAGGAACCCTGTTGATTTTGAACATCGGTTGTGTCGCATCTCTGATAATATGGTCTCAACTTTTCATGCATCCCTGGTCCAGGAGGACTCTTGTACTGAAAAATAAAACTGCTCTGATTTATTATTGTATTTGTTTTTATGTTTTAAAATCTAAATTTCCCTTATTCCTTTTCTTATTTAAAAATCATTGTTACTTTAATGCAGTTTATCATGGATGAGCTATAATCCATTCTCCATTCGTATTGAAACGAAATCAACATTTGCTTGAATTTTATTATCCCTTTTGCAAGTAAACTGCAATAAGTACGAATATGAAATTTTGCGTACATACGTGAAATTGTGCGCAGATTTCCACAACCGCAATTTCAATTATTATAACACTTGTAACAGGACTAAATACCCATTTTTAAACTACGCATGCTCACTACGGTTTCTACAAATAGCAAACAAACAAATATTTAAAAGCTAATCAAAGCCCGTGCACATGGATTGTGATTTAAACGTGCTTCTGTATACTAAATGAGTTTTGCGATTCAAATGTGTTACTTTGATTTCATTGTTTTCTGTATTATTAGTTGTTTAATTAAATATTCATATTCTAAAAACTTGTATTCCTTTTTGTATTAGAATATTGAAATTAATTTTATTTTCTTCTAATAACATAAGTATTTGTAAAATTAAGTTTTAATTTGAAATCGTTCACAGCTCGCATACCTCATATGCAGGAGCCCATTGAAGCCTGGCTTTTTGCTAGTATAGCTAACATTTTGCGGTTAATTTAAAAAAAAAATGAAGCAGAATTAATAATTATTCTGGCATACATTTTAGCTAAATAAATAAAATAATTAATTATCTTTTATGTTCATGAAAATAGTATAGTACAATAAAAAGAAAATAAATATGTCTGTAATCGCAAGTCCTGCTTCCTACAACAAATTAAACAATTTGGATATCCCGGCAATCATGTTCAGTTATAAAAAATTAGCATTATTTAGAAAATATTTTCAAGATTTCATTGTGAATACCCATGTGGGAGCTGGTCAGTACAAACAGCACCTACTGACTCCACCACCCACAACTTCGTGATCGTAATTTCAAAAAGCCAAAGAGACATATATTTAACATATCTAGTCTCAAAAATTTAACAGCAAAAACACCAGGTTCAAGATCTAAAGGAGTTCCCAGTTTAGGAGAATTAATCCTAAATGAAGTACAGTGAGTAAAGTAAATATGCAGACACAAATAAACAGGCTCATTTTTCACACAAATTAAGAATTTATTTTAGATTTTCCAAAGAAATCAATATATGCATTTTTATCTTTCAAATAATAAAACATGACTTCAGAGCTTCACTTATATTAGACATATTCAAATTATTGCTCTGGTAAAAATCATATAGCAACCAATAATCAAATTATTTACTAATCATATGATTTTAAATCATTTCTAACTTAACTATAAATATTTTAATATGAGCCTCTTATTAAATTTAGTTTCATCATGCCAGTGCCGCTTCGGAAACATTGGTTCCGGATAAAGGGGAAAAATTACCTTGACTCTTAGTTACAAAATTTGGAGCAACAGATTCGCATCAAGTAATCACGGATTAAAGCTGAGTCAAAAGTTCCAATGGGGAAATGTCGAGGAAAGGAAAACCAAACTTTTTCTCAGGACATCAGTCCATTTTTCACCGGTCCGAATCATTTTTCGAATGAACACATCAAAAAAAATCCGGGGGTTTGATGACGGATATATACCTGGAATAAAAAGAAAGATTTAGAAAAATATGCACATCAGAATATTTAATAATGGTTTCCAGGCTCCGCTTCTTCAGCTCCAGAAAAGGCAAGCCATTTTGGCTAAAGGCCTTTGTCTCATTTCGACAAACTTTCGATGCGACCTTTCAGTCCAAGAGTTCCAGCACGAAGAGAGAGAGCATGGGTCCTCTGAGCCCACGCAAGTTCTCCTACGCAAAAAATGCGCCTCTTCCTGATTGGACGGCGCGCTCCTCCTCGGCAACAGCGAGCAAACGTCACGCATCCCGGCCAGACACTAAGTCCAGCCAATCCAACGATTTCTCGACGAAATGCGCTTTTTAATGTAATTTCAATGGAAACAAGTGTTAGTAAAAACACTGTACAGGCACGAACGGAGAGAAGGATGTTTCTCTCGCAGAAAATACAAAAAGGCTCATGGCGCAGAATTGCGACATGACAGCTCTCCCCTTCTGGGAGGCAAAAATTTTCAGAACACAGTGAGGAAAATTTTTCTCTCACACAAACACAAAAACACAAAATTTACAAAGAATCTTAGGAACCTGTAAGTGTAAAATAATTTAAAACAAAATTTTGGGCGAGAAAAGTGCGATCGATCACCTCTCTCAAAAGCAACAACACTGTAGATCTGAATGACTGGCCAAGCCACTCATCACCACAGGTAAAGACCAAAAGAAAACCAAAAGGATGACAAGGCGTCACCACATCTTAAAGGAACCTTCACAAAAATTCACATTTAAATTACACTAAATCAGAAAAATTTGTCTAGGCAATTTGCCTGACACACACTATCTCAATCGACAACATTGAGATCAACCAGGTGATATGAAAAATAAAATATGATATAATATGAATTTACAAACTTAACAATATAAGCAATTCAAAAATTTCAAATATTTGTCACTTTCAAAACACACGAGTGACACCAAACAATTATTCTTAAAGGATTAAATATTTTGAAAATTAATTTTTAATTTAAATTTGTCATATTCAAGCAATGAGATTCTCTACTCATTCAAAATTTGTCTCACTCTTTGAGAACACGGTCACTTTCAATATTTCCATTTTCTAATTTCAATTTTTTATTTCAAAACTTTTCATTAAAATCTTAACTTTCTCTTTAAATTACTTTCAAGTTCAACATATTAACTTTAAATTACATTTACTTTCAATTTATCATCATTTCAACTTTTCAACAATTATTCAACAAATTTAACATTAACTTTAATTCAACTTATTTTGTCATTAAAACAATTCAGAATTTTCTCATTCTGACTCAACTTTCATAAATTACTTTAAATTATTCATTTATATTTACATTATTTAATTTATCTTAAAATTTCAATTTACTTTACTTTTAACAAATTCTCTGAAATAACTCAACAAGTGACTACTTCATGTCACAAAAGAAAAATTTACATTTATATACATTTGTCTACTGAGAGAGAGAGAAGAGGAAACATTTCTCCTGAAATTCACGTCAGTTATGTAAAAGAGCAGGAACACATCAAAGAGCAAACTCGGCGGGGACTAACGAGTTGCCAAAACTAAAAAAAGGAGGTGTAGAAAAAGAGAAAAAAAAAATACTCGCGTGCAGGAAGCGATTGCAGCAGAAACAGGACGCCAGGACACGCCTCAGAAGCAACGGATATCATCAAAATTTTTGGACAGCTTGCGCTGATCCCAACATCATCATTTTCTTCATCATCATCCTCATAGCTTCACCAGTTTCCCACCTGGCCAATCACAACCCTCCTAGGTAGGCTCGGAGCAAGTTGTCGTCCAGGACTCCAGTCCTGCCACAAAAGTTCGGACAATTAATTTGCTAAGCTGCTTCTTCATCTGAGCTCCAATGTAAATATGTCCATGTTTGCGTCCACCAGCCAGCTTTCAGAAAAAGGGGTTGCAGCATAAAATATGATGTCTAACTGAAATTTGTGTAGATGTTTGAAAACTGCTGGTCAAAAAAAAACAACAATGTGAAATGGAATTTCAAGAGAACAGAATTTCAACAAAACATCAGCCAAAAATTTCACCTCTCTCAGCAACAAAGTTTCAAAAACATTTTTCAAAAGAGATCATTTACTTTTGATCTTCAAAAAAAATTTCATTAAATTTTCAAAAATTTTCAAATTCAAACTTTTCATTTTCACTTTCAAATTACTTAATTTATTTCAATTACTTAAATTCTTTATATTTACTTTATATTAATTTCACCTTTAATTTCAATTTTATTTTAATAAATCATTCACTTTCCATTATTTATTTATATTATTTTTTTTTTTCTCAATATTCAAAATTTTCCTTCAGAAATCAAGATTTCCTCCCTTTTACTTAGGGGAACAATTCAATTACCAACACCATTTTAATTATTTTCATTAATGAACTTAAACAAGTGATCAAACATTTTTTTTTACATTAAAACACATCAATATAATCAAAGTCAATCAAGACAGGACTCTCGAAAAATTTTAAAGTCCAAGGAGAGTCAATTAACAAATTTACTTATTATTTAAATTATAATATAAACATTCATAAATTATAGTTCACAAAATCAATTACTTATTTACTTTTTTAACTTAATGCAAGATTTCCAATAAATTTTTTAAATCACGACAATTTTTTCATAAATTCTATTTTAAAAGACAATATTGAAATATAAAACTTAAACAAGTATAAACTTTAACTTAAAATGAAATCTTTTCTTGCAAAATTTAATTTCTGTAAAATTGTGAACTCAACCCAAAATTTAATATTGTGAAAATCTTTTATTCCTAAGATTATAGGGTGTACGTGTATTTCTGTTTGTCATGTAATACTGATTTTGGTGTGGTATATAACTATTTCTAAAGTTATTGTTGTAAATGATTCTTCCATTTCCTCTATTATCAAAGTTATTTGAATTATTTCTCTGAACATATTGTTGATTTTGATTTGCATGAAAATTTGATCTAGCCTGAACAGCATTTTCATTTACCCTTTTATTTGGCAAATTAAATCTTACTCGTTTCACAGTTTTTTTGTTTTGAGATTTATCTCCAGATCTTGTTAAACAAGATTTTAGTTTCACAGAGTCTTTCTCAGCGGTGATCATAGGAGTAAGTTTATTTGGCTTAGAGTTAAATTTTTGACTTTCATGAGTTTGTTTTGAAAATTTCTGCAATTCCTCTCTTCTTGGAGGTAAAAGAGTCAGTCTGTTCACATGAACCAGTTGTTCATTTTTGGGATTCATTACATGTCTGATCAAAAAGTTAACAGCAGAAGTTTGTTTTATCACTTTAAAAGGACCTCTGTTAAAAGAGCTCAGTTTTCTTGACTGGCCTTGAGGTAAAAAGGGAGTGTAAAGATACACTAAATCACCAACTTTAATATTGGGCATCTTTGCTTTCTTATGCTGTTGTAAAATTTGTGAATTTTCAGCTTTTTCTAAGTTACTTTTTACTACATCATATGTTCTTTTAAGTCGGAATCTCATGTCTTCTCCATAATCATATGTTGATTCATATGTCGGAGGTTTAAATCCAGCGATCAAAGTATTTGGAACTGTTAAATCTCTACCATAGAGTAAATAAGCAGGCGATTCACCCGTAGAAGCATGTATGGCATTTCTATGTGCTAATAAAGCAAAATGTATCAGATTGTCCCAATTATCTTTATCGTTATATGCAATATTTTTCAAGGATCTGATCAAAGTACCATTTAATCTTTCAACACAACCGTCTACAGATGGCATGTAGGCAGTAGTAGTATTCTTTATTATTCCTAATTTCTTATAGAAACATCTTGCTGTTCTAGAAACAAAATTCGTCCCTTGATCCGAGACGATGAATTTAGGTATACCATGCTGAGCCATGTAGTGCTCTAAGCAACTTAAAATGTCTTCAGTTTTAATTGAAGCTAAGGGATATGCTTCAGGCCATCTTGTAAAATAGTCAGTTATGACCAATATGAATTTATTTCCAGATCTTGATATAGGTAACGGTCCGACACAATCCATGGCGATACGCTCAAATGGGTATGTGGACTTCGAAAATCTTTGTATGGGTGCTTTGTTATTTCTAAAGCCACGATTTACCACACAAATTTCGCATGATGCAACATAATTTTGTGTTTGGGAATACATTCCCTGCCAAAAATATTTTCTACTTACAGAAGCTAAAGTTCTTCTAAATCCACAATGTGCATAAGTGGGACAGTCATGATGTAACCATAAAATTTCAGACACAAGTTCCTGCGGAACAACAACTCTTTCTTGTTCTTGATGTCTACGCTTAGGGTACCTGTGCGTACACCACAGTATATCATCTTTTCTAAAAAATACCAAAGTTTGTGGGTAAGGTTTTATGTTTTTATCTAAGAGATCTATAATTTTATTGCACCTTGGGTCAGATTTTTGCGCATTCTTAATTCTTATGAGCAAAGTAGGACAAGTAAATGTTTGTTCCAATTGACCAATTTGTATGTTATTTTCATTTTGCATTTCACTTTCATTATTATTAACAGCACAAATTTCATTTTCTTCATTTGTATTTGCTGGATTCAAATTGATTTCTGATTCTCTTCTATTGCTACTATTAGTATTGTTTACATTATTAGAACTTTGAGAACTTTGACTTACACTTGGAAAATTTTGATTAACATTTTGATTTATAACTTTATATTGTGACACGAATCTTTGTGGAATATTGTCAATAGTATTTGTACATTCATCTACATTTCTTGACATATAATCAGCAACAACATTTGCTTTTCCTGGTTTATGTACTATTTGATAATCAAATTGTGATAGAGATGCAATCCATCTTGCCAATCTAGATGTAGGATCTTTTAATTTAAATACGAAGGACAAAGATTTTTGGTCACAAAAAATTGTGAAAGGTTTTCCAATTAAATAATGTTTATAATAGTTTGTAGCCCAAACAACAGCTAATGCTTCTCTTTCGACAACACTGTATTTACATTCCGCTTCGCTAAGCTTTCTGCTTGCGTAAGATATTGGATGCAAAATTTTATTCTCATCTTCTTGAGACAAATAGCTACCTAAAGAGTGATTTGATGCGTCTGTATGTAAAATAAATGGTTTTCTAAAATCTGGAAGGGTCAAAATAGGTTTTGATAGAAGTTTTCCTTTTAAAATTTCAAAAGATTTTTGAGCTTCATTAGTCCAAATAAATTTCTTTTTACTTTCATTATTCTTAGTTTTCAATAATTCTGTTAATGGCAAAGTCAGTTCTGCATAGTCTTTTATGAATTTTCTATAGAATCCGGTGAGTCCAAGAAATTGTCTCACATTCTTAATTGATTTAGGAATTTTGAATTTCTCTACAACTTCTAAATTATGAGTATCAGGTTGTACTTTTCCATTTGATACCAAAAATCCAAGATACTTAATTGTTTTTCTGAAAAAATGGCATTTACTTGGTTTCAATTTAAGACCATGTTTACTTAATCTTACAAAAATCTCTTCTAGTTTTTTCAAATGTTCTTCGAATGTTCTTGAAGCAACTATAATGTCATCTATGTAAATTCCAGATATGCCAGCCAGCACCAGAGACATCAGTCTCTGAAAGGATGCAGGCGCATTCTTAAGACCAAATGGGGTTCTGGTCCATTCAAAGTGGCCATCAGGTGTTGAAAAAGAAGTCTTCGGGTAATCATCAGGATGTAAACACAATTGGTAAAATCCACTGGTTAGATCCAGGGTAGAAAAATACAAGGCTCCAGACAAGTTATCGATTAATTCCGATATATTTGGAATCGGATAGTTCTCAACAATAGTGATCTTATTTAACTTTCGGAAATCCGCTACCAAACGGTAACTTCCATCAGGTTTCTTCACAAAAAGCACTGGAGTATTGTAAGGTGATGTACTGCGCTGAATGATTTTTGCATCAAGGAGTTCGTTTACCTGGCGTGAAAGTTCTTTCTGTAAATTATGTGGAATGCGGTATGGCTTTTGCCTAACAGGTATGTTAGATTCAAGATTAATTTCGTGCAAAATAGTGTCACATCCAGACAATTCTTTCATATTTTTAGCAAAAACATGTTTATATTTACTTAGTAATTTCAAAAGCAAAGTTTTTTGTGCATAGTTCATATGTTTCAAATCAAAATCTCCTCCCCATGCATCAAATGTTTCATTTTCTTCAATACAGTTTTCAATGTCAACTCTATTATTTATGTCAATATCAGATTCATAGATGTTTTCAAATGTTCCTAATTTCATTCCTTTGTTTATATAAACTACTTTTTCAGATGGATTTGCAACTTTTGCATACAAAAAGTCATTTTCAGGAATTTTGTGGATACTTCTGGCTACGAAAATCTTATTTGCAGAAAATTCTTTATTATTGATAGGTTCAAGTAAAATTGTCGTGTCTTTTTCAATTTTGTAATTTCTTTTTAATTTAATAAAAGATTCTGAAAATGGGTGTAGTTCAACACATTTGTTGAAAGCTTTGGCAATCCCTATTGCCTGGTTTTGTTGTGAACTTCCTTCATCATGTCTATCACAATCTGTCTGAAATATTTCATTGTTACTGGTATTGTCTTTTGTCAAAAATCTGTCTGTATGTACATTGTCATTCATTTGTCTTTCATGTAAATCATTTTCACATTCATAATTTGACCTTTCATTTCCATTTGCATCAAAATTTCTAAAATCAACATCTCTAAATTCATTATGAAAATTGTTTTGTTCAAATAAATATCCATTATTACACTTATTTTCATAATTTCTTGAAAAATTTGTGTCTTTGGATCTATAATCTACATCATTTGTAAAATTGTAATTTCTTCTGTCAAAATCATGGCTTATTGCATAACTCTCGATTGGTTTAAATTGTACATCATCAGAAATCACAGTAAAACTTTGTGATTCGGTAAATTCAGTAAAAGGAATACTACAGTACAAAAAATTCACACGTTTATGTCTATAAGTAATTGTCACTTGTTTCTCATGTAAAAATGTATTTCCCAAAATCATGTTGTACCTTCCTGGGGCAGGTGTATTTAAAATGCAGCATTCAATCATATCTCTTTCATTTCCAATAATAATGGGAAAAGAAGCTTTTCTCTCAACCAAAATATTTTGACTTCCAATTCCTCTCAGAATAGTGGATGTATGCTTTAATTGTACTTTTCTCGGATTGATTTTGTGTAAAGCATCACTATAGATAATGTTTATAGAACTTCCAGTGTCGATTAAGGCATTTAGTGTGACATCTTCAACAAAAACTTGAATAATAGGAAAATTGTTTTGGCAAGGATTCTCGATTTCCGTCATAAAACTAACTTCAGAATTTCGTCTATTAACTAGTGGAGATTGAAAATTTTGTGTTCTAAAGTTTTGTCTTCTAAATTGCCTTCTATTACCAAATCTATTATTAAAATATCTGTTATTTCTTCTATATCCAAAATTATTGAAGTTTTGAAATTTATAATTATCAAAGGAATTTCTAAAATTTGAATTTCTATATGAACTGTTACGAAAAGGTCTTCCAAAAATATGAGAGTTTTTCCTTGGAGAATAATTTTGATATGGACTTTTAACATACCACTCTTCTTCCTGTGAGGCAACTGGAATTCTTCTTTGACTGAAACGGTTTCTACTTTCAGATCTTTTAGATGGTTGTTGTTGTTGTTGTTGTTGTTGAGACCCAGACCGTCCGACCTACCAGAAAGGTGTAAGGTAACTGTTTGGACGGCCGGGAAGTGCCACCCAATTTAGACCGGAACCCAGTGGGGGAGGCATCCACAGGGACCGTACCCTCCTTCCCCTACCACCAACCTCTCGGAAGGACTTACGGACCCACATGTTTAACGTGATCGTACTCCGCATGAACACGGCGGCAGTTCTGGTAGAGGCGAGAATCGCGCGCTAACCACTGGGCTGATCTTTTAGATGGTGTAGAAGTTCTGAAAGATGTTGATGGTTTATGTTTCTTCTTTACTGGAATATCTTCCCAATCTTCCTCTTCCAATTCATTTTCATTGTATCTGCTTGTAGAGGGCGTATCCAGGAAAGATTCTTCAAAACTGGAATTGCTCTTTTCCAGATCTTCTCTTATTTCATTCAGTCTTTTCTTTCTTTTTTCTGAGTTCTCACTAAATTTTCTTCTTAACTTCTCAAATTCTTTCTTCTTTAAGTTTAATTCTTTCTTCAGTTCTTCAATTTCTTGTTTAGGGTCATTTTCAGTTCTTACAGTATTTACGTCTTCTGTCATTTCTTCCAGCTCTTCATTTTGCACATCTTCTTCCAAAATTGCAATGCCTTTAGCAGCTTCAAATGACTGTGGGTTTGCAGATAACACAGCTTTTCGAATAAGGATCTTCAATCCTTTCTTAAATGAGTTGAGCAAAATTGCAGCTCTCAGGGAATCTTCGTTGTCAGACACAGCATCTTGTGGAAAAGCCACAAAGGATTCAGCTTCTATGCGGTTCGCATAATCACGTACATCCTCGTTTACCAGTTGTTTACAATTTACAAGGGCAGCAACGTTCTTGGCAATATTTTCTTTCTTTGTGAAGTTTTCCTTGAGTGCGTTAACAACTTCAGTAAAATTCATGCTTTGGTTTAGTTTCGGGATGGATTTTATCAGTCTTTCCGCACGACCAGATAACTTCAATTTTAACACAAAAATTCTATCTCTATTAGACCACTCGGCATGTTCAGCGACAAGAAGAAATTTCTCCAAAAATTCGTGAAAAGATTCATTTGCATTGCCAGCAAAACTTGGAATGGATCCAAGGAACTGAGATTAAACTCCAATTTTCATTTTGTTAGAGTCTCTGACAGCGGAAGCCGATCTACCAGCATTTGGAGAAAGTCGTGTTGGAGACACCGAAGGGATACGGTGGTTGGACACACTTGGATGAGCAGAGGAGTCTCTACTCCTGCTTGTTCTCGTATTTCTAGATTTAGGCATTTTAGCACAAGGTTTTTCACCAAAAATTTCAAATTTATCACGAAGCACAGTTTATTGTGGAAAATTGGTTTCACTTTTTCACCAATATGTGATCAACAAGAGGATCTGACTTGATCCATTGAGTAACACAGTTCTTGTGAAGAACAAGTCAGAAACACAATATTTGTGAAATTTCCAGAACTTTTGCAACCAGCAAAATAATTTGTATGTGAAGATAATGTCAGAAAACAATCACTGAATTTTTGTGTGATAATGCAGCACCTAGTCAAGTGATAGTAGGAAAAACAACAATATTGTATGTGAATGTGCCAACAACTCTGATTTTTATAAACTATCAGCAAGACCAAAACACTGATGACTGTGGCTGCCAATAATGATATCTGTATGTGACAAATGCCAGTAATTCTGATATACAATCAGTGTATGTGAATCTGCCAGACCAAGTTTGTATTGATAATACAGTGTCGAGTCAAGTTAGTGTTGGATGAACAATCACCACTCTCAACGTAGGTGAGTAACCAATTGTATGTGAAAGATGTCAGGGAAAAAAAAAATTTCCTTTTCTTTTTAATATTTGCATTAGCACAACGACAAGAGACAAATATGTGTGTACTTATGTCAATGTATGTGTTCTCGAAATTTTTTAAATTTACTTTTATCACATAAAACTTTGTGTGTATGACATATGAATTTGAGAATATATATGCAACAAATATTTTTCAAATACACATATAATCAGGTGCATATGGGCTTCTGTGCTTTTGCACTTTTTTACTATATGACACATAAACAAAAATTTTCATGCCCATTAAACTCAAATATTTTGCACCACAAAAGAATTTTTCAACTTACTTCGACATATTAGTACTGCAATATATAATCACAATAAAAAAATTTGCACTCTTTCATAAATTTATACCTCACTCACTGTAATACTCTGGGAAAGGGATACGGCACCAATTTGTGGGAGCTGGGTCAGTACAAACAGCACCTACTGACTCCACCACCCACAACTTCGTGATCGTAATTTCAAAAAGCCAAAGAGACATATATTTAACATATCTAGTCTCAAAAATTTAACAGCAAAAACACCAGGTTCAAGATCTAAAGGAGTTCCCAGTTCAGGAGAATTAATCCTAAATGAAGTACAGTGAGTAAAGTAAATATGCAGACACAAATAAACAGGCTCATTTTTCACACAAATTAAGAATTTATTTTAGATTTTCCAAAGAAATCAATATATGCATTTTTATCTTTCAAATAATAAAACATGACTTCAGAGCTTCACTTATATTAGACATATTCAAATTATTGCTCTGGTAAAAATCATATAGCAACCAATAATCAAATTATTTACTAATCATATGATTTTAAATCATTTCTAACTTAACTATAAATATTTTAATATGAGCCTCTTATTAAATTTAGTTTCATCATGCCAGTGCCGCTTCGGAAACATTGGTTCCGGATAAAGGGGAAAAATTACCTTGACTCTTAGTTACAAAATTTGGAGCAACAGATTCGCATCAAGTAATCACGGATTAAAGCTGAGTCAAAAGTTCCAATGGGGAAATGTCGAGGAAAGGAAAACCAAACTTTTTCTCAGGACATCAGTCCATTTTTCACCGGTCCGAATCATTTTTCGAATGAACACATCAAAAAAAATCCGGGGGTTTGATGACGGATATATACCTGGAATAAAAAGAAAGATTTAGAAAAATATGCACATCAGAATATTTAATAATGGTTTCCAGGCTCCGCTTCTTCAGCTCCAGAAAAGGCAAGCCATTTTGGCTAAAGGCCTTTGTCTCATTTCGACAAACTTTCGATGCGACCTTTCAGTCCAAGAGTTCCAGCACGAAGAGAGAGAGCATGGGTCCTCTGAGCCCACGCAAGTTCTCCTACGCAAAAAATGCGCCTCTTCCTGATTGGACGGCGCGCTCCTCCTCGGCAACAGCGAGCAAACGTCACGCATCCCGGCCAGACACTAAGTCCAGACAATCCAACGATTTCTCGACGAAATGCGCTTTTTAATGTAATTTCAATGGAAACAAGTGTTAGTAAAAACACTGTACAGGCACGAACGGAGAGAAGGATGTTTCTCTCGCAGAAAATACAAAAAGGCTCATGGCGCAGAATTGCGACATGACACCCAGGACTTGTATCAATTGTGTATGTGGCCACTCCTACATGTACCCACTCCCATTTTTAGCATTCGGATATTGTCGGTAAGAACTGAAATAGTGTTTATTTGCAGTAGACATAGAAGACAAGATAAATTTTAAAACAGATGATTTCAATCCAAATCACTATTTCTGCATGTGCTAAAATTACCAAACAAACTTACGAAATTTCAAGAAAATAAAAAATTCGAGGCACGCATTCTGTCGTGTAGAGACTAAATTTCATTTTCTTTTATTCATATATTGACTGGTTATGGTAAAATATTTCAATTGCAACCATTTGGTGGACAGAAGGCATTTAAGACCAAAATGGATACTTTTATGCTATTCCCGACACAATATGAAATTACGAAAAAGTGAAATTAAAATGATTTTGTGCCCTGTCCATATATATCGATAATATTTTAAAAGTGTATGCTTTATAAGAAATTATCTCATTCGTTCAGTAGTTGAATGCTAAGTGAAATTAAAATCTAGAACTCTGCGGTAAATGAGGCCGCAGCCAATTGAGCTACGTAGAATAATCTGCACGGATCTTGATCCCAGGCTCAACTGTATCTGTGGTACAGTTTGAGCCCGGTTTTTTAACACTATTACGGGGCGGGCTTAAGCTTAACATTTAAATAATCTATCCGGACCGAATGCATTTATTTTTACTTTTTTTATTAAATTTGGGACAATTACATGAAATTATTCTCTTGACTTCTACAATGTAAAGATACATGTTTTGAAATAAACAAATTCTATCTAAATTTGTTTGCAAAAATGTCACAAATTCATATTTTTAACACACTTACATTTCTCAACGGAGTCAATCGCGCCTTTTATAGTTGTAAATTCTTTCGAGTTCGCCTCGGGTTCGAATACTGGTACTGTCCGGTTGAGCTTGTGAATGTCTAAAATTTCGTCTAGTGCAGATCCTTGGGTGGGACAAAAAACAACTGAAAATCAATCTTCTCCAGAATACATAGTTTGGTTATAAGAGAAAGCATTGTAATTCATGAAAATCCACTATCCACTGGGTTGAGTTGGTTATAATTTCGCCAATGTTAATTTAAAGCAATTGGCCTTTATTCTGTAAAGAAATTTAAATATGATGTCTAAACTTCTGCAGCGCTACCTAGTTGCGTCCCAAATTGGATTGCATCCGGATTGTAAAAAAAATTTTGTAACCCGTAAAATTAACACGCTTTCAAATAAAATATTTTGCAGAAATTCAATTATTTGAATATTCTACAATTCCTGGATGATGCTCTATCATAAATTAACAACATATAAGCGTGACTTTTAATAGGGTCATGCTGGTGTGTTTTATTTATAATTCAGTTTCCTATATTTTAGTAACATCCATAAACACCGATAATATTTCAAAAGTATATTGTATATAAAATATGATTTACTCTAATATGTGTCTCAGATATAAAAGTAGTGATGGGCGCTATCGAACAATTTCAACTATCGAATAAATAGTAATAGTAGTTTACAAACTATCGAATACTATCGGAACTATCGATAGTTTTCTATGACGTCATTTTCGAGCAGGGACAAAGGGGGTGGAGCTAAAGGCGGATGATAAAATCTTGTAAACAACAAATTTTAATTATTTATTCTCAGTCATTCTTTTAACTGCGTAAATTATTAGTTTTTCTCGTTTTATTTATTTATTTATTTTTTACTAGCCGCCTTTGGCGACCAGCCTGTTCGCAACCCTTGAAAATGCTGATCATGGCAAATTCCAACCGTGGCAAACTCGTTGGCGCGACCTACCAGAAAGGTTTGAGGTAACTGGTTGGACGGCCAGGATGTGCCACCCAATTTAGACCGGAACCCAGTGGGGGAGGCATCCACAGGGAACGCACCCTCCTTCCCCTACCACCAACCTCTCGGAAATACTTACGGACCCATATGTTTAACATTATCGTACTCCGTGTCAGTGGCGGAAATCGAACCCGGGCCTACCGAGTGCAATTCTCGCGCGCTAATTTAAATTTTATAATGACCATATGATAAGCGCTTAATTCCATCATCCTCGTTCCATCGTTCCATTATTTAAATTATCCATAAAATTAAAATATCCATTTAAAATATCTATAAATTAAAATATCTATTTAAAATATCCATACCAGAAAGGTGTAAGGTAACTGTTTGGATGGCCAGGAAATGCCACCCAATTCAGACAGGAACTCAGTGGGGGAGGCATCCACAGAGACCGTACGCTCCTTCCCCTACCACCAACCTCTCTGAAGGACTTACGATCCCACATGTTTAACGTGATCGTACTCCGCGTGAACGCGGCTGCAGTTTTGGCAGTGGCGGGAATCGAACACGGGCCTACCGAGAGAAATTCCCGCGCGCTAGTGCAAATCCCGCGCGCTAACGACTCGGATACTTCGCCCTCCGCGACATTTTCCATAACTTTCTTTTTAATTACCGAATTTAGACCGGAACCCAGTGGGAGGGGCACCCACGGGGACCGTACCCTCCTTCCCCAACCACCAACCTCTCGAAAGGACTTACAGTCCTACATGTTTATTCCGCATGATCGTACTCCGCGTGAACACGGCGGCAATTTTGGAAATCAAACCCGGGCCTACCGCATGCAATTCCCGCGCGCTAACCACTGGGCTACTTCGCCCTCCGCGACAATCTCCATAACTTTCTTTTTATTCACCCAATTTAGACCGTACCCTCCTTCCCCTACCACCAACCGCTCGGAAGGACTCACGAATCCACATGTTTATCATTTATTGTTATTATGATCGTACTCTGCGTGAACGTGGCGTAAGTTTTGGCAGTGACGGGAATCGAACCAGGGCCTACTGAGTGCAATTCCCGCGCGCTAACCACTGGGCTGCCGCACCCTCCGAGACAATCTCCATAACTTTCTATATATTCACCCAATTTAGACGGGAACCCAGTGGGGGAGGCATCCACAGGGGCCGTATCCTCCTTCCCCTACCACCAACCTCTCGGAAGAACTTACGGACCCACATATTTAACGTGATCGTATTCCACGTAAACACGGCGGCAGTTTTGGCAGTGGCGGGAATCAAACCCGGGCCTACCGCTAACTTCCCGCACGCTAATTTGCAATTTAAAATGACCATATGCTTAATTCCATCATCCTCATTCCATTGTTTCATTGTTCCATCATTTAAAATATCCATAAAATTAAAATATCCATTTAAAATATCCAAAAGTTAAAATATACATTTAAAAAATCCATATCGTTCCATCATTTAAAATATAAATATAATAATTTATATGGAGTAAAGGAGCTGCATTCAGAACCGTGACGTCACCTCCACCTTGACGTCCCCACCCACCACCTTCCCTCCTTCTGCGGGGGAGAAATGCCGGTTAAGAAGCGGAACGCCGAGAAATTGAAATTCGGAAACTTTTAAAATCTCGATCCTGTGGGCAATACGGAATATTTCCTGACCAGATTGGACTTGTAAGAATGCCAGATGTTTGACCTTTCTAAAAATGTAAATTATTAGTCGAAATTATGAGTAGTTTTTACGATGGAAGGATTTAAAAACGAAAGTTGGTTTTTTTGAGCAGAAAGTAACTTTTGTTTTAAAATCTTTAAAAAATATTAGAAATCCAAATTGAAATTTGAAATTGATATATTTTTACTCGCAATTGTCTGTTCTTTCCGATGGTGTGATTTGTTTTTTTCTACGACGTCCGGATCGTGGAGGAAATAGGGCAAAAATGTCAAAAAACGGGCGAAATCGCATAAAACATTAAATAACAAAAAAAATAATTAAAATTTTAAAAATCGGTTATTTAACGTGATCGTATTCCACGTAAACACGGCGGCAGTTTTGGCAGTGGCGGAATCGAACCCGGGCCTACCGCTAACTTCCCGCGCCCTAATTTGCAATTTAAAATGACCATATGCTTAATTCCGTCATCCTCATTCCATTGTTTCATTGTTCCATCATTTAAAATATTCATAAAATTAAAATATCCATTTAAAAAAATCCAAAAGTTAAACTATACATTTAAAAAATCCATATCGTTCCATCATTTAAAATATAAATATAATAATTTATATGGAGTAAATGAGCTCTATTCAGAAGCGTGACGTCACCTCCACCTTGACGTCCCCACCCACCACCTTCCCTCCTTCTGCGGGGGAGAAACGCCGGTTAAGAAGCGGAACGCTGAGAAATTGAAATTCGGAAACTTTTAAAATCCCGATCCTGTGGGCAATACGGAATATTTCCTGACCAGATTGGACTTGTAAGAATGCCAGATGTTTGACCTTTCTAAAAATGTAAATTATGAGTCGAAATTATGAGTACTTTTTACTATGCGAGAATTTAAAAACCAAAAATCGTTTTTTTGAGCCAAAAGTGACTTTTGTTTTAAAATCATAAAAAAATATTAGAATTTGTCCCTGAGATTTGAAATTGATATATTTTTACTCGAAATTCTCTGCTCTTTCCGATGGTGTGATTTGTTTTTTTCTACGATGTCTGGATCGTGGAGAAAAAAGAGCAAAAAGGTCAAAAAACGGTCGAAATCGCATAAAACATTAAATAACAAAAAAAATAATTAAAATTTTAAAAATCGGTTTTCACGTGACCCCTTCCCACCCTCCCGGGTCTCCGATTGCCAAATTTCGTAAATAATTGAATGCTCTCCGACGCGCGGTCGCTGAACGTATAGTGTATAAGACAGACAGACGCACAGACAGACAGACACACAGACATTGCCTTTTATTATTTAAGATTTTTATACGATATTTGCACCGTACTGCTACTTCTGTACCATTCGAACGTGTTTTTTTTCGAAAACTGGACAAGTAATAAATAATCATGGAAGTCGTTTATTATCGAAAAATTTGGATTAGATAATATTTTTAAATAGTAATTTGTAATATAAAATTAATCAATTTGTAACATTTATCTTATTTTTTTATTTATCTATACTTTATGAAAATGTATTTGTGCGAGTGCAAGGAATGCATAATTATAATGCAAATAGAAATATGCTAATATCCCAGAAATATGAGACATCAAGATTTGCAAATAAAAAATTTTGCAAATAAAATGAGATTGAAAATATATTCCTGTATTTTATTGTCTATGTTAAACAACATATTTAATGGATTTAATAATAGATAATTTATTCTTAAAATTAATACTCACCGTAATTTAAAGCTCAGATCATTACAAACTGCAGAATGTTGGATTAATTAAAAACTGTATTTAATAATATAAAAACATTGTATTTCCGTTAATAGATGGCGCCATGTGACTTAATTCATAAGGTTATTTCAAGAATTTAAAAGTTTTATGCATTAATCCTTTTACTATTAATAATAAATTTAATAAATGAGTTATTGAAAAACTGTGAATTTTAAGAAATGGGAATTGGGAAACATTGATGGGAAGAATAATTTTATACACTTTAACATTTTATATTGCTTCAAGTTTTTAACAGAATGAGTATACTTCCTAGTTTTAATCTGATATAAGGTACTCACTTTAAACGAATTCATTTTTCAATTAAGATTCTTCATTTGTAAGAATTCACAAATAAAGTTTTCCCTATTGATAAATTTTTTCTATTATTCCTAAAATAAAAATTGCAATTTAAATATTCTTTTTTGCCTCTATCACACATCATCTACCTTATTTACTCTATATAGTACCAGGCTGCCCATACAAACATCTGTTATTGCCTTCCTCCTTATTTAATCTCCCCTTTTTATGAATATTTCATGTTTTCTTTCAAAAATGATATTGAGGGTACGTACAGACACTTCTAGAGCCAGTTTTAATAATACAGACACCCCAAGACAAAAAGCTTATTTTTAGAATTTTCAAAATTAACATTCTAAAAACTGTTCATCCCAATAAAAAAAAACGCATAATTTCTTGTTTTGGGGAACTCCAGACATTTGCATAAATGTAATACATTTACGAAAGGCGCTATAAAAAGTGTCAATTAAAAGAAAACAATGATTCGATACGAAGGGAATCGAACCTGGGATTAATGTATACTAGACGAACACTATCGCATCAAGCTACAAATACCAATGTCATAACGACTTTATTATTTCTTTAAAAAGATAACTTTAAGACAAAATAAAATTAATACTAAATAATATGTAGTTAAAATAAATCTGCTCTGTCTATACATTTTCATTTACTTAAACTTCGAAATTGATACAGACTCTGCAACACTAGTAATAAGTTAAATTAAATTAAGCTTGGGCAAAGTCATACGTATAATTATTGTAATATTATATAATAAAAATGGATAGCCCCGATGGAAGATACATTTTGAACATTTTATACTCCCTTATGACAGATAAATGATAGATTTAACTTTAAGCACATGTATGCATACAAGTTCTTTATATTGTTTTATATGTTGATACATAAATATTTTAAATTACATGTAAATATAGTAATACATTTATACATGTTACTAAAATCTATGTTTCAATTACTTTGTCTACCTACTGTTTCATTCGGGTTTATATGGCGTATGAGAGTGCTATTTCAAATCGTATTTATATTATAAAAATACTTTCCATTGCTTTAAACTTTGCCATACAATTATAGTACAATATTTGTAACCGAATTGAACATGAAAATATTGAATTGTTCATGTATGAATTCTCATATTGAATTGTTCATGTATGAATTGTCCATGAAATATTTTTATGAACATTTTCAATTGTTTAGAACTTAATAAGTGTGACTTCCATACCATATCACTCTTATTGTGAATCCTGCAAACACAGCTCAAGCATTTTGTAAAAATTCTTAAATTTTCATTATCTAAATAAAAAAATCAATCAATCTGAAAACTTTTTCAAGCCCGTTAAAATAAAGGATATATATGCTATAATTGTGATCATTTAGACCAACAATACAGATTTTTCAAATTTTTTCTGGTAAAAAAATCATCACAAAATAAAAGTATGCATAAGAAGCTATTTATGGCTCAATGATCAAGAAACCTAACAGTTTCAATCATTGTAGTAAAACATAGGCGGAATGAAATTTTTGTGTTCATAACATCATTAGCCTCCCTTTTGGGGAGGGGTAAATTGCCAAACATAATATCCATCGCAAGTTACCCTTCATTTTAAAGGACTTAAAAAAATCTTCTGATTGATACCAAAATTGACAATGTACCAACTCGGGGGGTGCAATTTGCTTCACTGAAGGTCAAAATGACATCATAAACACAAAAATTGAATCGACACTATTTTTCACTTCAATGATTTAAATTCTTAAGTTTTCTGATCATTAAGGCTCATATACATAATTAGGTTTTGTCATATGCTGGCATGTTAAAAAAATATAAAATTTTCTTTAAAGTCAAGTTTTCACTTGAATTTTAAGAAATTCTATCTAGTTCTAGATTTTATGTCAACAAAGTCGAAAATAAAGTTTCGTTAAAATCCAATAATATTTGTGATACTATTTTTGTGAAAATAATACTTTTTCAATACTATGTATGAGAAAGTAATAACTTAATAAATTGTTATTATAGGTGTACAATTAAATCTGTCCCCTTTCCTTGATGGCAGAGAAGTACCATAAAATATTTTAATAATAAAAAACAAAGCAGGATTTCTTCTATAAATTTTTACTTGCTCATACTAAAGAATATAGTATAAAGAAAGTGTTGTTTTTATGAAGTGATAAATATAACATTCAAATTAAGGTAAGAAAGATATACCTTAATTTAACGGCTTCTCTTTACACCACCACTACTAAAATTGCATAATGTAAAACGGTTTTTCTCTTAATAGCCGCAAGTTTTCTTATTTAACACATTTTAGGATTATTATTATCACCCTGCCAACATTACAAGTTCTTATTTCATTGTGGAAACCTTTTATTTAAAAAAAATATTCTATTCTAGAATACTCCCTATACTAGACGAACAATATCACATTGAATTATAAATACCAGTATCTTAACAACTTTATTATTTCTTTAAAAAGATGACTTTAAGATAAAATTAAATTAATGCTAAATAATACAAGTAAAACATTTACCCTTCCTTATCCATTTATTTGCTCATTCGATTTTTTTACATAAATATCTATTACTTCAAACAAAAATGTATTAAACATTATTAACTACACTATGTATTAAAATTAAATATTAATGTTTCACAAAAACGCTAATATTTCCTTAACAAAAACGCCAAAATTATTTTTGACGTAATTAAAATCAAAATGTTTGCTTTAAATCAATTTAATTGTCAGTTTTAAAAATCATTCGCTATTTCCTCATAAAAGGATTGTTTCACTTGTTGAAAAAACTTCTTCAAAATAACAAAACAATTTCAGTGATTTCACTGCACCAAACATGATTTTATTTTGAAATACAAAAAACGCTTGTATAGCTTTAATAATTCTGCAAATAAAACTATCCATCGTCAATCGAACTATATTCCAAAACCATCTAATGAGTAATAACTACTATCATTTGAATAGAAATTAGTAAAACTACCGCTTAATCCGAATGAATCCTATTGCCATGGCCGATATCATTACTATATTACAATTACAATCGTCTAAATTCATTCGAATACTTTTTAAACACTACTATGAAAAACAGTAACTAGTTCCGAACGAATACTATCGCCATTGCCGATAGCATAGCCGATAGCATTACTACAATAAATAGTACAATCGTCCAAAATCATTCGAATACTTTTAAAACTATCGCCACGGCCGATAGCATGCATTACTACAAAAAATAGTACAATCGTGTAAATTCATTCGAATACTTTTAAAACTATCGTATTGCTAAAAGCTCTTCGCTGTGATTGGCCAAAAAGCATTCGAATAGTTTTTGCAACTATCGAGACTATCGACTGATTTGAAACTATCGAGATGTTCGATTATTTCATTCGAATGAATCCCATCACTATATAAAAGTATGCAATCTAGAAAGCTGTGTCAATAAAGGCCACAGCCTAATTGAATAAGGTTAACCAAAATGTTCGTCTCGCTTCAAAGACTACCAGATAAATATTTCGATACCCTCAAACGAAAATAGTGATTTTAAATTAAATTAATACACTTGGCTTTCAGTCTTATAGCATAGCAACTTTGAAACAGTTATTAATTGTTATAACTGAATTAGCGGCTGCCGTAGAACATACTTTCAAAAGGGTTTCGGTTTCTATGATACATTCTGCAGTTGCACAATACACCTTATGTTTCTTTTCTTCCCTTACAATTGTATTCGTTTTAGCAACTTTTATTAATTCTGTATTTATTTTCCTCGTTGTTCTATTGTCAGTCATATATGGCTGTTCTGTAAGTGGCACATTTTGAAGTTTCTTTCAAAAACATAAAATAAACATATAACATTTGCACGATACAATGTCAAAGAAGACTGTAGATACAAATTTAAAAGCCAATAGTTTTATCTGCAAATCTCTTCAAATATTCATCTTCAAATAATTAAATTTTATAAAAATATATTTCTTTTACCCATATTAGAAAAAGAAAATAGCAATACTACATTTACTTTTATTGAATGTTAAAGGTTAGAGGATTAAACATTTCTGCTTAAAGATTTCTTTAAGCAAAATTCTGTCACTGAAACATTGACAATTAACTTAAATATTGAACGTAAGTATATTATTTAATGTTCTTAGTTAATAATTATTTTTAAATAGCAATGTAAACTCAAAATGTACCTAAAGATTATATTCAGTAAATAAATACTTAAAATTGCATATATATATATATATTACCGGTGTGTTGAAACTGGTGATTTACTGACTATTAGTTTCTGCCGAATTAAGAAAGAGTATCACAAAACCTTTACTTCCAACCGTTGTTAATACAGTTATGAATAGGTCACACTAATTACCGCTTCTTGTGACCATAATATTCCTATTTCAGCATATTTCTATATCAGACATACTTTTGTAAGAAAAATGAAAACTTACAGATGAGCATTACATATTTACTTTGTTCTAAAGATAACTATAATCCGTAAAAGATATTTTAACTCTCTTGAAATTTCTTAATTTACTTACGAAAATACTACAAAAATATCATATATTTCTATTATATTATAGCTTTAAATATTATTGTTGCAAATCAAAATATTAACATTTTAACCAGAAATTTTACACAATGATACCTTATAGTAATATACTAATTTTGCACTAGTAACCTAAAATCCAACATTAAATAAATATTAAGAACTGCTTGAAAAACTTAAAGTATGAATTTTATTACACATTTGAGCCTCTTAGTACAGATTATATTATTATATTTTATCTCAAAATTTTGCTGGGTGTTCTCTTTTAGAGATACTCATATTTTACTTAAACTATAAGTACCTAAAGTACATTATTTTAAGTATATTATTATAAGTATATTATTTTTTGCTCTTTGCTACTAGCTATCCCACTAAATCCTAGAGGTTAGTTGAAAAATACAGCTAGTTATTTACAAAGTTGTAGCATTTCAACAAATGCATCAATTGAACCTTTAATATATTCATGAGTCCTACTGTAATGAATAGGAGATATTAAAAATGCATTATAATTTAATAAGCTTTTTCAGAAAAAATTCAAAGAATACATATCTATGAAATACAAAGGGATTAAATAGATTAATTCAAATGTTAATGTTTTTTATTAGAAAAAATACGCCGTTTAGATTAATCTCTTTCCCAGTATCTTATAAAAAATTAGGAAGTAATTAAATATAAATAACTCCACTTTTAAAATAAGATTACAAAAGATACAAAAATAAATAAAAACGATAATGCAAGAAATTCATTTACAAATATTTTTTTTTTAAATATATATATTTTATCCATAATAATATTTTATTCATAAAGAATATAGCAACAATACCGGCATTTTTATTGAAAGTTAGAGATTACAGGATTAATAATTTTAATAGATTTCTTTAAACAAAATTCTACCATCGAAACATTGAAAACGCAAGTACCTTATATTGAACGTTCATTAGAAATAATTATTTTTAATTATCAATGTAAACTTAAACTGTACCTACAGATTTTATTCAGTAAAGATATACTTTAAAAATTCGCTTAAGTAACCTATTGCTGTAGGCGTTCTCCTTAACCTCTAAAAGATGATATTTAATATATATATATCTCTATATTAAAAAAAAGTAGCTACGGACGCTGTTTGACAAATTTCGCTTTTCTCATGTTTCTATGTGACGTACCTCAAAATATATATCATATAAAATTATGAAAGTTAGTACATTTGTAGTGAAATAATAGAGAAATACATTGATATAAACTGTTTTCCGATTTAAAATTTAGTTTAGGAAATATCTAATGTCAAAGTCAAAGACGAGAATCAGTTTGCAGGCTAAACATGAACTCGTCACTGAACATAACATTGTCCCACTGTTGCCCACCCCACTGCCGATGTTCCAAACTCCACTGTAAACGCGCGAGTTTCTGTGCAGACGTCATTGGGGTGCAAACTACTGAACGTCTGGCATAGAGACCAACGTGTCTGAGTCTCCTTTAAACAGTTTGTCTTGAAACAGTGACTCCTGTGGCGGCTGTCAGGGCTGAACCCAATTGTCTAGCAGAACGGTTCCTCTGACTTCGCGCAATTATCGCCAAATATCGGTCTTGACGAGCGGTTGTTACCCTTGGCCGACCTGGTAATGGTCGTCGGGTAACCTCTCCAGTGATTTTGAACCACTGCCACACTCCGGAGATCACACACTGAGGCACATTCAGAATTCGAGACGCTTTGGTTTGGAATCGGCCTGATTCCAGCATTCTAATAATTCATCCCTTCAGAAACATGTCCAGTTGGCATCTTTGTGATAGCTTTCGTCCTTTCTGATTGTTAACAACGCTCCGTACCACAGCAATTGCGAAATTCTGCCTCAACTAACTCTGCCGCTCGAGGCCGTTCATACTCGTTCCGACGTGCGCCGGTGCTTTGACATGTCGATGTCGACTGAGCTGTTTTGCATATGCACAATGATTTACCTTCGTCCCATGATTTTCCATAACTGATTGTAAACCATTGTATCCTTATTAACTTCGAATATTTCGCATTTTACGGATTATGCATAACTTTTAGATATGAGTGTATATATATATATATATATATATATATATATATATATATATATATATATATATATATATAGAGAGAGAGAGAGAGAGAGAGATAAGCTTTAGAAACTAATAAGAATACCAATCTTTAAGATCTACGATCGTACTACAGACAGCTGCACCCTATAGGTAATAATACAGTAGTACTCATGTGTAACCCCATACAATAATTATTAATAGATATCCCACGTTGAAACACTACGTGTGGATATACCATATATTTCAACCAGATATTTCAACATTATAGGCAACATCTACGGCGCGGTAGCCCAGTGGTTAGCACGCGGGAGTTGCACTCGCTAGGCCGGGGTTCGATTCCCTCCGCTGCCAAAACTGCCGCCGTGTTCACGCGGATTACGATCACGTTAAACATGTGGGTCCGTAAGTCCTTCCGAGAGGTTGGTGGTAGGGGCAGGAGGGTACGGTCCCTGTGGATGCCTCTCCCACTGGGTTCCGTTTAAAATTGGGTGGGTCTTGTCCAAATTGTTACCTTACTCTTTCTGGTAGATTGGACGGTCTGGGTCTCAACAACAGAAACATCAGGCAAGGTGGCATCTTAAAGCTGGGGGAGGGGGGTGATCCATCCTTTTGAAGGTATGGAGCCAGGCAGTGTCACACCGAATGCTTCTCTACCAGTTGGGCAATACATTTCAAAATAAAGCTAACATCAAGTTCTAAAGTCGAGAGATCAGTAATAATAAAGATAATGAGAGCGTTTAAAACAACACCATTGAAAGAACTTTAGACTACAAACAGCCATTAACCAACAAAAACAATCCATGCCTCCCTCAAAGCTCAACTACTGCAATTTAAAAAAAACCCGAAACCTCAAAGAAACATATATCCCCATGACACTCTTAGCACAATACATACACGTAGATCACTGGTCTAGCACATGAACTGGAAGAACAAGTCAAAGAAATATAGCCAACGTACCTCTCACAAATTGCTCGAAAGGAAGTACCTCAGAGAAGTACCTCAGATTATTGTATTTTGTCAACAACTTTTGAATAAAAATAGGGCTAGTTAGAATCAACAGTAACATCAGTGTAGTCTCAGCAGAAATGTCAGTAACTTATCAAGCATTCCATTGGAAACAACATCAATTATCCAAAGTACAGCAAATATAGTCTGCATAAGTTACACCAACCCCGTCCATAAACAGTTTAGTAGTATATAATACAGCTTTCATTTTCAAATTTTTAATTTAATCTCTCCATCCGTTCTTTGAACTATTACTGCACTGAATCGCTGACACACACACACACACAAACACTCACACACACACACACACAAACTTACAAACACGTATAAACATTACCGCATAAGAAATATAAAAATTAGTTTTTTAAAGCATTTGCCTGAATTTCAAATCAGTCTATTAATAAATATTTTAATGTATTACATATTTTTCTTTATTAAAAACAATTCAAATTACATGAAATAAATTTAATTTAGAAAAATTGATATCATGTTTGATTTTATTCTTAAATATATATTTTGTACTTCGTTTCAATTACTGATTAATAATATTATGCGTGCTTTCTTAAATAAAACTAAAATGATTTCAAATGCAACAGAAATGTAATAAAAGTAAAAATGTGTAATGGTTTATTCCAAAGGATACGTGTAAAATCATAAAAAATAAACTATTTTTTAGTTAAAAACTTTAAATGCAAATTCTTTCTTGCGATTTTAGTTACATATATTTTTGAAAAATAATGCTATTTAATTATTTTCCCCTATTGTAAGAAAAATCCATTATTAAAAGACGAAAATATTTTTTTTCACTTTGACTACTAATAGGGATTAATTCAAACAAATTGTTCACTTCAAGCAAGTAGGAATTCTTTCAAAATTAACTTATTGACCGTTACAAAAGAAACAAATTTATTATATAGCTCACGAGAACGTTTTGGTCCAGTAAAAAAGTATGTTATAAAATCTGCCCTTCATTGCATTGCTTTATAACAGTAGTAAAATATTGAGTAAATGTAAAATATTTTTTTGACATTCATTTTACATAATTGGATATGCATAATTGCGTCCACCATATAATAGTTTTTATCTTGCATAATAAAAGAAGATGTATGTGTGTGTGTGTGTGTGTGCGGACAGGAAAGCTAAGTATCGTACGGCCATGAACTGTGGTACCTCAGAACCCGGAAAGGTTCTCCTCAGTAATATTTGTTTTTTAACAATTTACAACAAAGTTGAAAAGTGTTTATGACTTTGTTCATTCTGTCTGTCTGTCCGTTAGTACGATAACTGCCGTAAAAATGACTTAATGAAAATGAAATTTTAGTATGTTGTTCAGACGGTCTGTAGGATCTACGGGAATATAAATGAATAATATCACCCAATAAGTTTTAGATTGAACCCGGGTTGAAAAAATGAAATGCATTGAGCCCTATGCGACCTAATTTTTCAAACATTTTTTAAGCAAATTTAAAATTCACATATTGCTTCAAAAATTTTAGGTAATATTTAAATTATTCCATAAAATATATAAAGAAAATTTCAGCAAAATATATTCAGTAGTTTTTAAATAAAAATTAAAATAATAATTACACCTCTTATATGAAGCGATGACCATGAAATGAAAAGATCACGTGACCCACTTCAAACTAAAATATGGTATCCATCTTGTCTCAAAATAGTAATTTTTTTAAAGTTCTTTTTAATTTATATTGAGTGCTGCATTCGTCCTAAAACCGCTTTACTTTTGCTTAAATTCTGTGCATCTACATACTGAAACAACGCAATGAAAATATATTTGAGTTTAAATGATCATCCAAATTTGATTATTTCTACAACGAAGCCTATTTTTCACTTATGTAAAATGTAAACAGCAAAACATGTAGGATGAGTTGTATAAGAATTGCTGCATTTTTTAACGCAAAAGTATTTAGCTCATGGAGTCTGCATAGCTGATATGAATGAAATATTCATTGATTTTACAGAGAGAAGGACAATTTTTGTCGACGGAGTTTTAAGCATAGAGTTTAATTATTTGTAACTCCATGGTCCATTTTAAGTTTTTAAATAAAATAAATAATTTTAGTACTGTGATGAATAAAATGAATGGGAAAATGTTATGAATGAAATGCTACTTTTATAGAAAGAGAAAGACGTGTTATATTTTCTATGACGTCATTTGAATGAATGTCAGTTGTTTTCGATGAAGTTTTCAAATATAATAAATTATTGTAGTATTATGATGATTTTAAAAATATTACCGAGGAGCCAGGCGATGTATATTTAATTGACGTCATTTGAATGAAGTTCATTTTTTTCGATGAACTTTTAAGTTTTCAAATATTTAAATTAATGTAGTATTGTGATCGCATTTTAGAGGTGTTTAAACCAGACAATTTATATTTCAATGTCGTCATTTGAATGAAGTAAATTTTTTTCGATGGAGGTTAAAGTTTTCAAATATAATAAATTAATTTAGTATTGCGATAAGTTTTAAAATATTACTTAGGAATGTATTGCATTTTAGAGATCTTTAAATAAAATTGCATTGAAGTTGGAAAGTGTTTCATAATCAATGCTTTAATCATGATTGATCTTTCTTGTTTAAATTCGAATTAGTGTTTTAGTCATTTTATGTTTTAACACAATTTTGAGTAATATTCATGAAAATTGGTTACTTGGTAACTGAAAATATTATTATAGTGTTTCTAAGTTAACACCATCTGAAAGATCGAAGTAGGTTTTTTCTAACGATGTCTGAATTGCAATCGTAGAATTATTACTTCATACTGATTTATTTTCTAATACTTCTAAATTTCCATTTTTAACACTTTATAACATAGTTTAAAAGTGTTTATGACTTTGTTCATTCTGTCTGTCTGCCTGTCTGTCAGACCGTTAGCACGATAACTGCCGTAAACATGACTTTATCAAAATGAAATTTTAGTATGTTGTTCAGACGGTCTGTGGGACCTATGGGAATATAAATAAATAATATCACCCAATTAGTTTTGGATTAAACCTGGGTTGAAAAAATGAAACACGTTGAATCCTATAGGACCTAATTTTTCAAACATTTTTTAAGCAATTTTAAAACTTACAAATTGCTTTGAGAGTTTTTGGAAATATTAAAATATACCATAAAATATATAAAACAAATTCAGCAAAATATATCTAGTAATTTTTTAAATAAAAATTAAAATAATAATCACATCCTTTATATGAAGAGATCACGTGACCATTATATGAAGAGATCACATGACCGAATTCAAAGTAAAATACGGCATCCATCTTGTGTCAAAATCGTGATTTTTAAAGTTCATTTTAATTCATATTTAGTGTTGTATCCGTCCTAAATCCGCTTTATTTTTGCTTAAATTCTGTGCATCTACTTACCGAATTGCAATATATTTGAGTTTAAATGATCATCAAACTTTGATTATTTCTACAACAAAGCCTAATTTTCACTTATGGAGAATGTAAATACCAAAAGCTGTAGAATGAGTTGTATAAGAATTGCTGCATTTATTTAACGCATAATTATTTAGTTCATGGAGTCTGCAATATAGCTGATATGAATGAAATATTCATTGATTTTACACAGAGGACCAACCAGACAATTTTTTGGATGCATAGAGTTAAGTAAGTTGCATAGAGTTTTTAAGCATAGAGTTAAGTTGCTTGTACCTCCATGGTTTTAAGATTTAAATAAAATAAACTATAGTATTGTGATGAATGAAGGGTATAGAAAAAGTTCATAAATGACATGCTGCTTTTATATAGAGGCGATTAATATTTCGATGACGTCATTTGAATAAAGTTCATTTGCTTTCGATGAAGTTTTCAAATATAATAAATCATTGTAGTATTATGATAAGTTTGAAAATTACTGAGGAATGTATCCCATTTTAGAGACGTTTAAACAATACAATTTATATTCCAATGCCGTCATTTGAATAAATTTCATTTTTTTCGATAAAATTTTAAGTTTTCAAATATAATAAATTAATGTAGCATTGTGACAATTTAAAAAATATTACGGAGGAATGTATCACATTTTAGAGATGTTTATATGAAATTGCATTGAAGTTGGAAAGTGTTTCACAATCAACGCTTTATGTATGATTGATCTTTCTTGTTATTAGATTATGTGATACTTCTTTTGCCGCATCCGAAAAATTAAAATCAACACAATTCTATATTTTGGCAAAATGCTGGAAGTATATTTTTAACACTTTTCAACATAGTTGAAAAGTGTTTATGACTTTGTTCATTCTGTCTGTCTGTCTGTCTGTTCGTCTGTCTGTCTGTCTGTCCGTTAGCACGATAACTGCCGTAAAATTGACTTTATCAAAATGAAATTCTAGTATGCTGTTCAGACGGGCTGTGGGACCTACAGGAATATAAATAAATCATATCACCCAATTAGTTTTTTATTGAACCCGGTTTGAAAAAATGAAATACATTGAACCCTATTGGACTTAATTTTTCAAACATTTTTTAAGCACATTTAAAATTATCAAATTGCTTCGAAATTTTAAGGAAATATTCACATTATCTCATAAAATATGTAAAAAAATTTCAGTAAAATATGTTAGGTAGTTTTTTAATTAAAAATTATTTAATGTAGAGAGAAAAACGAATTCAATTAAATTCTGACTTTTGTGATATCCTCCAGAAAGAAACAATAGGTATATTATATAATAAATATCTTTCCAAGAGTCTAATTATTTTATGTATGAGAGAGGCTTCACATTTTAAAATAAATTTGGTAGGTAAAAATTTTTCAAATTTTTTTTAAATTTTATATGACTTTTTATACTTATTTGATGGCGTTTTTAATGCACTTTCCTACGTCCTAGAGAATTAAAATTTGGTACACAGCTTAAATTTGTAGAACATTTTATTCTACAACAATTTGGTATCTTTAAATATAGATCCTACATTTTTTTTCGAAATGGCCTGCAAATAATTCCCGTTCACTTCTATAAATCATTGTAGTAATATTGTTAAAAATTCTGATGTGGACAGCACATGTCTTTCTCTGCAGACTCATATTCACGTTCTCTTTATTTCTTCAATAATAATTTGAGTTTATCTGCACAAAATAACATCCATAAATATTTTAAATGACATTGGATTTGCACGTTAAACTTAAATTTGGTTCTCATTTTATTGGTGGACTTATTGTCAAAAGTGGCGTACCGAAAACGCAAAAAAAAAACTAAAATATCTCAAGAATGGCTAATTTTAGAGTAATGAGGTTAGTCTTATTATTTTTGTTGTCAAAAATCACGTATAAAAAAGGAATTTAATTGATATAATTGAGCACACGTAGTCTTTTATTTTTATATTTAGCGATTTTTGTGGACCAATTCGCAAAAACAGCCCGTTACTTTTTCCCGAATCGTACTAGAATAACCTACAAGTGATTTATATAACAAATTTTGTTAAATTTGGTATATAAATCACTTGTAGGTTATTGATGCATTATACACCAAATTGTGTTAAATTTGGTCCATTAGTTTAGCTAGAGTGGATAAAGGCAATTTCTGCCGACCATTTTGCAAAGAAGGCAGATTCTTTTATTACGAATCGTACTATAATCAAATGAACATCAGGGTTACCCACAAAAACTTACCTACCAAATTTTATTAAATGCGGCCCATTAGTTTTTCAGTTAGAGTGGATGCAATATCCTCACAGACACACAGAAACACACACAGATACACCCTTACACACACAGACGTCACGTGACCATGATATAACGTGATGCAATATCCTCACAGACACACAGAAACACACACAGACGTCACGTGACCATGATGCCATGATGTAGAATGAGTTGTATTGGAATTGCAGTATTTCTTTAACACAAAATCATTCAGTTCATGGAGTCTGCATAGCTGATATGATTCAGATATTCATTGATTTTACAAAGAAAAGGACGACTTTTTTCGATGAAGTTTTACGCATAGAGTTTAATTACTTGTAGCTCCATGGTCTTAATTTTTAAATAAAATAAATTATTATAGTATTGTAATGAATGACATGAATGGGAAATTATTTATGAATGAATTGCTGCTTTTATAGAGCGAGCCAGGCGTGTTATTTTTATGACGTCATTTGAATGAATTTTAGTTGTTTTCGATGAAGTTTTCAAATACAATAAATTATCGTAGTATTATGATAATTCTAAAATTATTATCGAGGAATGTGTCACATTTTACAGATGTTTTAACCAGGCAATTTATATTTTATTGCCATCATTTGAATGAAGTTCATTTTTTTCGATGAAGGTTTAAGTTTTAAAATATAATATGTTAAGTAGTATTGTGATAAGTTTTAAAATATTGCCGAGGAATGTATTGCATTTTAGACATGTTTAAATAAAATTGCATTGAAGTTGGAAAATGTTTCATAATCAATGCTTTAAGCATGATTGATCTCTCTTGTTTATAATTTCCGGAGCAATTTATTTTTTGTCATTTTTTAAAGAGAGCGAACATGTAAGATTTTCGATGTTTGGCATGTCTTTCGAACTGACACCTGCGCAAACCCATCCGGCAAAGCGATTAAAGCAACGCCTGCATAAAAGAGACTAATTTGGTTTTCTTTATTACTTTCCTTATATACATAATATATAAGGAAAGTATTGTGACGGCGTCAAAAATTCGAATTCGAGTTTTCAACGGGAGAGCACGTTTCAAGCATCCCTGATCACAAATCGCACATTTTTGAGGTAATGTCTGTGTGTTTGTGTGTGTGTCAGTGAGCCTTTGGAGACGATATCTCTCGAACGAATGGAGCGATTCGAATAAAATTTGGTACACAAATCACAATCCATGGATACTGGAAGCATATTGTTTTAAAACGCAATCGAATGTTCAGAACCCTCCTAAATTTTCGAGTGAAATTATGAAAAAATCATCAAAAATTCAAAACCTTTAATAAAGTAACGCAAATGGACATTTCTTATGTAGTTTTTTCTTAAAAAACGATTCACATAAACTTTAGAACGCTCTCATGAACCGTTCTCGATATATTGCACAATTTTCAAATAAATTTATCAAAGAATCCCATGAATTAAAAAAAATATCTTAACTGTTCAGAA
The DNA here is from genome assembly GCA_951213105.1 of Amaurobius ferox. NCBI lineage: Eukaryota > Metazoa > Arthropoda > Arachnida > Araneae > Amaurobiidae > Amaurobius > Amaurobius ferox. Next base: position 85,318,142 of record OX578137.1, read on the forward strand.
ACATGTTTACTTTTCATATGTAATACCATGCGATACATTTGCTGACATGATTTTCGTAGATTTAGCTCGTTCCATTCATGAGAAAAGATACTTTGAGTAATACTTTTGTATTTGAACGCCAATAGTCATTTATCTGCTAAAAAAATAACTTGTTTCTCCGTCCATACCGCTTGGCGAGATTTTGACGACGAACTTGGCGGAATGTCGCCAACTTGGCGACTTTTTAAATGTTGCCAAATTGGATAAAAATGACGTTCAATCAACAAAAATGACGACTAATTGTCGAAAATTCAATATCTTGCAAAGAATCTACTATAAGAAAAACCTATTTTTTTTACTGTAAAAGTAGTAAGTTCATTGCATTATATAAGGAAAAAGTCATGTGTTGCCCACATCAGATTTTTTTTTCATTATTTGTGGAGCTATGATCTCAAAACGAATGACTTCGCTTTTTGCGTGATTTGGTTTGTAATTGATTTGGCGATTCAGAAATTAAGAGATATTATTTAAGTATGGGGCGCTTATTTAGAACTCAGGCAACAGTAAGAAATTAATCGTAAATTAAATGCTTTTTCCAGTGTTGACTTAAGTTCTGACATGTGACTAAAAAGTGTAAAAACGCGTTTGGAATTCAAATATATGTATACTTTCATACAAGGTGTTTAAATAAGCGCAGACTATAACTGAATCCTCCAATTCGAATTGCTTGTCAATATGGACTACCGTATATACCGTCTGATATAGTACAGCTTGAATCAACGTACAATTTTCAGAAACCAAATAAATTAATAAATATTCAATCGCTAAATATTGTTGGATGGCAAATCAAAGGCAAATGGCAAATTTTACTTCTGCTTCCATTGTTGAAAGTTATATTGAATTTCCTTTGAATTTTGATTTGTTTGAAGCTTTTTATATCAATAAAAATTATTCAGTAATCCAGTTCATGATTTTTCTGCCTTTATTTGGGCTTTCAGGTCTTGGCTTGTTCGCACTGAAGAAGGAAATCTTAAGATTTTGTAGACGTATATCTGCTTAACTTGACTTGCATTGCGTTTTACGTTGTAGAATAGTTAATTATTGACTGTGCAGTCACGTATTCTGCTTTATAACATACATTTTTTAATAACATACAATTCTCGAACAATTTCGATTTTTAATAACATACAATTTAGGAAATTCAATATCAATTTTTGGAAACATTTTAATGCAATGCATACTGTTTTATATTCTGATATAATAAACTGAAGAAAATAAAATATATAAAAAAAAAAAAGAAAAATATCAAATCCTTCTGTTCTCCAAGTATTATTATAGCATGGGAATATTAATAATGGTATTAATAATAGCAATATGCACACTTGAACAGATTATTTATATAAATTCAAAGGTTAAATTTTAAGCGTCTGAAATTTAGTTGCAGTTAGAGAAATTTTAAAAATATGGCTGAAAATGTGGAATTATTATGGAATCATATTAATTATGGAAGATAAGAATATTTGTCAAATTCATTGAAAGTGTTAATATTTTTGTTCTTTTCTTCTTTCCGCTGTTTCCACCAAATGAACACACGTTGCAATTTCTGAAACACGATATTTTTCTTTCAAAATTGTACTTCTCAGAATTATGTTATAAACTCATTTAGGTAAATATTTCATAAAAGAAATTTAACCACAAAAGGCACGTGTAACTTAAAATCAGTTAAGAGATATCATGTATATTTCAATAAAGAAACATCTAGTGATAAATATAGATAAATATTATATTATCTGTATATACATATATGCAGAATTTGAAATATACTAGCCAAATACCCGTTGAAAATCAACGGTCTCGCAATCAGCAACCCCTGAATAATGTAAATTTTGGAATAATTCGTGTTTCACATTTATTCTGCAAATCGAATATTTTAGTCTGCAGACGCCCCTAAAGAAGAAAATATTGGAAAATTCAAATTCCGCACGTCTTCCTTTCGAATTATATACCAGTACACCAAATTAAAGTCTCTATCTCATCCCGAAGCATACTATTTTATCATCTCCCCTTTAGAACGTTTTTCTTTGGAGCACCCCCATAAATGAACATTTTTGAAAAACTCTGTTCGTGTTGTGTTTTTTATCAGATGATTCACCCATATACCAAATATCAAGCCTCTATCACATTTAAAAGCAAGAGTGTCTCATTCATTCCGAAAATCGAACATATTAACGTGCAACACCCGCTAAAGTAGCAAATATTGGAAATCTGGAATTTGCACACTTTCTTCCTTTCAAAGATTCTACCAGTACACCAAATTTGATGTCTCTATCCTATTGTGGAGCATGTTTTTCTATCACTTCATATTTCGAACGTTTTACGTTTTTCTGTATTGCACCCTCTTAAGTGATCATTTTTGAAAAACCGTAAAATCCCGTTTTTTAATCAAATGATTAGCCCATATACTGAATTTCAAGATTCTATCACACTCTAAAGGAGGCGTTTTTCAGTTGTTCGTGAAATCGAACATTTTACTGTGCGCCACCCCCTAGAATAGAAAATGCTCTTTCTTCCTTTCTATTCCCGTATACCAAATTTGAACTATATACCCGTATACCAAATTTGAACTATATACCCGTATACCAAATTTGAAATCTAACTAATCACGAAGTATACTTTTTCTATCATTTCACCCTTCGAATATTTTTCTGTGGAGTACACCCCCCCCCCCTTAAATATATATTTTTGAAAAACTCCAATCTTCTTGGGTTTTCTATCAAATGATTCGCCCATATACCAAATATCATGCCTCTATCTCGTTGTGAAAGGGATATTTCTATTTCATTCCGAAAATCGAACATTTTTGTGTACAAGTATAAAATATTGGAAAACTGAAATTGTACACTTTCTTCCAAACTATCTACTCGTACACCAAATTTTAAATCTTTATCTCATCCCGCAGTATGTTTTCATATCAATTCACCTTTTGAACGTTTTCCTCTAGAACACCCCCCTTAAACGAACGTTTTTGAAAAACTATATTCGTCTTGGGTGTTTTCATCAAATGATTAGTCCATATACCTGATTCAAAGCCTCTATCAAATTTTAAAGGAGACGTTTCTCATTTATTCGGTTCATCAAACATTTTGGTGTGCGGCACCCCTTAAGTATAGAAAATATAGGTTATCTGATACTGCACACTTTCTTCATTTCGAATGTACCATACACCAAATTTGAAGTCTCTATCTCATCGCAAAGCATGCTTTCCTATCATTTCACTTTTCGGTGCAGTATTTGGTGTGCGGCACCCCCTTAAGAAGAAAATATTGGAAATCTGAAATTGCACACAGTCTTCCTTTCAAACGATTTACCTATACACTAAATTTGAAGTCTCTATCTCATCACAAAGCATGCTTTCCCATCATTTCACTTTTCGAACATTTTGGTGTGAGGCACCCCCTTCAGTAGAAAATATTGGAAATGTGAAATTGTACACTTTCTTCCTTTCAAACGGTTTACCCATACCCCAAATTTGAAGTCTTTATCTCGTCGCAAAGCAAGCTTTCTTATCATTTAACTTTTCGAACGTTTTGGTGAGTGGCACCCCCTAAGGTTGAAAATATTGGAAATCTGAATTTGCACACTTTCTTCCTTTCAAATGATTTACCTATACATACCAAATTTGAAGTCTCTATCTCATCGCAAAGTATGCTTTCCCATCATTTCACTTTTCGAACGTTTTGGTGTGGGGAACCCCCTCTATAGAACGTTTTCGAAAAATTCGATTTTTTCAGGGGATTTTATCGAACGACCCGGCCGTGTACCAAATTGCAAGTCTCTATCTATTCGGGAAGTGCCTGAAAAAAGCGTGACAGACAGACAGACAGACAGACAGACGGGCAGACGGACATACGGACACTTGGTAATTAGTATACATAAATAGATAGATAGATTATTTTTAATTCTGCAAAAAAAATGTGTATCCAGCTATCCTGTAGTTTGAAGAAATCCAGCTGCTGTGTAGAATGCAAAATGTTTTCTTATTCCACGTATAATTTAATAAAAACAATTTCATGTGAATAACATCTATAGTTGGAGTTCATCTATAGGTAGAAAAGGAGCATTACAAAAAATGCAATCACTTTGGACCTCGAACATAATTCACCCTCCAACATAATAGATGAAAATGTAAATATTTTCCTTGTTTTGTCAAAAACATGGTTCAGATTGTGAATATATATAAAAAAATATTTTAACATTTAGAATTTTTTTTTCCCGAAAGATCTTTAAAAAGTAGCTTTCAGAGCATTTTTTTTTCATATTTCTAACTTTCGCTCAAAATATATAGTAAACTAAAAAGAAAAAAACAAATATCAAACGAGAAAGTGTAAGTATAAAAATATCTATTTACAATTCATAAAAACTCTTATCGTTTTCGAGCAACCGTCTTGTCAAGTTGAAGAAGATTGCAAATTTACCATTTTTCCTTTCTTTATATACATAGTATAATGTATAAGGAAAGTATTATGACGGGATGGAAAATTCGAATTCGTGTTTTCGCCGGGAGAGCACGTTCCAAGCATCCCTAAACACGAATCGAACATTGTTGAGGCGATGTATGTGTGTGTGTGTGTGTGTGTGTGTGTCAGTGAGTTTCTGGAGACGATATCTCAGGAACGAATGGAGTGATTCGAATAAAAATGGTGCAAAACTTACAATCCGTTAGTACCGGAAGCCTATTGTTTTTTAAACTTAATCGAATGTTCAGATCCCCCCCCCCCCTAAATGTTTGAGTGAAAATTTGAAATAATCATCAAAAATCCAAAACTTTACTGAAGTTACGCAAATACACATTTCTTTAATTTCCATAATTTTCCTTAGAAAACGATGGGAATAAACTTTAGAACGCTAATATGTTCTCTAGATATTTCACATTTTCCAAATAAATTTATTAAAAAATAACATAAATTTAAAACAAATATTAACTATTGTGAAATATGTTTACTTTTCATATGTAATATCATGCGATATACTTGGTGGCATCAGTGTCATGGTTCTAGTTCATTCCATTCATGAGAATTTCATTCATGATACTTTGGAGTGTACTTTTGTATTTGAACGCCAATAGTCATTTTTCTGCCATAAGTATAAATGATTTGGCGCCCATAAAGCTTGACGAGATTTTGGCGACGAATTTGGCGGGATGTCGACAACTTGGCGACTTTTTAAAAGTTGCCAAATTAGCGAAGTAGTCGCCAAATTGATAAAAATGACGCTAAATCAATAAAAATGACGACTAATTGACGAAAATTCAATATCTTAGAAAAAATATAAATATCTACTATAAGGATAAACTATTTTTCCATCCGTAATTTTTGGAAAAAATTTGGTGGCGAATTTGTTGGAATATCTCCAACTTGCTGAATTTTTACAAGTTGCCAAATTGACGAAAATGTCACCCAATTGATAGAAATTTGTCAAATTGATGAAACTGACAACTAATTGATGAATGACAACTAATCAATGAAATGACGACTAATTGATGAAAGTCCACTATCTTGGAAAGAACATAAGAGTAGACTATAAGAATAACCCATTTCACCGTCCGTAACGTTTAACGAGAAACTTAACGGGACGTCGCCAACTTGGCGACTATTTTAAATGTTGCCGAAGTGACAAGAATATCGACAAATTGATAAAAATGACGCCAAATGGGAAATAATGTTTCGCAAATTTTAATTTCTGTTATATAACGGGCATACCTTCTATTATATAGGAAATGTTCTTCTCTCCTTTTGTCTGTAACACTTGGTGATACATTTTGGAGAACTTGGAAAATAATGTAGCAAAATATCGCCAATTTGGCGATATTTCGCCCCAGACTATACGACGAAAATATCGTCAAAATTGCAAACATGACGCTAAATTAATGAAAATGACGCATAACTAATGAATTAATTATGAAAATATTTTAATTAATGAACTATATCGCTTATTGCAGATGCTATCAATATTGATAATGGTTTATTTAGCGTTACGCGAAATATATGTTAATCGGGTACTTTGAAATAGTTTTACATGTTGTCATCCGGAAAATTGCCAATTGTAGAATTCAACGATAAAACAAAGGACCGTGGATCTTAGACATTATTTTTTACTGTAAAAGGAGTAAATTCATTGCATTATATAAGTAAATTCATGTGCTGTGGGATACAGGCTCCCCCATCCATCGGGGGAGCCTGGAACCCCTAGAGGGCGCGTCCCCAGCTGGCGGGTCGGGGAATGCCTCCCTTTTGAGTGATAGAAGGGAAATAAAATACCTTCCGCTAACCAACAGGCAGAGGCCCATCCTCTTGAGACAATGACAACCTTATTTCCATGAGAGGTCAATTTTCTGATCCAGATCAAGATACCACGTACGGGGATCAAGATACCACGACGCGCTGGGTTCTTTACTATGCCAAATGGCACAAAAAGACTCCAGAGTTTTGGTGCGGGTAACATTGCTTCCAACTAAGAACAATACTAAGAGCAATTCATGAGGCCTTAGGCATTTATATTTTTATCAAGGATGTAGACAGAGCTAGCGGACTTTTAATTTTTTGCGACTGTAGAGCTGCCCTGGAGGCAATACAGCATGGACGCTCAGGGTCTCGCAATGCATTCACAAACACAACGCTACATAAAATGGGAAAGCGTTGCATTCTACAGTGGATGCCTGCACATGTAGGAATAGGCGGCAATGAGGTGGCCTATGAATTGCCTAATGAGGCAAGGAACTTAAATAAAGACACCTCAAACATTATCACTCTTGGCGATGCTAATGCTATCGTTAGATACAGACTTAGAGTGCAACCTATAGGATTGGACCACCAGGATGTGTAATAAATGCGAATAGGGATATCACCAGGACAATTGCCAGACTAAGAACTAGACACCTAGGTGATATGAAAATTAATGCGGATGGCACCAGAAATTACAAATACTGTAGAAACTGCCGAGGTGAAGAACTTACACTGGAACACATATTTGACTGTCCAGCAATACTTCCGGCTTAGCAAAACATTGGGGAATTCCCTTTCCAGGGAGAACTTTATAATGAGAAGATTGTTGATCTCGTTAGGGCAGTAATATCTGCACATGGTTCAATTTGACTTCTTATGGACACGACACCAACCAACCAAGTCGTGTGCTGCCCACATCAGGTTTTTCAAGTATGTAATACAATATATCTCAAATGTAATTATATCTCAAATGTAATAATTGTATGTTATATCTCAAAAACTAAAAGAGATAGAGTTGGATAATGAGCAAGAATATGTAGCTCTTTCAAAGCCCTATAAATGTATATAATTAGACTGATGTGTATATAATTAGATAAAATGTACATAATTAAATATAATAGGAATCGAGTTTAATTTTTAAAAAAACATAAAAACGTATCTGTTTAAAACCTTTTTTTTTTATTTTTCATACTTTCTCTTAAAATATCTTCAAAACTATAAATGATAGATATGAATAGTAAGAGACAAAAATATAAGGAAATTTAGTTTCTAAATTTATATATATATAGATTTTTTTGTTCCTACGGTTTTCGATTCTTGTCAAGTCGAAGAAGTATGAACATTTTGCATTTTTTAAGTTTGTAATGCTTATTCATACCTTAAAAACTATAAATGATAGGTATAAAAAATAAGAAAGAATTTGTAGTTCTTTAAACGTTTATATAATCAGATTTTAGATCGAGTTATTTTTTTCGATATTACAAAAATTGAATTTTATTTTACAAAATATTATTCATGCAAAACTATTTCAGCTCCATCGGACAGAAACCATCGCCTATTTCTTATGATTACTTGATGCTCCTAAACTGGTTAGAGTCTGATTATGACGTTACTCTACTGTTACTTTTTATGCACATTCTCGTTCCTTGATCAAGGTCTACAGTTTAAGGTGAAATCCAAAGTACTACAAGAATTTATTTACATACAAGGCTTTCCACACTTACTTAAATCTCATTCGAATTTATTTGAAAATTAAAGAGTGAATAATTTGAATGCAAGTGGTCCTTACAACTTGTGAAAAGTTCCCTATGAGCATAAATGCCTGTAGTTGATACTCTATGAAATCTGTTGATAATAACTTAGGTCTGAAGTATTTCAGATCCAAGTTACTCCCGGAGAAATTTACGATCCATAAATTCATGACATCAAAATTACGATAGCAACTTTTGCGTAAATAATGTGTCCGAACAAGACTCTCCATAAGAACCAATCAAGATCCACTCCAACTTCACAAAAATGAATAGGCCAATGGGAGTCGTTGACGGCGTGTTTCCCCGGAGCAAAACATATTATTTTGCCTAGCAAGAAATAAGACCAGTAATCAGATTTGATGAAACTGAGATGAGATTCAGTACTGCCAAAAATGTGATGAGGTCCAGAACCGCGAGAATGAAGTTAAATTGAGTAGTGCAGATATGAAACAGAAATTCTTGAGAATAGAGTGGTGACAACGAGATGTATACAACAGTATACCAGATCCCAGCGATAAACCAGTGCAACAATACCGAAGACATGTGCCGAATTTATTTGACCACGGTTGAGTCCCATTTCTCAAAAATGTTTTCGATTCATACAAAGGCCTCAGGTACAAACCTCCTGGCACACGTTGTAAAATAATATGTAATTAGGAAGTTACCTCAATAATTATATTCTTGCTCAAAATTGAGTCAAATAAATATTAATTTTAAATTAAAATTGTTCGTTAACGATTAACGTGTTTATTTTTAAATATGGTAAGTGAGCTCGCACTTGGGTATAAATTTGTTGTGTTTTGCCACTAACCACAGGACTATTTTTTGATCATAACAAATATTTATGCATAAATCACCCTTCAGTCGTACTTTTTATGAATGCAACACAAAAGAATAATTGTTCAGGCATTTAAATATAGCTGCTGACATCTCAGTGTCCCGAAGATTTAGCCACTTTTTTACAAAGGGGTTTCAAAAAACTGATATATCTATTCAGATTCAGAAAATAATTCGTGTCGTACTTATGGAGTATTAAACTACAGCTGATTATTTCACGTATCATTGGCTAAGAGCAGTTACTACAGGACTCTGCCCTTACTAGCTTCAAACTATTCTCCCACATTACTGTTACTTTCATGCCAGTTTTTCGGACTGGTCTTCATGTGTTGCTCACAGAACTTCTGAAGTGTCTATCTGTACGTCGTGTAATTTTTGGGATATACTTTGGTAACTGGTGGACATACCGTTTATAGCCTCTGCCATAAATGTGTATTCAATCTAATGTCCATCTAGTCTCATACTTTTGGTCTGGTTATTTTTTAATGCTATTAGTCTTTAAGATCTCAAATTCCTCGAGTCACTGAATTGTCATAGAACCTTTAGCACATTTATTCCATTTTAAGATCTAATTTTAACAATTTTATTTGTGATATTTAAGTTATATTACTTTAAAATATAAATTGTGCATCATCATAATACGTTCATTACACTTCTCATGACGTAATTCAGAAACTATTAAAACTCCATTGCCATGTTTTTAGTGCATAACTTTCATATGCAATAGGGAAATAAACTTTTCGGCAGAAGGGAAAATATTAAAATTTTAGGAATATAATTTTAAATATCTACAGTTGTAGTTTATTTAGAATAGTTTCAATTTTTGTAGTTAGAAAAATATCTTAACTATATCTTGCAAAAAAATCATAAAATTGCCAAATCCTTTAAGAATTGCACGATGTCAATACTTGTGTTCCATTTCTTCCGTTCACTGCATGCAAACAAATATTAAGAGTTCGGAAATAAATTTCATTCAAAAATTTATTTTGCAGACTTGAAAATTAAAATGAACTTTCTACATAAACGCTTACAAAACTTCCATAACGAAAGCAGGAATATTTGTAAGCATTTATCTCACAAGTAGTGGTTCATTTTATTGCAATTTTATTGGAATTCACCAGAATTTGTAGTTTGCTTATAATTTAGGAATATAAGCAAATATATAAAACTATATGTGTTTAAACAAATTTAAAAATTAGTTAAACCAGTTTTACGTAGAAATTTCGCTACATTTTTCATTTCACTGTTATTATTATGTTTAGATTTTATCGTCTTTAAAAGGCATATATTATGCGCAAAATTAAACAGAAGTTCTACGACATAATGTGCCTTGATTTTATTTATTTGTTTATTTATTTTATTTTCAAAAGCACTGGTTGGCTACAACGAGACTTACACCAGATAAAAAACATATAAACAAGAACAATATCAAAATATGTTAAATTTAAAATGCAATAAAAGAGAAGACAAATCAGAATTTTGAATGCGTGGTCGAGAGCAAAATGCGAAACTATAATGAATGTGTTTACATAAGCCCATATTTCGGCAAAACCTAACTTAAAATTATGAGACATAGAAAAGATAATAAACCTCTATCAAACAATACATTATATGTATTAAGCGACTTTAATAGTTAAACTCTAAACTTTTGCTTTTCGTATGAAACCGATAGGATTTTAACCGATAGTTAAAAACGTTTGATACTAGAGTTATAAAATAAGAACCATCTATTAATTGCTAGTACATTAAATATAAGATAGTTGTTTATTTATCATGATTAGGTGTCTTAATTTTCTTTTGATTTGTTTAAAATATCATTTGAAAATGATGAATCGCGTTTGTTATCGACTAAGTTCCAGTATTTTTATATTATGATATTCGTACAAAATTTCCTTCAATTCACTCAATTCATTCTTGAAATATCGATTTCAGAGACCCACAGCAAGACATATATACACACATAGATATTCAAAGCCCTATAGATTCGAATTCAAAGATAGTAAAATCATGTAAACCGCAAAAAACTCGAATTCGAATTTTTGATAAGTCACAAATTTGTCCTCATACTCTGTATGTAGAGAAAGCAAAATGTCAGTTATCTTAGGGAGTTGATTTTATAACAAAACTCCGATACAGTTTAAAACACAGTTAGGGATTTTTTTTTCAAGAGAAAGTATGGCTTTCCAGAAAAAGACCGGATTGAGTCATCAAGAGGTCATGCGTTTATCACGACATTAGTATTTTTTTACAATGATATAAATCAACAAAACTTTACAAAGTTTATATCTCCATGATACATTTGCAACTAAATGTTCCCACATTAGTCTTATCTATTGTGTAAAGGAGTTTCAAAACGAATTCCCATTGAAGCTTAAAATTTTTCAGGGAAGTTTCGAAAGCAGTTTTGGAAGTAGTATTTAAATATTTAAATGCAGCAAGATATTCAATAAAATGAACATATATGAAATATTTATGAAAATAATTTAAATCAGATATTTATTTGGTACTAAATACTTTAGAAACCAATTATAAGGTAGGGAACTTAATTCTACCTCTCATTTAATGCCGTCATCTAGCAAAACTTATATGACGAAAAGCAAAGGAACATGTACAGTGACTATATTTTAGTCTTATATGAGAACAGCAAAGTTTTTTTGCCAATGTCGTCACGTACAAGTAAGAACGTGTTCTACTGGTCAACTACCAGTAGACAATAGTTTTGCGGTCATTTCTGCCCATCTATACGATACATGTGATGAATTCACCAGTGAACAAATTCTTTAATGCATGTAATAATCTGCTACAAAGCTGAAATTACTTATCCTACGCGTTTTGATTTTGCTAATGGTGAGATAGGATAAAAAAGCAACTTACATCACTATTAATTTGAAGTAAATATTCATAAATGAAAAATTCTTAAATGCTTATCAATTAAGTTTAGTGTTCATCGGTTGGATGTTTTTTACTTAGCAAGTCTTCTTCTGTCAGGGCAGTTCATGGTCATTCAGTGCTGTGAAGCTGTGAGAAGCATGGATCAGGTTATCATTAATAGTTGCTAACTGGGAATTTAGTAATAATTTTACTGTTCTATCATAAAAGCTGCTAAAATAATCTGATTGTGTTTTTCAATTATTGCAATTCCATTAAACGGGTTTCAATGTATTTTATTTAGTGTATGCTAAAAATGGGCGAAGGGGGAATCTCTTTATATACAGTGAGTTTCACTGGCTCTTGGCAATTGATTTTTGTTTATAAAATTCAAACTATTGGTCATAATGTAATGAAATTTGATACGGATATACCTTAGTGTATGAGAAGTATGGTGACGTCACAGCGAGTACTCTAGTGTTCTAAATGATCACCATTAGCATCAATGCATGCCTGCAAGCTCCTCTCCATGTAACAGAAGGCAGCAACACCAACACATACACCACACTATTTTTTGCATGTCGTCGTACACAGAAAACGTACACGCCAGTATAATGGCTTGCACACACACAATTTCTTGCATATTTGGCGTCACTTGTCACACTTCCAGTGCCAGCCTGCTGGAAATTGTGTCCTTCTTTGCATATCGTGTCATTTACAAAGAACTTTTGCCACCCAGATCGCTTGCCCTTACCCCACAGGATTTCGTCGTATGGGACATGCTGAATGGAATTACTATCGCAACAAGCCCCGGACTATCATGGAACTGCAAAACAGCATCCGGCGGGATATTGATGTTGTGACTCCTGATGTGTTGGTAGCTACCTTCTATAATATGGAGAGGCGTGTGCAGGCATGCATTGATACTAATCGCGACCACTTCCAACACTCGCTGTGAAGTTACCATGTTTCTCATATACTAAGGTATGTCCGTAGCAAATTTCATTATATTATAATTAATATTCGTTTTTTATATGCGAAAATCATGGACCAAAAACGAGTGAAATATCCTGTATAAAGACCGTTTTCCTTGCAACGATAAAAGTGTAAGAAAACTAATTATTGAGGAAAATGTATTTTGTTTGAAATATATTTGTTTTCTTATAAAACAAATGCAATTTTGTTTTTGCCTAATTATTCTATGCGGAAGACAAATTATGATGCATTTATTTTATACTTTCTCATTTATTTTTTAAAGAGAAAACAATCTGGAAAATGATTATAATGAATCATTTGGAAAGTGAACATAATTTGAGTTTATTTTAAGCATTTAATGATATACAAATATATAGACATCTGAAACAATGAGTTTGTGCTTGCAATTTAAGAAACATATGTTCATTGATTATTATTAATTATTTCATGTAAAAATTTGTTTGTCAAATGCATTTATACACTTTTGGGTGTTTATTTGGAATTTAGGGTTTTATACTAATCAATGACGATTATATTCTTTTTAATTCAGATGTAAATTAGGTTGTGTCTCGCGAGTCAGGATAAATAGCCACATGCTTAATAACTAAGGCATTAATTTCATAAAGGTAGTAAAACACTCAAAATATTAAATCCAATATATTAAATAATAAATATTTAATGTGCATTAGAGCCTAGTAACTGGTACAGGTGTGAAAGTTATACCAAACAAATAGAAAAAGTCTGTTTGGCAGGCGTATTCCATTAAATTGTTTTTACAAAGACTTAAACTTATCTTGAACCTCATATATCCGTCGCTGTGCATATCAATATTTTCGATTCTAATTACAGCTCACAATTCAAATAAATCCCTAAGCAGATTAGGTCACTTACACATCTGTCTAGATATATGTTTCAAGAAGTCAACGCTCGACCGAAGAAATGCCTTTTTATTGGGCGAGAACTCCCTTCTATCGCCATCCCACCCTCTCTCACCCAGTTCCCAAATATTCACTTCTCTAAACAGCATTTATATGGTCCATTCCATTGTATATTTCAGACCGAAGCCTTCCAAAGTGGTTCAAAAAATCAAAAACAGGCTTGCCTCGGATGAAAAAATTATAATTGATTAACGGATGGGTTTATGAAATTTTCTCTGGAGTAGTCTGTGATATTTTAAACAAATGCTGAAAAAATTAACGTTAATAATTTTTAACAATTTTAATATATCGCAATACAAAAATCGGAGAAGTTTAAAACGCGCGAAAAGTATATATTTTTTAATATATTTAACGAATATTTCTCTATTCATCATATGGGTTCTATTCATAGTTGTTTAAAAGATACTCTTCTTTACCTTACTGATGATGTGATCAAATTGAAAACTATGCGGTAATAATTTAGGTCGCTAAGAATTGATTTGTGCGAATATAGGCCTAAATCGGGGATAAAACATAAAATAACTAAACTAAACAACTAATTCGAATATAAGCAAAATAACGCAAGGTACGCCTATTCGGGTCCTGAGGTACATGTGTACCAACTTTCGTGGTCGTACGATACTTAAAAATCCCGCTACAGAAAAGAGACTTAAATTCGAATTTTCAATCTGATTACATTACTTTCTTTAAAAATATACGCATTGTAGGGAAAGTAAAATCAAGCAACCATATATCATCAACTTTAAGAAATAGAGAAAGCATTTTATTCTGTTCTGAAATTATTCCATTTTATTTATAACCGACTCCCCCTCTTATTGTACACACGTGTAAGATCATTAATTATGAAGGAAGTTAATTTTGTTTAAAATATTTGTGCCTCTTCAGAACACTTACTATATTTATTTTTTTCAAATTATTACAGGCGAAAGAGAAATGATGAGGAATCGTTTATTTTGCATTTTTCTATTTTTTTAGAAGAAATGCGCGATTCGACGAACGCCCACATAATGAATCATCTTTAAAAGGAAAATAAGTTTTGCCCATTTTAAAACAGTTTAAGATCTACAAATACGAGTATACAGAAGTCTGGACTATTAGTTATGCTTGCAATTTAGAAAACGCATGTTTCAAGGTTATTGTAAAGTATTTAAACAGTTTTTTTTTTAATGTGTTTCCATTTTCTTCGTGGATTAATTAGCATTATATATAATTTGTGTAAACAATATATGTAGCATTTTTCCTATCGAAAATTACGATTGTACCGTTTTTGTTGTATATAAAAACTATGGAGCGATTAATTACTAAATACAAAACATTATCGATTAATTATTAAATGGAAAATATTATCGATCAATTATTAGTTTAACTATCTCAGAACATTATTTAACACTAGATTCCCTGCGAAAATTATAAATAGTATCTAAAACGTACTTGACAAAAAATCGACTACTTTCTAATGAGCCGCACTAGAACTTCACTTTTTATTGATATTCACGAAAATATATTAATCAAATTTTATTTTAATACCCTATGATTATACTAGAACAAAATACCCGTCGTTGTCATGTGTCCTGAATAAGACCCCGCTACTTCTATAATACTGTTACAAATAACATAAGTCAATGTCTAAATCAACCATCCAGTAAATGTGTAATCGTTTTTTCGTTACGCAATGTTACCAATTATACAACAGGGACCCATTACGGTCCTTTAAAATGCCCTACATAAAAGCTCTGCAATTTGTCACAATCACACAATCAACTGTGTAGTGTCAGGGGTGTTGGCAGATTTACACACATACATACACACACATACACACGCAATATATATACAGGGTGCTCCAAAAAGATTGAAACGGACTTTAATTCTTTACCTGTTGGAGATAAGTGGGCAATGCAAATTGCAAAAATGTTGAAAGTAAGGTAGACAATGAGACTATGTTAATGAAATAATTCTCCCATTAATTTTCAAAAAGTTACACTTTTAAATTTTTATACGACCCCCTTAGACAAATTTGGTCAATCAGAAAATTTTTATTTTTAATGCAACAAGATCAATAATAAAACCGCATATCTGTATCATTAAAATCAACTGAATTATGATAAAGGAAAAATCTGACTTATGCCACTTTTCTGTACCATGTGACAGACGGTTTCGTCAGTGAAAATAGGGATCATAAACAAATTGAGATTTGAAATTGTTTAGATAAAAAAAGTACTTATACGTACTTAGTTATTGAAAAGTACTTAAGAATCCGTGATTGCATCGTGAGCCTACGCGGAATTCGCAAAAATGTCTCCTATGTAGTATTATAACCCAGTTTTATATTTTTTGTGATATATGGTCCCAATTCACAATGTTCAATTTTTAATTAAACATAAATCACTCAATTTTAAAGATACATATATGCGGTTTTTTAATGATCTTGTTGCATTAAAAATAAAATTTTCTGATTGACCAAATTTGTCTAAGGAGGTCTTATAAAAATTATAAAAGTGTAACTTTTTGACTTTTTAAAAATTTATGGGCGGACTATTTCATTAACGTTGTCTTATTTACTACTTGACTTTCAACATTTTTGCAATTATATATATATATATATATATATATATGCTATTATAAACAGTGAAAGACAAGGAATTTTCCAATAAAAGCATGATAACAACATCTCGATCCACTACTTAGGAAGAGGCGCATATGCTGCTCTTGTTCCCGAGTAGAATAAAAGGATTAAAAATGAAAGCAGATAAAAAACGGGAGTGACCATATGAATTACACAAAATGGTAGGGCTGGATTGCGACACCCCTTTCCCGTTTAAAGCAGCTTTTACAACCCAGTTGACGCTCACGGCACCAACATAATTCTATGATCAGTCTCCCAAATGTACGAAAACAAAAGCACCCGAACGGACTCAGAGTCAAAGATGAAAAC
Organism: Amaurobius ferox; assembly: GCA_951213105.1. Taxonomy (NCBI): domain Eukaryota; kingdom Metazoa; phylum Arthropoda; class Arachnida; order Araneae; family Amaurobiidae; genus Amaurobius; species Amaurobius ferox. The sequence goes on from OX578137.1 coordinate 85,334,703, forward strand.
GATGTAGAAAAAGAAAGAAATATCCTTCAACCTAACCCAGTGAAACATCTCCTTATAAGGGTAAAGTCGCACATGCGCAGAGATATAACTTGATAACAGTTTCGGAGTTATGAATGTAATGCCTCACTTAACGTCAAGAATATTACGCCTCTTTTACAAATTTGTTACATTTGTTTCTTCCTTTCTTCATGATAGGTTTCAGGATGTAAAGGAGTATAGTATTTGCTTTGGTAAGGTATGTATTAAAACCCACTGTTACGGGTCTGAATCGTAAATCGTCTGAATCGTCCTATACGATTCAGACCCGTAACAGTGGGTTTTAATACATACCTTACCAAAGCTATACTCCTTAACATCCTGAAACCTATCATGAAGAAAATTAATAATAGAGGATCCTACATCATTAATAACAGTAATGATGTCATTGATATCTTAAGGAGTCACCCAGCAAGATTATACTTTAAGACTTATGATTTTCAAGAATTATTTAATAACATTGATCTTAGGGATCTATATAAAATTTTGAACAAACTATATGAAGAATTTGCAATGAATAACATTATCGAAATCAACCAATACAGATCTTTAATCAAGATTGTTATAAATGAAAACTATCTTTATAACGGTTTGTCATTCTATCAGCAAATCAAAGGCATCCCCATGGGTGGGGGATGCTCATCTATATTAGCAGATATTTATCTTAATCATTACGAAAATCAGTCACACATTAATAACGAAATATTATATCTCCGTTACGTCGACGATTTGATCATTGGCTACGAAGACGAACACATTCAAATGGATTTCAATTTCTATCCTGCTAATTTAACCTTAGAAGAAAATCCAAGTGATAATGAAAATGTGGTATGCTTTTTGGATCTGTGTATAGATTTCAGCGATCACAATCTAATAATTAGGATTTATGACAAACGAAAAACCTATAAAATACCTATTAGAGGAAAAATACACTGGAATTCTAATTTGCACAGGAATATATTCAAAAATGTTTTTATTGGAGGATTAACCAGAACGAAACGTATTGTTAACAGTGACGTCATCAGACTGAAAACCGACCAAGCTTTTATAAAGGAAGCTTTTAAACAACAATACCCAATACCTTATATGAGAAGTTATATAATTAACTTCTACGGAAAAAATGATAATTATGGATCACTATTGTGTTCTTATTTGAAAACTTTTTAAAATCCTTTTTAAATTCCTTTTGATATGTTTTTGTAAGTTTTGCATTGGGAATTTTGAAAATAATGGCAACATTGCTTTGAGGGAAGTATTTAAATCTTGCGGAAGTATTTAAACTGGTGACAACTCAGTGATTTCATTCCATCTATTGATATTTCAGTTTATTTTACTACTCCATTTATAATGGTCTTGTGATAATTTTGATTGTCACTCCGAAGGTCAACAACAGTCGGTTCTGGCGTCCAGAAGTGCAATGCCGCGGCATCAAGGACGTGCACGTTGTTAACTGGGGTGTAAGGTCACTACCCCTTACCGCCATTATGTAAGCACCTTACACTGCCTTCTTTCTCTTTATTCTTTTATATCCTTCATATTTTATATATTATATTTTGTAATTAGTGTTTATTGCTGCCTTGAGCATAAATACTAAAATACTTTCATTCTTAAGATTCAATATTACATTTCTTTATCTTTCAATTATATATATATATATATATATATATATGTATATATATATATATATATATATAACATAAACATAAAGAGAAGAAAGAACAACAATGTATCAAAAATTCGCCGGGGGTGATTGTGACCCCCACTTCCCGGTTAAACCAGTTTAATGTCATGACGACACTCCCGGGAGCGGATACACTGTCGAAAACCAAGTACACAATACTTAAAATTCAATATGAAGTATGTAAAGTCAAAAGCTGAAAGACCCATATTCACTCAACTACAATAAATGAAATTTCAAATTACAGTGTTACCTACATTTCTCTTATGTTATATATAAATGTACTTGGATGGGCTGCATCGCGCCTAAGGGTATATTTTCTGTAGGCTGTTTAAGGAGACGTCGATGAATTTAGATATTTGGATATATATATATATATATATATATATATATATATATATATATATATATATATATATATATATATATATATATATATACATATATACCGATCTTTAACTTTTTGGATCGCTTAAAATATAGCCAAATAAATTAAAACACTTGAAATGAAAAAGAAAGTTCTTCAATATTTAAAAAAAATGTTGGTATGTCAGCGAGATTTTATCTGACTGAAGTCAAATTTTCAGAGACACAAAATTGTCCCTCATAATAGCACTCAAAGTTGTCTAAACGAAAGTCTGACATATCATTCTCGAGTCAACTACTTCTGGATTATTTTACTTGCTCTTCTAGTCTGCCTGGGATAAAAATGATTTTGGTGTCGAAATCTCGACAAATTTTTGGCTTTAAATGCACATTGCTTCTAAACTAATTCGAATGTTTAAAATTCGCATTTCTCCAGGTCTCCAGCTAACACGCAGATCCGTGTTTGCTGGAGACCTGGAGTACCTCTGTACCGAATTTAGCCGCTGTCCGAATATTCGTTTTCTCGCTACAAGTAAGGTAGATAAAGTTACCTTTTATGTTAACCACAAGGTCTGATAATAATAAAAACTAAACTTAAAATCCGAAAATATAGAAAAGGGATTAACAAGAATAGAATTATAAGACTGTTTAAAAACCCTTCCCAATTTCACCGTCTCCAAATTCAAAATCGAAAATTTGGCTCCCGTATGTTCTGTTCCAAGATCTATACTACAAGTGTGCAAAAATTCTGGATTCTGCGAGAGCTTCTGACGTGTCTGGAAAGGTAAAAACACGTTATACAATAATTATACAGATACGTAGAAGTGACTGATATATAACGATTACGCTGATACAAGTACAGGTTCTGGGAACTGAATTCACACACTTACAGCGAATAAAACCGATTTCAAAAATTAAAGCACACGCATATATTACAAGATAATTTGTCAGTAAAACATTTGATAAACCAACAAACTCACAATTATCAGACTTTTGCCTTATTTATGTGTTAAATAACTTTTAACCATAATCATATCTGTTCTTAATAGTTCCAATGACATAATGCTGAAAGTAAACATTGATTTAAAACTCTGCTAAATGATTTTTGTGAGTCAATTCAATTTATAAACGACTCCTGGGTTAATCAATTGCGGTGATTATAAGAGTATTCAAAATTCACGATAAAATAATGTAACTCTGGAAATTTGACAATTTATTTCATCTTAAATTTGCGTATTTGTGTTGCATTTTCTTTGTTTCACCAAATGAAATATAGACAGCATTTTTGTAATTTTGTAACTTTTGTAAGAGTTGTATAATATTTTTATTGTTTTATGAAAATATTGCATATCATTTAAATTACTAATGCATATCTTCCGACCTTATTTGAAGAATTTTTGTCTTAGAAACTATGTATTCATAACCAGCGGTTAAAATAATTCTACTCTTCACTTTTTATTAAACACTTTGCATACTTTTGAATAAAGAAGCGTTTAAAAACCGTTTAGCAACACAAAATAGTCAGAATAGCCACTTTTCTGAATATCTTGGAGTGTAAGATATTCAAACAAAGGTTAATATATGAAGAGCACGTTATTCTCTAATGGATCATATCTCTATCGCATTGAACTATAGCTGATAATGAGGCAATAGTCTCTTTGGTAGAGACACACATGTTCTTCAGTTGTAAAACAGTTATCATCCCTATAACACCATAGCTCCTATTATCCATCAAAACATACAAATGCAAGACTAGATTCATAGAAATAATCAAGAATCAATCCATGAAGAGAAACTATTATTGGACTCTGAGAAAATGAGATAGCTGTATTTAGACTGACAGAGAGACATGATTGTCTTGCTTCAATGATCATCCCCTTTTCTATTCAACATTGCCGGGCATGACTCTGTGTAATTACGTAGGGAAGACTGGAAATCTTTGACCTCCAAGCAGCTTTTATATTTATCCAAAATGATTATATTGTTTCATATATTTTTCTGTGCTGTTTACATCATAACCATTTTTGGGGAAAGGATATTCGACCTGTTGCATCGGACATAGAAATGGTCTGAATGATTTTCCGTCATTAATACACAGATAAGAGTTTACGTGAAAAGTTGAATTAAAAATAGCTAGGTATTATCAATTAAATGTCTAACGAGACTGCTGAACAAAAGTGAATTAAATAATTATTGACATATCAATAAAAATAATATTTCTGCCAGTAGTGTGTGAATGAGAGAGCTGGACCACAGCCATAAACCCCCCATTAAAACCACACCCACTTTTAGAATGTAATGGCTCTATTTTATCCACACCATTGTGATTACACAATGGTGTGAAACCCCCCATTAAAACCACACCCACTTTTAGAATGTAATGGCTCTATATCACCCATAAAAAAAACCCACCCACTTTTAAAAACAATGGTGTGAAACCTCCCATTAAATCCACACCCACTTTTAGAACGTAATGGTCCTATTTCACACCATTAAAATTTCCACCCACTTTTAAAAACAATGGCTCGTAAAACCCCCATAAAAACCGGACCCACTTTTAGAACGTAATGGCCCAATATCACCCACACAAATTCGACTATACAATGGCTCTCAGACCTCCATTGAATCCCACCCACTTTTAGAAATGTAATGGCTGTATTTTACCATTAAAATTACCACCCAATCTTAAAAATAATGGCTCGCAAAACCCCATAAAACCCGAACCCACTTTAGAAAAGTAATGACTCTATTTCAGCCATACAAATCCGATTAAACAATGGGGTAAACCTCCTCATAAAAACGGGACCCACTTTTAGAAAGTGATGGCTCTATTTCGACCAAACGAATTAAACAAAGCTATGGTATCAAAATCATCCATTAGCAAGGTTCTAGCGCAAGCACCCCCCGAGAAAAGTGATGGCTCTATTTCGACCACACCAATTTTCCGGAGCGAGCAAGCGAAAAGTCGTTGGGAGCGAAGGTACCCCCTTCGGCGCCGCGGACGGCCACCCCCTAAGCATGCCGCGACCCTAAGGATTCTAAAAGCATTGCACCGACATGGGTTCGTTGCTTTGCAACCATCATCTGCCAAAAGAGCTCTATTTCACAATCCGCGAAAAGTTAGACTCTTATATAGAGGAGGAGGACGGTTACATGGAGTACTTTAGATGTGATATAGACACTATTAAAGAGGCATTCAGAACAGAAGAATGTGTCCTTCGAACTGAGGACCATTAATTATCTTTTAATAGTTCGAAAACTGTTAAAAGATTATGATCGCCTACTCCTTTATCGCATAGTGACCGTGAGCCAAGGTATGGACACCATCTTCCAATATATGACGTTTGTCATCTTTTCCTGATAGGGCAATCTTATTGACTTGTATGGAATGAATCTCATGCTTTGTGCTCCTGATGAGATTCATGGTTCTATGCTGTACTTCTTGCTTGAATAGGCAGTTCTTGTAGTCCTCGAAGGATATCCTGTTTTTCACGACACATTTCTTTACTCCTTTCGACTTTTTCACCAGGTCAACCTCAGTTTTACAGGCATACATCTTAGATCTTAAGCCAACGAACTCTTCTAAGATCTTCCCTGCATTTTCATCCTTCATCTTCCCCAAGACCTTTTTATTTACTCGGGGCAAACCATACCTATTGTTTTCTGGATAATCTGATGTGTCAAAGTAGTCAATCAATCCCTTCATATCCTCATAAAAGTCCTCGGTCTGTATGTCATAGATGTAACTGTCAGTGTCCATGTACAATAGCTTGATATCACCCCCATATTTAGGCTTCATAAGATTATAATGGAAGTCATACATCAGATGCTTCGATAGATCTAATATACTCATGCCGACGTATATTGGCTTATTAAAAATCACTTTCGTCTTGTTCATATGCACGGCGGCTAATCTTTCGTCAAAAATGGTCCTTCCCTTGAAGTTGGGCTTAGCAACTAGCTTCTCCGCTTTCTGGGGATCGCATACTAGCCTAATATCGAGTCGCTTCCTGATATTTTCCATCGTCTTGCCAAAGACCGAGTTGTTCATAAGTTTGAAGAAGTCTTTCTCAAAGTCGTTGGTTGCCTTGGTCCTCATATCAGTGTTCAGGTCTATGTACCTCTTCAACCAGGGAGACTGCTGAAACTCCAACACTTTGTGCACCTTTTTGAGCTTCACCCCCAACTGCAACAGTTGCTTCAAAACCCTGTAATGAACCACATAATGCTCTTTGTCATAGAGGGTCGTCAGTAGTTTTGGCTGTTTTGAGCCATCGGGCATCCTGCTCTCAGGTGCTAGAGGTATGTCTGAATGGAGGTTGTGCAGATGGGTCGGGTACTGTAGGTCGCAATCTACGATGTATCCTTTGTCTGAGTCATCCTCTACTTGGGTCACATCTGACACAGTGCTCCACTCGAAGCCACCATGCGGTAGGTATTGACTCATGGCCCATCCGTAAAGGTTGTTGGCGTCAAGGTACATCAGGTAGTTAGACTTCTTGTTCTCGTCATAGTCCCTCATGTACTTGTTGTTCGCCCTCCCATATCGGTTACAGCACTGAGAGATGCCTCCTCTGGTCCCCTTTTCTAGCATGAGTATCATGTCATAGTCTGTCAACAGCTCTAGCTCAACCTCTGTGGTTTTGAGCATGGCGTCCCACGAGAGTCCGGGTGCAGTGAAGTACCATGCAGGATCCAACTTATAGGTCTTTAGACAGACATCTCTAAAGTGTTCCATGATGTCGGCTAGGATGAGTACATCAGTCTTCACATACAAATCGGAATATTCACCCAATGTCTTAATGTTGAAGGCCTTCCATACCCTTTTAGCGTGCTCGTAGTCCTCATCCTTTATGTGTGACTCATTCAATTGGTTGTAAAAGTCTTCTTTTGGGGGCAGCTTGGTTTCTTCGCATTTGTCCCACGAGTCCATGTAATCGTATGGATAGACGCCTTTTCGGGTGACGAGGTCCAGTTTGTCCTTGGGGAAGTACTTGGCTGTCTCCCTGAACTCCTTTACGTTCTTCGCAAGACTGTCGAGGCTAGCGGCCATGAACTTGAATGAGTCGACAAACCTCAACTTTATACCAGGTACCTTTACTTTCTTCCCATCGCCTACAGTTTTTGCCCCGACCTCCTTACTGAAGGAAATGTACCTCTCCTCGTTGTTCGGGATGACGTCGATATCACCTTGGTCTCTACCGAGCTCCTTTATGAAGAGATGGGCGTCGTAGCCAGATAAGTTGTGGATAAACACTGGAATGAACGAAGGCTCTTGATACTTTAGGTTGCAAAGGTTGTGAGCAGGTCCTCTGTAGTTCGATTCACATTTCGCCGGATTGAGAAGATGGTCATGATCTCTAACTTTTCGGAAGTCTGGTTTATCCTTGGGTGAATAGGGTGAAGGTTTCTTCCTGATATCTTCGTCACAGATGTGGCAAACATGGGTCCTTTGGAAATGCTCTTCATCTTCGGTGGTCATTTTGATGGGTTGCTTCTTATCATAAATGTTCTTTATCGCTAGCGCCTCAGTCTTCACTGTATCAAAGAACAGCTTGGTGGCATTGGGTCCTCTGTATGTGATTGGTGCCTTATAGTCTGCGTGTTTATATTTGATGTAGACAGTGAAGCTCATAGGTTCATGCTTTTGATATTTATGTAAGAATGAGCTGTCTTTTGTAGGGCAGCAGGTGTTTATCTTGTTTGTCAAGCACTCAAAGTCTCCATACATCACAAAGGGTAATCGTAAAGACCTTTGATAGTTTTTGAACCGCAGAGATTCGTTCTCCTCGGGCATTACAATCTTTACTGGTGTATTCTTCCTACAATCCGTTTCATGAGCTTGGAGGTCCTCTTCGGAGTAATAATACAGCAGGCATCTCTCACAGGTGAATATCTTTCCGTTGTGTTTAGTCACTTGTCCGCTTATCAATTTGGAGAGGTCTTTTATCCAACAGTAATGACTGTTTCCTTCCTTATTCTTTATGTACAGCAAATTGATGTGTTTGTCTTCCTTATTTTTAGTGATTCTCAATGGGTAAATATCATTACCTTCGTATGAATATATGTTCACCGATATGTTATTCAACTTTTCGAACCTGTTAAATACTCTATCTTCCATCTTCACTGGAAACTCGATACCTTCGAAATTTAGCTCATTATCATATGGCTTATATTTAGAGACTCTATCTACGTGATTATCAGCTGGATAAATAGCGGACAGTATCGCCCACTTAAAGCACTCGTTATCATTTTCATTTTTCACGTTAATGACTGCCTTTTTATCTTTAATTCTTTTCGGTAAATCAATGTAGGATGATCCTCTCAGTGGGTTGTATTTATTGATCCTCACCTCAAGGTTTTTAATTCTAACAAGAGTCCATCCCGAACCCTTTGCAACAAACTCCTCCATTTCTGTCAATAATTTTTGGATAACCGATCTGTAATAAGCTACCAAATCAGTTGATTCTAAGATGACTGCGTTTTCTGTTTTGAAGTTTTTCTCCATTTCTATAATAGCATCGTCTTTACCCTTTTGATAGTCACAGAGGAATTCGAAATTAACCTTCAAACCATGCAGCCTCTTTATGTGTTTAGTGATGAGTCCCCGGACTAGTGATGCCACATCGTTCAAAAAGTCTTCGGGAAGCATCAGGTTGTGTTCATTTTGGATGTCGTACGTCTTCAAGCGAGATTCAAAGGCTGTATTAACTTTGTGGAGGGTGTAGAGCCTTCTCTCTCGCGTATCTAAAAACAGGTCTGAATCAAACCCGAAATGACGATTGAACAATACGCTTTCTATGTATGCTATGATGTCTGCCCTCCTTCCTAACCTGGAATAGCCTCTAATGCCATGCGTTCGACAAAATTCCCGTAGTTGGGGGAGAGTCATGTGATGTAGTCGATGCTCCACCCTTCCACACTCTGGGAGAGCGGTTGCCTTCTTTGGTTTATAGTTTAGGTGCCCTTTAGATTGTAGGTGCTTATTCATGCTTGATCCCTTAAATAACTTACCGCAACACCTGATCTTACGCACTCTGTTCTTCTTTGGCTTGCTAAACAAGTCATTGTGGAAACTGGAAAAGCCGTTATGATATTGAATAAGGTCGACCAGCTCCAACTTTTTAAGTTTCGAGTAACCTCGAATATTATTTTCACGACAGTAGCCTTGCAACTGTCGAACGGTTTTAGATTGAAAATCCATTTTGTCTTTCTTTAGAACTACAAATCGTTTCTTTAAATGCTTTTATTATTGAAGGGGTATACTTTAAACGATTCAATTTTTAATGAGTATTTCAATCATTAAAAATAAAGTCATATCTACATCTATTAAATGATGGAAGGGCATGTCATCGATGTCGGTCGATCGCTATCGCTATCACTGTCAGCCTGATATATTGAAAAGGTTTCGTAGAGGTGCATGAACCGTTCTGGATGTCATACGTCTTCAAACGACTTTCATAAGCTGTCTCAACTTCATGGGGGGTATGTGCCCTCACCATATTCGTCGAAAGACCTTCCAAAATTCGTCTTCGTTAGGTCCTGTCTCGTATTCTATACAATAATATCTCGTTTGCAGTAAAAATTTGGATCCTGATTGAGCTAGAGTTGACAAGATCAGCGGATGGATACATCGGAAGAAACAGGATTGAGTTCTGTCCCCCTTCTATCCAAAAATTATTGACGGAGATGGAGGAGATCCATAATGCTTGGCGAGATTTTATAATTTCAAAGTCTTGATCATGGTAATATTTTGATTGTTAATATTTAAGAGGCATTTCTTGTGCTCTTTTAAGATGAAGTAAAAAACATAATCTTTGGGGGCAGCGTTCCTTAACCTCCAGTTAAACTCAATCATTAAGTTATTCGTATCGGTATAGTTTTGATGATGAGAGAGATTAAAGCAGATGATTGGATACAACTTACCAAAATTCGAATAATTGACCATACAACCTGTTTCAGACGTGATGGTGTTGAGTCCAGATTCCAAAAAGGCTGTGTATAATCGATTATAATCACTTTTCTCAAAATCCATCATGTAACTGACAGTTGGCACTTTTACATTGTTGATCATTAACCAACATTCCGTCATATCTAAGTTATCAAACAGCATGTTATTGCGCTTCGAATTTTCGTATCTTTCAGTGTACTGAGGAATTACGTACAAAGATAAGACTTCATCAGAAGTAGCTTTTATGGTATAAGAGCCGCTAGCGTTTTTATAGAAAATATTAGACTTTACAATGCTGTGTTGGTTCCAGTTTATTTCTACATCCTTATTCGATAACTTTAATTCGTTAAATATTGAAGCCGCCGCATTTTTAAATCGTACGTAAGGTAGCCAGAGTGATAAATCTTCTACAACGACTTTATAGATCTTATGTTGCTCGTTGGTGTACAGCATATTTAGACTGTGATTTCTCTGGAACTCAAATTTGACTTGGAACCCCGTGATTACTTTTTTATATTCACGGAAGAAATCAAACACGTACTTTAGTGGGATCCATATAGTTACAACCTTGCTATTTTTAGTGAATTCGCTTCTTTCTGTATATCCCTGGTTATGGTTCTCATTAATTCCGAATTTTTCGAAAAACTCAGTAATCTTTGTGGTATCTACTAACGTGCCATCATATTTCAAGCGTTCTCTATCAGCTGTGTCCGACGTATCAGTGTAGAACAGCATATTAGTAGCTTCGGCAGAAGAATAGTCAGGCGTAAAATGTATTAAGCCCAACACTTGTCGCATAAGAGCGGAATAATTTATGTTGGATTCTATTTCAGTGGTTCCTAATGTAAACCTGTTAGCATTGATCAAACCACCTCCATTCACGAGAGCTACATTATCATTCACTATGGCAGTACCATCGTTGTTAACAATTTTCAATTTTTGCTGTAAATAACCGTTAGAGTATAAAATGTTGGCGTTGGTGTCTTGAATAAAGAAATGGTAAGAGGCATTTTCCATAGAATTATCACTATTTTCATGCCTTACCTCTCTATATTCGAAACTTTCGATGTCATCATCGTAATAATAATTGGTGCTGTTTAATTCAAATATTTTATTCATTTATTATAATATAATTTTTTTTCTTCTCCTCAATTTAATAGCTATATGGCTATTAAATCGAATTTAGAAAAACTTTAGTCCAGCTCCATGTTTTTTCTGCTTTGATAATATCTCTTTTATTTTATCCTGCACATACTTACCTTCTAATTCGGCCTCCTGCAGGACTGGTACGTCGGAAAAGAACCCTCTTCCTTGTATCTTCTTACTCTTTCTTTGAAGTCTGTGTTTATTCATTTCTTTATTATAGGGCGATAAAATTGTATTGTACTTCTTGCTTATTGAGCGGTATTAAATCACCTCTATGATTGGTTACTTGCATTCTGATTCGGTAAACACTATCCATTCGAACAGGGTAAAACAGAGGTTTGTCAAATGATTTTATAATCTGACTACCTGGACGATTACTGTTTGTAAATGAATAGATGACGTTTGTAGAGTTGAAACCGTTGATATACGCCCCCTCTGCGACATCGCAATGTATATAAATGTTATCGTTTCCCCCAGATAAGTCAGCAATGTACTTTCCTACTTGTTCAAGCTCTTCGTGGATTTTAGGCTCGAAACCTATAAGTTTATGCAGGTTTTTGGTTTTCGTTAAATCGATCTTATACCCGTGTTTTAACTTAATGGCTATTCGCTGTCGTTCCTCCACTATTCCGAATTGTATCGGCGGATCGCTTCCAAAAAAATTAATCATGTAACGATTCAGCCCCTTGATAGTGTAATTTCCATCTGGTATCGTCAAATTTAACCACTGCTGACCATCAAAGTATGATAATTCCTCATCTTTGATATTGTCCCATGAAACGTACATCGAAAAGGACTGAAGGGCAATCTGTTTAAAGGTGAAAGGTCTAGTGTATTCAATCGTAAAATCTTCTGATTTTTCCGCGTTTTTAGAATCTAATATCAATAGAACCATTTTATTTATAGAGAACATTTTTTTCATTGAAGTCGCTGGGTTCTTGGGTAAAAGAATATAGCACATCTACAACTGGCTTACCCTTGTTTCTTTCACGAATGTACTTCATACAAAAGTAGCCGCATTTGACGGAAGCAGGGTGCTGTAGAAAGCTCGAGTTACACCCGATATTTTTCTTTCCAGAAGTCAGTAGATACTTCTTAATGTTAGGATGAATTTTGTATACGTGTTCTCCAAAAGGATCAAAATACTCAACAAAGTTATTTTTAGGATCGTTATAGTAGCAGACCCAGTGCGTACCAGGTCCTGTGACAATGTCCAGATTAATAATACCGTTTTCAAACCGACTCATCTTTTTAGGCAACAGATCGGAAGTAAAGACGCCCCTAAACCCCTGTTCATGTTTCATATTTTGTTTAATTACTTCGTCTGATATTCCCAGTTTTGATAGACGCCCTTTCCAATGGGTCTTTTTTTTACACATCCAGATCCTGAAATTTTTTCCAAAGCTTTCTTTGCTCCATATCCAGCCGCCCCACTTGCAGCACCTAGTGCTAAAGCCTTGGCCCCAGCAATTAACGCAGGTAATAGAAAAGGTAGAAAACCACCCGTTTTCTGGAGCTGCGTCTTACTGATAGTGATACGCTTCCCCTTCCCAATTTGAGCTATCTGTGTTCGAGTTAAATGTATATCTTTGTTGGGGGCTTTTGTCTTATCTATTTGTAGAGATACTTCTTCTCCTTTCTGGTATGCAGATTTTAGCTTAGCAATCTGATGATCGCTTAAATGTATTTTAGTTTTTATGTAATTACTCATTTATTTAATGAAAAATTTTTGTAGTATTGTTTTACTTGCTCGTTGGTCATAGTTCCTTCTCTCAACAATGCATCCAATAAATTAACGACTTGATTGTGTAACTTTTTACTTTTGGACCCTTTACATATCTTATCAGTCAATCGGGCTAAAATTTCCATTTTGTCTTCTACTCCTTTACCGATATAAATTTCTTTTCTTTGCAAGTCTCTGAGTCGATCCCGATAATCTCCTAACGTAGTCATATGATCTCTCAAATAATCAACCTTAGCTAATAAGCGATCTTCTCTTTCTTCATCCTTTTTAGTCATTCGAGATATCTGACTCATAATGTTTCCTTTTTGACGAGACATTTTTAGGTAAGTATCATTTACTTTACTCATAATTTCTTGCAAAGTTTCCTTGGTCTCATGGTACAATTTTGAGGGTCTTGGAAAGTTATTTTTCTCTAAAAACTCTACATCCAATTTTTTATCAAAATCATAGACTTCTAAAGGCGGTTCAATAGCTAGAGGAATGTGATCAACAGCATCTTTTATAGCCTGAATATTCTCCTTTCGATTAATTTCTTGTTCTTGTAGCTTTTCAGTTACAGGCTTGTGAAAGTCCGATAGTGCTTTCTGGATACCTAATTTTTGCTCTAGTTGTTGTTCGTTGTTTTTTCTAATTTCAGCCTGAAGCTTATAAACTTTAAGTTCATATTCAACTTCCTTTCTTAATTTCTTATTTCGTTCTTTTTGTATAGCATTCATCTTTATTATTATGCAAGAAAAATTTTACTTAAGCAAATTATATTTTTACTGAAGCAAATTTTTAACATTAAATAAAGATGATTCAAATTAAAAATTATACAGAAGCAGAAGAACTTGTCGATGCAAATCAACATTATTTATTACCTAAACACCCTTTCAGACTTCTAATCGCTGGAGCTTCAGGTACTGGTAAAACGAACTTATTGCTGAATTTTATATACGACTATCTCGAATTTGATAATTTGTTCGTTTGTGCAAAAGATATGTACGAACCCAAGTATGGCAAACTGAAAGAAAAGTACACAATGTTTGAAGGCGTGGATATTGACTCGATAAAGTACCCCAAAAAGAAGAAGAAAATTATCCTAGAGTTATATGAAAGATTCGGCAAGAAAGGAACTTTATTCTCCTCTGATACAAAAGAATTTATAAAAGTGGATGACCTGGACCCATCTTGTAAAAATGTTGTTGTCTTTGATGACTGCATGACTGACAAGGACCAGAGGAGCATAGAAGATTTTTTCATCAGAGGTCGGAAGAAAAACGCCTCAATCATTTATCTTTCTCAATCTTATTATAGAACACCCATTGTTATCAGAAGAAACTGTAATTACTTGATATTTTTTAATATTCAACCGAGGGAGATTCAACAGATCATAAGAGAGATAGATGGTAGTTTGACAAAAGAAGAATTCAGTAGATTATATAAAAAGTGCATGCAACAGCCGTATGATTTCTTTATGCTTGATTTAGTTAATCCGGCTCTGAGATATCGGAAGAAATATTTCACCCCTATAAATAAAGATGGAAGAATACTTGCAAAAGAAAATTTACGTATATAGAAAGAGCTACCACCACTACCATAAAATTAGTGTCACTATGACCGTTAGCAAGTTCGTTTTAAGTTCATTGGGTTTATCAGCTTTTGTACTTGTTCCCTTAGCTGCTCTGAGCTTAAGCGTCGGTATTGTTGAAGTTATTGATAAAGCTTTGAATATCGCGGAAAGGAAAGAAGAGTACAAACAGTCTTACAAGTTTTACAAACAGCTGCTCAATTCATACAAATCGAATACCCTATCAGAAGAGGAAGTGTATAAGCGAGAGGAGGATTTCATCAATAATTTAGTCTACTTACCCAGAGAAAAATATATGAAACAAACCCTGCTGAATGGATATCAATTTGTGAGTAAATAATTTTTTATATATAAATAAATGTGTAGTAAAAAGACTTGCAATAAAGGAAAAGGTGTTGTTAACGCAGCAATTAATAATTTACCGTTTGAAATGCATCTGCCAGGGCATCAATTTACAGGACCAGGAACTCAACTGCTCAGAGGAAAAACTAGACTGAACCCCGATTTAACATATAAAGAATGGAGTAAGCCTATTAATAGGGTTGATGATAGTGCCTATAAACATGACGTGTGCTACATTAAAAACAAAGATACCGAAACCAGAAACAAAGTGTGTGACTCAAACATGATTAAAGAATTGGACGACATTCCCAATCCAAGTTTTCGTGAAAGGCTAGATAGAGCTGTTGTGAAGCCTATTATCAAAGCAAAGAAGGTATTTGGAATGGGCTCAAAAATATATTGTCTCAAATGTAAAACACACACCGACACTAAAGATGAACAGCATGTCACCTCTAAAAACGCTAGACCTATGTTGAAAGGAATTTGTGTGGGTTGTGGTTCTAAGAAGTGCCGTTTTTTACCGCTGAAGGGGTAACTGAGAAGGGTTGCCCCGAAAAGGTTTATTACGATCCCGAAACAGGATTTTGTGGCATAAATGTACTGAGCAGAAAAACTGGTTTAAGTCGAAAAGAAGTCTCGGATTTTTTACACCGACAGGATGTATACACAAAGCATAAACCACTTATCCGTAAGTTCAAAAGAAGGAGAATTTACGTGTCACATATCGACGACCAATGGCAAGCTGATTTACTGTTTGTCTATAAATTTGCGAGAAGTAAGTTTAATGATGGTATCAAGTACTTATTAACAGCTGTTGACTGTTTCAGTAAATATGCATGGGCTGTTCCTCTAAAGGATAAATCAGCAGAAGAAGTAACTCAAGCATTTAAAAAGATCTTCAAAGAAAGAATACCTGAAAGGGTTCAAACAGATAAGGGTTTAGAGTTCGTCGGAAAAACAACTCAAAAATTATTCAAAGAAAATAATATCCAATGGTTCACAACAGAAAATGTTGAAATAAAAGCTGCTATGGTTGAAAGATTTAATCTCACTCTTGGTAATAAAATAAAGCTCTACTTGTGTGCAAATAACACTGAAAGATACATAGATGTATTGGATCTATTAGTGAAGAATTACAACAACTCATACCACAGAAGTATAAAAATGACTCCTGTTGTGGCCAGTCTAGAAGAAAACAGTAGTGAAGTCTACCGCAATTTGTTTAAAGAAAAGGTCATACGTAAACATAAATACCAGGTAGGCGATAAAGTAAGAATATCTATATATAAGTCTACCTTCAGAAGGGGGTATCAAGCAACTTTTACAGATGAAATATTTGTCATTTCTGAAGTATTAGAAACCGACCCAATCACTTATAGAGTTCAGGATTTAAATAATGATGAGGTTAAAGGCACTTTTTATGAATATGAATTAGTAAAATATGATAAGAAAGACAATGTGTATAAGATTGAAAAAATCATCAAAAAGAAAGGGGACAAATATCTAGTTAAATGGTTAGGTTATCCTGAGACTAGCTGGATTGATAAAAAAGATTTAGTTAATTAATTTTTAATAGCCGAATAAGCTATTAAAAATTATAATCACTTATCGGGGTCATACCTCAGCTCTTCGTGACATGTTGTTCAGACGTATCAGCCGTTTTTTTTTAATTTATAAGGTAAAAACTCCAATTTAATGCTTCGAAGATGGTTCTGCAGATTTCTTCATTCTGAATAAGCGTCTTCTTGAGTTTAGGTAACTTAACTAGAAGGTGTGAAATATAGATGTCGTAACCTCTTTTCCGTAATATATGGTATAAGATATAGTCTTTGCTGATTATGTTTTTTCGCTCTGGGTACATCTCCTCATATTTATGGATATAAGAAGAAAAGTCGTTCAAAAGCTCTTCTTCTTCAAAGGGTAGGTTATGCAAACCTAACCATTTAGCCAGATTTTTCATTCGATGTTTTCGCCTCTGTTGTTTCTGCATGTTTAAATACATATCGAGATAATTGATAGGGGGTTTATTTGGATTATACCTCAGCTCTTCGTGACATGCTTGGCAAATGTACCAGCCATCATCATTTTGAATTACATATTTGTGTTCACATTCATGAGTTTTCAAGTCTCCGTCTGAGGTAACTTTATTGTCCAGACCTAACATTCTTATTAGTTCCAACATTTCCTTCGATGTTTTGTCTTCGATCATTATATTCTTTTATAAGTTTGACAATTTTTTCAAACTGATCATGCAACTTTTTTAAAGATTTTTTCACTTCTGAAATGTCATCGCTATAAACATCTAATTGAACATACTGATAAAGAATTCTATAGCGAAATATCTCAGACTCAATTTCATTCATTTATCTATATCTTTTGTTTTCTTTAACTCAGATAAAATACGAAGCAGTATTATTTTCCGCTTGGAGAGTTTCGACCTTGTTTTCTACTTCCTGCTTTCATAACGTCTGTAGCGAGCGCTGACCTTGACTAACATCTCTTCCTCTTTAAAGAAGAGTTCTCTCAGAGGTAGCGGTAGAAAAAAGCGGAGATTACGAGAATCAAAGGGAGATGGCAGCACTATATGGAGGGGAATAGTATTTATTTTTCGCGATTGATTTTAAGCATTTTATTCTATATTTTTAATCAGATATACAATAGTGATAGATATTTTGAAGAATTCTTACATTATTAGAGGGTTATAACTTGTTTAAAGTGCTATTTTTGAAGATTTTCGTCTGTGGTGTAATGGTTAAATTAAAGGTATGTTTATATTTAGATGGGTACCCATGGCAAACGGTTAGCGCTCAGACCTATTAACATCTAGGTCCCAGGTTCAAATCTCGACCTCTCCCAGGTTGTTAATCAATCCGGGTTGATGGTTTATTGAACTATACCGAGCCAAAAATGACATGTCAGCTTGCTTTAGTCGTTGTTCCAATAAAGCAAGCACTCATCGATAATAAGTGGTGGGCGGGCCCGACGCTAGGCGTCAAAGTCTTACAGTGTTGTCCTTATATGTTGTTTGTAAGCCTCAGTGGCGGTAGGCTCAGAGTGTATTTGGTCTTGAATTCGGCTCATCAAGAAGGGCCCCTTGGTGGGTTGAATTTGAGATTGAATATACTCTGAGCCTACCGGGGGGCATTTTGCAAAAATTTTTAGGAGTTATGGGGTGAACTCTAAACTAAAGTCCACCTTTTGATTCATTAAGGGTAAAGCGCTATCCATTGACATCGACTGGTTCAAGGAGTTATGGTGGCCATTGTCTCAAAAGCAGCATATTCTCGGGCCGCTTTTAGATTTTCTCACAACACCTCCCACCCAATGATTGTTGTTGGTCTCTCGTAAAAGCTGCCGCTGTGATCACAGCGGCAGCTATAGTATTCGAGGCTTGTCCAATTGTGAAATCACCAGCCGCCTGAAAATCGGTGTATATTTTTTAATGGTGGTGATACCATTAAAAGAAAATTTATTGTTCAAATTTAAACATTTGCCCTGGTTGTGCTTTCCCGACATCTTTAGCTCCCAAATAAACAAAGTATAGAGGTTTTCTCTTTACGATCTCATTAAGCTCCATATAGTCGGACGCGTTTTTATCGCATCGTTTCGGTAGATACATTTTTGTGCCGTCTTCTAACTCCACTACTAGTTTGTCACCATATTTGGTTTTGACCTGTTTAATTTCCATGACAGGGTATTTTTCGTCGATATTGAGCTCATGCATCTTCTTGAAACTTCCTTCCAATGTACTAATTGCGTTTAGTTTGTCCAACAGTTCCATGGTTTTTGTTCTAATTTACATTAGAATTCTTTTCTTTAAGTGCTTAAAATGTTGTTGGGGTATCATTTTTTAACGCAGATTCTAAAAGGGGCATGCGTAGGGCTCAGCGCTTGTTCGGAATGTATGCATACTTTTGGCAGATGATGGTTGCAAAGCAACGAACCCATGTCGGTGCAATGCTTTTAGAATCCTTAGGGTCGCGGCATGCTTAGGGGGTGGCCGTCCGCGGCGCCGAAGGGGGTACCTTCGCTCCCAACGACTTTTCGCTTGCTCGCTCCGGAAAATTGGTGTGGTCGAAATAGAGCCATCACTTTTCTCGGGGGGTGCTTGCGCTAGAACCTTGCTAATGGATGATTTTGATACCATAGCTTTGTTTAATTCGTTTGGTCGAAATAGAGCCATCACTTTCTAAAAGTGGGTCCCGTTTTTATGAGGAGGTTTACCCCATTGTTTAATCGGATTTGTATGGCTGAAATAGAGTCATTACTTTTCTAAAGTGGGTTCGGGTTTTATGGGGTTTTGCGAGCCATTATTTTTAAGATTGGGTGGTAATTTTAATGGTAAAATACAGCCATTACATTTCTAAAAGTGGGTGGGATTCAATGGAGGTCTGAGAGCCATTGTATAGTCGAATTTGTGTGGATGATATTGGGCCATTACGTTCTAAAAGTGGGTCCGGTTTTTATGGGGGTTTTACGAGCCATTGTTTTTAAAAGTGGGTGGAAATTTTAATGGTGTGAAATAGGACCATTACGTTCTAAAAGTGGGTGTGGATTTAATGGGAGGTTTCACACCATTGTTTTTAAAAGTGGGTGGGTTTTTTTATGGGTGATATAGAGCCATTACATTCTAAAAGTGGGTGTGGTTTTAATGGGGGGTTTCACACCATTGTGTAATCACAATGGTGTGGATAAAATAGAGCCATTACATTCTAAAAGTGGGTGTGGTTTTAATGGGGGGTGTATGGCTGTGGTCCAGCTCTCTCATTCACACACTACTTCTGCCTGATAGTCGCCGTAAATTAAATTCTATAAACTCTAACACGTCTTAAAATGATCTCATAACGTTTGGGAAATTATTTTTCTCTACTTCGTCTAATTTCTAGCAGATTTCAGAACTTGTCAGAACTCATCATGTTTGTGACATTTCCATAAATTATCGCAAATTCCGTCACCAAGACCACAACCATGTATAACTGCGTATAAGTGCGTTATAATTCGTCATTTACTTTAAACTGTAGGTATCGGGCAAAGTAATCCCCGTGTGCTAGAAATAAGAGTTGGGCGCAATTATAATTCAATCCTGTTCCATTTGAGAGCTAAAAGCCATTGACTGTAGCATAGATTATTTGAAAATAAGACTGTCGTAGGCCTTGGTAGTTTGGTTTCTTCTTCATGCAAGTTAGTTGGGCAACAATTTGTATAGTGTCCTTATAATTGAATAGTTTATCTGCTAAATAAACTGTGTATTTATACATCAGTGTGAAGTAGATGAATAAATTGTCCTAAACCCACATTTTATATTCAATAGGCATTTAAGAATAAATGAAATTTTTAATTCCAACCATACGTATATTTATCGAGTAATGTAAATTATTTTACACGATTTAATGTATTAGAAAATTAAACTCGAAAATAACTAAATAATTCTTAGAATGAAAAATTATTTGCAAAAGCCAAGTGGGCACTGGTGAGAGACTTAAATGTCATTTACAAATGAGCCATGAAATAGAGTCTGAATCAGCAATTTTCCTAGGATTTGCTGTAATAACATTTCGTGAGTAAGTTAAGTAAAAATTTATTTCTGTAATTATACTATGGGGAAATTCGTTTGTGTCAAATTAAGCTCAATATATACTGCGTAATAAATTTCTAATTATAGTTTAAATTGAAAATTAGAAGGAATTTGTTGATGTTTCAAGAGGTTAACTAGTTAATTCCTTTTTATGTCAACGTGGTGGCAAAAGTAACCACTTTAGTATACTGACCAGCTGACAAGTGATTACTTTTCTCAAAATTACCATACTGTTTTCACATAGGAACTGCCACCATTTTCATAAAGTGGCCGATTTTCTCAGTCCTAAGGGTAGTCCTTTTAACCAGGTTTCACTGGCAAAAATGTTTAAAAATGTATTAAAATGTATAAAAAATGGATAGAAATGTATAAAAAAATGTACGTTAAAATGTATTAAAAATGTTGAAGAGTGCGACCTTTGAGTAACTGGCACCCAGAGAACCAAGAATTTTGTTCGGTATTAAGAGAAAATAAAAATACAAGAAATTTATAAAGAAGCCTTCATATGAGGGCAAATAGTGTGTGTTCTCCTCATTTTTTATGAGACTATTAAGCATTCTATTCTCTTTTATATACATATTTCACACAGTAACTCGAATTTTTGGAAAAACTTGAAGTGACATCACCAAAATTTGAATTGGAAATGTCTAGTGAACAACCCCACTCTAGAGTTTGATGCATAATTCGTGCCAGTCATCATCGAAGCTCTATCTATAGCCAATTTTGAGATATGTTTCCAAAATATTTTGAACCGAAAATGGAAAAGAACCGGAAAAGGAAATTCTTAGTGAATCGGCTACCTCTCTAGAATGCTGAATCCATGTCAGCCATTATCTAAACTATATTTATAGCAGATTCTGAGAAATAGATGCTTCAAGGGAAATTTATGTTATTGAATAGGAAGTAATATCTTCAGAATTAGAAATATATATCCTTAATGAATTTGAAGCGGAGTAAATACCAGTCCTCATTTAAGCTCCATTTATAGCCATTCCTGAGAAATAGATATATTAATTAAAATATTCGAACTGGAAATGGAAAATAAACCGGAAGTAAGAATTCCTAGTGACTCACCCTACTTCCTCCAAAATTTGACGCTGAATCCATATGAATTATCATCTAAGCTCTACTTATAGCCAATTTTAAGATATAAGCATTTCAAGTACAATGAAAACCTTTGAACAGAAAATGAAAAAAGAACCAGACATAAAAGTCCTTAATAAACGCTTTTCCATTTTCAGAATGTGATGCTCAACCAAAATCAGTCATCATCTCCTCTATATCAAATCCAAAGAAATAGTTGTTTCAATGAAAATATTTTCAAATAGT
The DNA here is from genome assembly GCA_951213105.1 of Amaurobius ferox. Taxonomy (NCBI): domain Eukaryota; kingdom Metazoa; phylum Arthropoda; class Arachnida; order Araneae; family Amaurobiidae; genus Amaurobius; species Amaurobius ferox. The sequence continues at coordinate 85,356,440 of OX578137.1, forward strand.
ATGGCAATTAATGGATGAAGTAACCACCTACAATGAAAATCCTTGAATGACAGCTGGACTTCGAAAATGAAGAAAAAATGGCAATTCCATTATCTCAATCTAACCGTTGTACCAAATATCTATCTATCCTGTATAATACGTTTTAAGCAATAATAGTGTCCCAACAGAAAAATCAAACACCGATCTTCGTACTGGTGGTCTGCAGATGCTCAAATGTTGAGCTGATAAAATCGGCGCCATTCTAAAGAACCTTGTTACCCCAACCGGAAACCAAACCACGGTTTTCACATTAGACTGTCGAGTTGGGACATAATAGCAAGTTTTTATCATCATGGTGGATTCTATGGTTGACTCATGTATGTAAAAATGGTAAAAAGCATTGTATAATTTTAAAAATATTTATTTTAAAAGCATTGTATACTTTTAAAAATATTAATTTAAAAAGTATTGTATACTTTTAAAAATATTTATTTTAAAAGCATTGTATACTTTTAAAATTTTAATTTTATCTTATCATCCCTCCAATTATCGTAACGTTTGTGTATTTGGATTGTCTTCAGTTTACTGAATCAGATAGTCAGCGCTTTATTGTATACTAGAACAAATGACAGATCCTAAATAAGAGCCTACTAATAAAATCATACTGATAAAGACAACACCAGTTAATTTCCATTTTGCCTACTTTGAGCTCAAATCCTCTACGCGCTCTGTTTTTCCATGCACAACCATGCCAGTTATACATCATAGGCATAGTACACTCGTCAAAAGTGAAATTGCAACATCATGAAGAAATGAACGTAACCATATGCAAATCACAGTACCGGTAGAAGAGAGGATCATATGCAAATGGTTAAGTTTTCGTTCGTATTGGATCACGTGTCACCCAGTTTCGGCTGATAAAGACGATCAGACGGCTCGTCCCGTAAATGCTATCAGCAACGATTTGCAGCAGCGGAACTTTCGAAAAAGTGAAAAAGGGGTGCCTCGAAGACGTCAGCGCTCTATATATCAACAGTTAAGTCTGGGGAACGAGTCCGTACTCTATAGCTACGTGACGTGGGTTTGATGATTGCCAAGCGTGCTAGGCACGACGTGAGTACCATCCAACGATGTGTAACACGATGGACATAGGAATATCTGAAAACACGCCGAAGAGGGTGTGTATCAAACAGGCGTATGGCAGAGCTCACAGACCGCCAGATATGCCGAACGGTTCATCTAGACCCGTTTGCAGCTGCAAGTGACATCCAAAACAGCCTGCCACTATCTTCAGCGTGCACCCAAACCATTCTCAACAGGTTACATGAAGTCTAGCTGCGCGCACAGCGGTCAGCCACTGGGGTGACATTAAGAGCTCGACAGAGGTATGCACTTCTGGCGTGGTATCGTCGTCATCGCAACTGGACCAATGAATGACATCGGGTATTATTTACGGATGAATCTCGAGCCGTGGGTGGCTACGGAGGCTACCCGGGGAATGTCACTTCCCCCCATATCATCGAGCTTCACACCGGGCACCATGATTTGGGACTGTATCATGTTCCATCAGCGGACAGCTCTGGTGCACATTATAGGTAATCTGACAGCTGACTGGTACATCACACAAGTTGTGATTCCTGTGATTCGGCCACTGGTGCAGGTCATTCCGGGCACGGTGTTCCAGCAAGACTATGCCACACCGCACGGCGAACTCTCAACAGCCTGAATGGAATTCACATCCTTCCCAGACGGGTGACTTCGCCGGATGTCTCTCCTACTAAACACGTGTGGATCCTCTTGGGACGTCAGGGACCGCTGGTACATACCGTACACGAACTCTGTGCCACATAGGACACCGCTTTCAAGGATTACCTCGGGTAACCATTAATAGAATCGTTGGTAGTATGCTTCTCCGTTTAGTTCGCGGACTGTATACCTGCCCGTGGGGGCAACATTCTTTACTGAATAAATAGCTTTATTTTGCATATCTTTATTTGTTCTTTTAATCATTTGCATATGACTCTCTCCTCTACCGGTACTGTGATTTGCATATGGTTATCTGCATTCCTCCATTGTGTTTATTTATTACCCAGCTCATCCCGCTCAACCAAAGAGTATGGAACAGTTTCAGGGGACGATCGGGAAAAACACAGCAAAAAAAAGTTGCTTTACCCCCCCCCCCCCCCCCCCCGAAGCAAAATTGAAAAATCATTGCAATCTCATTGAATTTCAATCCGATTTTAGACAAAATTTAACACAATATTCATAACTATAATACAAGGGAAACCAGACCAGGGGTTGTTCAGATAATAATAAAAACGAAAAATTAAATCTCACATGGAAATAATGTTATGCTGGCGATTATTTTCCTTAAATTTTTTTAATATAATTTTATCATATTGATTAGCAAAAGAGTAAAATTCAATGTGTTTATTCGGCAAACGATATTTATATTATTTATAGAATTCAAAATATAAATAAATCGATTTCATAATATTTTTTATAATTTACCGGTTTTATATTTTTGATAATAGTTATATCAATTACGGCCATAAGATATAAGATTACAGTAATATTTCCTGAAAATATTTTCTAAATTCACATATTACCTAATGTGTTTAAATAATTGTTGCCACGGGCTAAAAATGGCACTGCAATAGCGATGCTACCCTTCAGTGATTATCGTATATATACCAAACTTCATACTTTTGAACACCGGTTTATAAGCAAACCTGGAATGTTTTATTTTCCAGATTTGTCTGCGCTTATGCTCTATAGGATATTTTTATAGGAGATTTGCATTTCATGTTTTATAGGAATTTTTTAAAAGAAATTGTATATAATGTTGTTAGTGTTTGGATGCGTTTATAATTTCCACATATTTTAAACCACGCGCAACGGCGAGTATATCTGCAAGTGTACAGTATAAATGACTGTAAAGCAATGTAAATTTCACAAAAATAGCATATTAAAACACTTTAGAGCATGAAATTCGAAAAGTTCTTCATGGATATACCTCAAAATATGAAAACCCTCTTCATTACGATAATCTTAAAATTTATGATACAGGACAACCTGGAACTTCAGGAAAATTTGCATTTTAAAAGGAGGATTTATCTTGAGAAAAAATGCATCTTTTGAATCCGACATGAACCCAGAGGTATAATAAATGTAGAATCTCGCTATCACAAACTTTCTCCGATAAAAACTGGCTGGAAGTATTCCTTTTTAACCAACATAAAAAGGTTCATTAATCTTCCAAATAAAAGAGAAACTTTTTATGGGATCCTGTTTTTAACCGAGAATTTTACTCCATAGATTAAATTTTAGAACAGTATTTAGTGTGGTAACAAAATAAAGTGCATGCTGTTTTCCTTTTAAAAGAATTAAATTTAAGAATAAACTTTCAAACTCTATATTTAATCATTTTTAACTGTTAAACCTAAATGCAAGCATGGAAAGCAAAGGGAACACGCTTATTGCATCAGAAATAGAAAATATTTTTTGTGGTATCTAAACTATTAAAACTTAAGCGACCTTATAACTTTGTTTCTATCTGTATAATGCATTTTTTCAGCTAATTCGCTTCTAAAAATCTTGGACTGCGTCCAACGAAAGCGCTATTCTTATGGAAAATCGTTGAAATAATCCGGATTTTTAAAGGTTGAGTATTTCAAAATGAAAATATTTTCAGAAAACCAAAAAGCATTTACTTGTTTCCTCTCTGAAGGAAAAGCAGATTATTTACGTACTTTTCGCCTTCAAAATTTGCAGCGAAAAGTACGGAAAGTTTGTGCCAAAGCGGATTTTGTCACCATACTGAAAGCGAAGTTTAGTTACAAACCTTTATCGTCTTTTGTGGTGCGTGAGAGGTGGTTTTTTCGACTTCTGTTTAGGTTATATTTAAATTAAAATGCCATTTGAGAAAACATGGTTGACTACTACTGTGGTTCATTTTGAATGCTCGTGGTTGGATTTGAATGTGGAGTTTGTGATAGAGTGGATTTTGGCACTAATTACCTCGCAAACTAACTTCTATCCGTAGTCATGCTATGTGAACAACTAGTTAAAATGCTAGCACATATCGGATTTCTTCATCGACATAATGGCACATGAAGCGTTAATTTGCAGACACATACATTTTTTTTAAATAAAAGTCTCTAATATCAAGAAAATGACTTTTATATTTTACATATAAAAGTCATTTTCTTGATGTCAAAGCATTTATATCAGTTGTTTTTATTATATTATATCAGTCAGTTTTATATTGATATTGGCTATACCAATACTTTAACCTACCAAACACTGGGAAAATAACATTGTTAAAAATTTAAGCTGCAATTTTCAATGAGTTACATTTGAGTTAACACAATCTATGGTGTGTACCGCCAAAAATAGTTGTGCCGGTAAAAAATTGGTCAAATTAGGTTATGCCAGCATAGTTTCAGTTTTATGTGTTCCACGTGGGAACTTCGAGAAAATACTGAGAGTTTTACCCCCTCCCCTCTTGTTTAATTCGCTCCTGGAGAAACATCGAAATTCCATCCCTATTATTTAATTTTGTTTCAGTGGCCCATACAATATGTGTTCAAATAATCAGCTTCCTAAACCACCGGAACACTGCTTAAGGATCCGGAGAAGTATTTAAAATACCCATAATTTCTACTCCGAATTGGGAATAGAAAATCCGACTACGTTAGGTTCTATTCAATGGCCCATACTATAAGTATGCAAGGATTCAGCCTTCTAGATCACCACGGAGCTTCCATAGTATCTAAAAAGTCTTCTGCATACCTTCCTCCATTTCTTCGCACGAGGGAGGTAAACTGAAAATCTAACTCCTTTAGGCTCTACCGTAAATGGTACAATAAGTATACGGATGTCTAGTACAATCTTACCGGAGGCTTCTAAAATGTCTAGACATACAAAAACATGTTAGACTGTTATATATAGTGATTTATATTAGTTATAAATATTTCATCAATTTCCAATGAAGCCGTCATTGAACTGTGTTATCATTCTTTGCATCCAATGCCATCAATTTGCTGTATTTCCGTAGCAAGACTTTGTTCTGTTGAAAACCCTTGGGATCCTCAACTTGCTGCTAGTGAAGGTGAATGAATGAATATTAAAATTATTGGGTGGCTGGGCGCACCCGCTCATCATAATTATTTACCTTGTGCGTGTTACAAATTCGCAATATTAAACCAGATCGGAAAATAAATGCAGCAATTAACAAACCATTGTACTACCTTTACTCCATTGTATATTAATTGTCATACCCTGAATAAAATAGTTTATAGAGCAAGTCATAGAGCAAGTCATGGAACAAGTAGTTTATAGAGCAAGTCACAGAGCAAGTAGTTGATAGAGCAAGTCATAGAGCAAGTAGTTGATAGAACAAGTTATAGATCAAGTAGTTTATAGAGCAAGTTAAGACTTATGTTAAATCGTTTAGAACAAATTTACCAAATAAAAACAATTCAACTGAATTTTGATCATGATTGCACACTCATACTAGACTTGTAGTAACAACACCTGGCAGATTTAATTTTTCTTCCATTTCCTGCTTATTTAAAAACCAACAAAAATAAGATGCGAAAGTAATGGAATAATCGCAAATCGCATGTGCTATTTGAATATAAAACCAAGAAAGGTATAAAATATGTTACAGATCGATATTGACGTTGTCACTTTGTGTGTGAATGAAGCATGGAACTCGAATTCATATGAAATGATGTGAAATGATTGTAAGGCATTGAAAAATTGTGTATGATCACTTTTATCATTATTTACGATAGTAATGAAGTAAAGGAAGACATAGTATATGATGTATTAGATTTTAATAATGATTTTGCGACGAAAACGAAAACGGATTTAACATATTATTTGATAATTCACATACAAATTTGAATTCGGATAACTTTTTATTTGGCATACTAATGTTTCTCAAAAATACTGTTCAAACTCACTTTGTTTCATACTTTTTTTGAAATTTTACCAAATTACTCAATCATAATCCTTGACTTTACATAATCTATGTATTCTAGGGAAAGTGACAACCCACAGCGACTAATTAAACTTGTTGGACATAAAAATTCTTCAAAGTGTGGAAAATTCCTTTCAACAAAGCGGTGAACAAAAAATGGAACATTTGATATTTCTGCAAATTATTGTAACTTGGCACATTTTGCTATTAACGGGACAAATTAATTTTTCATCACCCCCCCAAATGATGAATAAATCAAAGTTGATATTGATCTGAAAAATATTATTCAATTTTTATTCACACATCATTTACTTGCCAATGATATATATATTCATTACTTGAGGAATGGTTCTGTAAATTTTCGCTTTTTCGTGAATTTAATTTAAAATGAGAAGTGTTATGTACAGATTTCTGGTTTATATTGATTGTCATATTTTGAGATTCGATGGACACGAATCCACCATTTTGATGCAGAAAACATCTAAGTTTGGGATTTTCCGTGGAGGGGAAACTCAGCATCACGACAAATGTAAACACTTTGAACTATGCCTCCGAAACTAATAAATAAAAATAACAAGAAAGATCAATCAAGCTTAAAGCATTGATTATGAAACGCTTTCCAACTTCAATGCAATTTTATTTAAACATATCTAAAATGCAATACATTCCGCGGTAATATTTTAAAACTTCTCACAATACTACATTGATTTATTATATTTGAAAACTTAAATAATCATCGAAAAAAATGAACTTCATTCAAATGACGGCATTGAAATATAAATTGCCTGGTTTAAACATCTCTAAAATGTGATATATTACTCGGTAATAATTTTAGAATTATCATAATACCACGATAAACTTCATCGAAATTTAAAAACTTCATCGAAAACAACTGAAATTCATTCAAATGACGTCATAGAAAAAATAACACGCCTGGCTCTCTCTAAAAAAGCAGCATTTCATTCATAAATAATTTCCCATTCATGTCATTCATCACAATACTATAATAATTTATTTTATTTAAAAATTAAGACCATGGAGCTATAAGTAATTGTACTCTATGCTTAAAACTTCATCGCAAAAAATCGTCCTTCTCTCGGTAAAGTCAATGAATATTTCTTTCATATCAGCCATGCAGACTCTATGAGCTAAATTCCTTTGCGTTAAAAAAATACAGCAATTCCTATACAACTCATCCTACATATTTTGCTGTTTACATTTCACATAAGATAAAAATAGGCTTCGTTAGAGAAATAATCAAAGTTGGATGCTCATTTAAACTCAAATATATTGTGATTGCGTTGTTTCAGAATGTAGATGCACAGAATTTAAGCGAAAATAAAGAGGCTTTACGACGAATACAGCACTCAATATGAATTAAAAAGAACTTTAAAAATGACGATTTTGAGACAAGATGGATGCCGTATTATATTTTGAAGTTGGTCACGTGATCGTTTCATATCATGGTCACGTGATCGCTTCATATAAGAGGTGTAATTATTATTTTAATTTTTATTTAAAAAACTACTGAATATATTTTGCTGAATTTTTTTTTATATATTTTATGGAATAATTTGAATATTACCTAAAATTTTCGAAGCAATTTGTGAATTTTAAATCCGCTTAAAAAATGTTTGAAAAATTAGGTCCTATAGGGTTAAATGTATTTCATTTTTTCAACCCGTGTTCAATCCAAAACTAATTGGGTGATATTATTTATTTATATTCCCATAGGTCCTACAGACCGTCTGAACAACATACTAAAATTTCATTTTGATTAAGTCATTTTTACGGCAGTTATCGTGCTAACGGACAGACAGACAGACAGACAGACAGAATGAACAAAGTCATAAACACTTTTCAACTTTGTTGTAAAGTGTTAAAAATGTAAATACTTATTTTTATTTTGTCCGAAATATGTCCAGTTTATGAATATATAAAAATAATTCTATTATTTTGAACATTTTTTTTTCGAAAAATCTTTAAAAATGTTTATCCTCCGATCTCGTGTTTATATATATATATATATATATCATATAAAACGAAGTGAAAACTTTTATACAACGGAAATTCTTATACTTCAAGTGTTGGCGCAAAGCAGCACATGCACAAAAAGTATCATATAAGATTCAAATAAAAGAGGGAAACGACCAATTGCATAGCATAAATGGCAAAGGTGGATTGCGACACCTCTTTCCCGTTTAGAAGCGTGCTTTTAAGCCCGGGCAACACTCCCGGAACCAATGCCATGCAGTGGCCTATCTTCCGGATATGTGGGAAGTCAAAGACACCGAAAACAAGAAATATCAATCATACATAAGCATTGATTATGAAACACTTTCCAACTGAAATGTAATTTCATTTAAAAATTTCTAAAATGTGATTCATTCAGTGGTAATATCTTTTACATTATCACAGTACTACAGTAATTTATTATACATAAGATTTAAAACTGTATCGAAATATAAATCATCTGATTCTTTATGCAAAATCAATGAATATTTCATTCATATAACTTGTATTCCAGACTCCAGAGCTAAATAATTTTGTGTGAAAAAAATTCAGCAATTCTTATGTAATTCATCTTACAATCGCTTGAGATATTTGTATTCTGCATATGTTAAAATTAGGCTTCCTTGAAGAAATAATAAAAGTTTAGGGATCATTTAAAATCACAACTATTGTAATTGCATAGGCACGGAATTTAGATACACAGATAATACACAGATAATATATATGTGTATGTGTATGTACTCAAAGTATTGGAATCGTGCCGAAGATCGGAACTCGAATTTTCAAAGGATCTACACGTTTTGGGACTTCTAGAACACGAAAAAACTACTTTTAGGAAGACGTCTGTGTGTGTAAGGGTGTATCTGTGTATGTTTCTGTGTGTCTGTGTGGATATTACATCCACTCTAATTGAAAAACTAATGGACCGAATTTCATACAATTTGGTAGGTATGTTTTTTGTGGGAAATCCTGATGTTCATTAGATTATAGAACGATTCGTAATAAAAGAATCTGCCTTCTTTGCGAAATGGCCGCAGAAATTGCCTTTATCCACTCTAGCTAAAAACGAATGAACCAAATTTAACAAAATTTGGAGTATAATATTTCAATAACCTACAAGTGATTTATATACCACATTTAACAAAATTTTGTATATAAATCATTTGTAGGTTATTCTACTCATACACTCTCACTTATAATCATTTGTAGGTTATTCGGGAAAAAGGAACGGGCTATTTTTGCGAAATGGCCAGCAAAAATCGTTATATATAAAAATAAAAGACTACGTGTGCTCAATTATATCAATTAAATTCCTATTTTATATGTGATTTTTGACAACAAAAAGAATAAGACTAACCCCATTACTCTAGGACTAGCCAGCTATCAAATGAGAACCAAATTTAAGTTTAACGTGTAAATTCAATGTCATTTAAAATGCTTATGTTGTGCAGATAAACTCAAATTATCATTGAATAAATAAAGAGAACGAATATGAGTCTGCAGAGAAAGACATGTGCTGTCCACATCAGAATTTTTAACAATATTACACCAATGATTTATAGAAGTGAACGGGGATTATTTTCAGGCCATTTCGAAAAAAATGTATGATCTATATTTAAAGATCCATCAAATTTTTGTCGAATAAAATGTTCAACAAATTTAAGCTGTGTACCAAATTTTAACTCTCTAGGACGTAGGAAAGTGCATTTAAAATGCCATCAATTAAATTTATCATGAAGAGTTATATAAAATTTAAAAAAAATGAAAAATTGTTATCTACCAAATTTATTTTAAAATATGAAGCCACTCCCATATGCAAAACGTTTAAACAAATGGAGAGATATTTATTATATAATATCTCTCTCTTTTCTTTCTGGAAGATATCCCAAAGTCAGAATTTAAATGAATTTGTTTTTTTCCCTATATTAAATAATTTTTTTAATTAAAAAACTACTTAACATATTTTACTGAATTTTTTTTTATATATTCTATGGGATAATGTGAATATTTCCTAAAAATTTCGAAGCAATTTGTGAATTTTAAATTTACTTAAAAAATGTTTGAAAAATTAGGTCCCATAGGGTTCAATGTATTTCATTTTTTCAACCCGGGTTCAATAAAAAACTAATTGGGTGATATTATTTATTTATATTCCCATAGGTCCTACAGACCGTCTGAACAACATACTAAAATTTCATTTTGATAAACTCATTTTTACGGCAGTTATCGTGCTAACGGACAGACAGACAGACAGACAGACATACAGACAGACAGAATGAACAAAGTCATAAACACTTTTCAACTTTGTTGTAAAGTGTTAAAAAAATGCGAAGCAAACCATCTAGAAACGACCACAAGACCAGAAACGACCTCAAGACTAGAAGCGACCATTGCAAGACTTTAGAAGCGACCATTGCAAGAGAAAGGGATGGAATGTAATCCGTATGAAGTGCATGCTGACGCTTAAATCAGAAATCTGTTATCAACGTGCACCAGGGTGCGCTGTCCACACATGCTCAATGGTCCCACTAAGAACTTAAAGTGTTACTGCAAACATCCGCTATATCTCTAAAGTATGCATTTTTTTCTTTTTCTGTATTGAAAATTGAATTATAATAATATTTCAGGAAGCTTTCGGGATAATTTCTTTTTATTGCTTCTTCCATGATATTTCTGTTATGAATGATGCAATCAGTCTTGAAAGTATTAATACGTTGATTTCTCTTGAGGTGATTGATGCCAACATTTTTAAATATGTTTTTAGTTAAGTTGGATTTCCAGTCAATAATGTGGTTAATTTTAATATTATATATATTTATATATTATATATATATAATGTGGTTAATTTTAATATTAATATATATATATATTTTATATAGGAGCATAATGACTTGGAGATTCTAAGGATTTTTAATGATTGATGAAGCAGAAAAGATGGAAGTATACGTCTCCTACGTACGTATTTAAGAACGTATTCAAATACGTATATACGTACGTATTTATATGCTGCCAGAAACCACGAAAGTTTTTAGATTACTTGAATCTAATATCTCGACAGGTATATTGTATAAGTTTAATTTATATATTTTCAAGAAAGTTAGTAAAATGATTTGATATTTTTAAATGAAGTCTATGGTTGGAGTATCTGGTTAAAATCGAGACGAAAACTAAACATGCTAGCTAGCTATGAACAGTTAGTGTGTAAATTGTAGTGTTTTGAATGCCTGTAAACGAAACAAATTGCTCTGAAACATTCGAATAAACTTATTGAACCTCACTGCAGTTTCATTTTACAATGTGTTATTCAGACATAACCATTTTCGATCCATCTGACTGGAGCCATTGCCAATTGTTTCAGTTTTGTCTGTCTGTATGTCATTTGTATATAGCATGTCTCTCGAATAAACTCTGTGATTTTATAAAACATTTGTTTAAATTGATAAACGTTGATTAACAGCTGCTAATTTAATTAGCCATTAATTAACAATTAGATAAAAATTAATTAACAATTTTAATGTTCAATTTAATTAACAATTATTTTAATTTATAAACGTAGGAGATTATCAACGCGGTCAGACAAGAAAAATCCCCTATATTTTTTAACACTGTTTATCAAAAAGAGAAAAAAAACATTGAAAAATTATGTCAAAAATGTTTAAATAATATCCATTTTATATTAAATGGCATCTCTTACGGCATCATTTATATGGCACTAATAAAGTAGAATGGCATAATTTATATAAAACTAATAAAGTTCTGTTTCTGCGACATTTTACGTTTTGGACCTTAAACGAAAAACATGAAACGTAAATGTGCTCATTGCTATAAATTAAGTATATAGTTTGCAAGTAATTTTAGCCATGAATAAAATAATGCCATTATTTGAGATATATTTCTAGTCATTCTTGAAACATTGAACTTTTATTCTACAGGGTTATTTCTCGAAAGAATAAAATATTTAATTTGCTGCAGTTATCGCAAACAGTAATAGGAAAAGATCAATCAATTTTTAATGATTGACCTTTTAACATGCCACTTTTGAAGAGCTCTAATTTGTGTACTATCATCCCAAAATAGCTAAATTTGTTAATTTATAAGGAAAATATTTATGCAAACTTTGATCATTTTCTGCTCATAAAGGATGTTTCAAGTTAAATAAACAAAGTAAGATTTTTAACCATTAGTCGTCAATACATAGTTCCAATTGCAAAAGCTTTAAAGTAGGAAGTTATTAAATAACAGTTTAAAGGATGTGCAATATTTTTGTAAAAAAATAAAAAAATGACTATTTATACAACTACTCTATCGAAAAAAGTAAAATTACAAAAATTTTACCCATACCATATTTAATAAGACTGACAAAACTTTGGTTGTAATAAGACCAAATTTGACATAGCTACTGTTGATTAAAATTGTTGAGAAATGAAGAAGCATCCTCGAGTCTATTTCGGTTGCAAATAATTATCAAAACTTTTACTCCGTATTCAAATTCATTTTATGCAAATATTTCAGTAAATCTATTACGTTACCATTAATACGATGTTTTACTGCGAATGTAGCGATGTTTATTTATGTAGCGAATGTAGCGAATGTTTATTTATGTTTTACTGCAAAAGTAGCCGATCTCCTTCCTATTTCAAAGATTAAAGGATATGATTATTTTTCTATAGATTTTCTTAGGAAACATAATACTGATCAACCAAATCAGCTTGTTTTCCTTTTTAACCTTAATTAAGGGTCAAAATAACTTTTAATCAGAATCATATGTCGTTATGAATTTCAAAAACAAACTACTGGGAAAAAAATGTTATAAAACCGTACTAAATAATTTCTGTGAATCAATTAAATTTGTGAACTGTCCCAGAATTCATGAATTCTTGTGATTACAACCGTAACGAAAATCTACGATAAAGTGGTGTTAGTCAGGAAGTTTGATCATTTATTACTTTCCTTATATACATAATGTATAAGGAAGTATTGTGACGGGGTCGAAAATTCGAATTCGAGTTTTCGACGGGAGAGATCGTTTCAAGCATCCCTGATCACGAATCAAACATTTTTGAAGTGATGTCTGTGTGAAAGTATGTGTGTGTGTGTGTGTGTGTGTGTATGTGTCAGTGAGTCTGTGGAGACGATAACTGACGAACGAATGGACCGATTCGAACCAAATTTGGTACACAAATCACAATCCGTAAACACTGGAAGCCTATTGTTTTTATACGCAATCGAATGTTCAGAACACCCCTCAATTTTCGAATGAAATTTTGAAAAAATCGTCAAAAAATCAAAGCCACTAATAAAGTTACGCAAATAGACATTTCTTATGTAATGTTTCATTAGAAAACGATTGACATAAATTTTAGAACGCTAACATGAACCGTTCTCGAGATATGGTACATTTTTCAAAAAAATTATCAAAAAGTCATATAAAATAAAAAAAAATGTTTCCTATTGAGGAACATGTTCATTTTTCATATGTAATACCATGCGATAAATTGGGTGACATCATTCTCGTGGATCTAGCTCGTTCCATTCATAAAGAAAGATACTTTGAGTAATACTTTTGTATTTGAACGACAATAGTTATTTATCTGCTGTAAGAATAACTTATTTCTTAGTGCATAACGCTTGGCGAGATTTTGGCGACGAATTTGGCGAAATGTCGCCAACTTGGCGACTTTTTGAAATGTTGCAAATTAACGAAAATCTCGCCAAATGGATAAAAATGACGCTAAATCAATGAAAATGATGACGAATTGTCGAAAATTCAATATCTTGGAAAGAATATTAGTATCTACTTTAAGAAAAACCTATTTTGTTCACTGTAAAAGTAGTAAATTCATTACATTATATAAGGAAAGTCATGTGTTGCCCACATCAGATTTTTTTGCTATAAATTTGCACTTTTAAAAACTAATTTTTTTTTAGCTATGTGAAGTATGAACAACATGTTTGTAAATTATTTTTTTTTGTCAGCAGAGTTATATAAATATATAATTTGTTTAATTTTTAACAAAAATAGAACACATTATTTAAATTACTATTGTAAAATCTCCTACCTTATTTACAGCATTTTTGCAATTGGAGCTATACGTGTCTACAGCTAATGGTGCAGAGTACACTTGGACGATAAGATCTTGCAATTCTGTCCCAGTAGCTCAACGGCAAATCATCGGCTGAGCGTTACGATGATCCGAGGTTCGATTCCAGGTTAGGGCAGCAAGTTTCTTTACAACGGTTCAAAATGTCTTCCACTGTTCATTTTTTTTAATACGTTGTATATGCACGTGTAAGAAAGTCCGTAGCTAAGAAATTTGTCCATATATCTCCAACGAATATAGCATATCGTATATAAAATTCTTATAACCAATTTATTGTCATCTGTGGATACTAGAACCTCGTACCATCGAACATTTCAAAAGAGAGAAATTTTAAATATTAATTAGATGTTTAAATTCAGATTTTACCTACATTGCACTGCCAGAGACACAGACACAGGCAATATATTGGCAACATGCATGCAAGTGGTGTTAGAAATAATTATATGACTATTGATCGCCAGCAGCAAATTGAGTATGCACAGTTATGACAATATTGGTTTGGAGGGACCCATATTTTTTGCATTCCGCAGTTTTGCAAATTATCTGAATAATTCGAGTTATGTTTGTAAGACACAACAGTTTAATGACACACCAGGAGCTTTTAGGATGTATCCTTAAAATATGTCGGATCGTTTTGATATCAAAATCAATTTTTATACCTCTAAGAATCCTGACAAGCTAGGACTAAACAGTTATGGGAGCCCCTAGGCCTAAATTTACTGTTTCCGTAAAGATAGAAAATAATTTTCGATAACACTATCAATTTTGCAATCCCTAGATATTGTTATGATCGAAAGCTAAAATAAATACGATCTCAAAGAATTTTGGAGAAAAATAGACAGAACAGAACAGATTAAAGAGTTCGAAAACCATTGCTTACACGCCAGATAAATGAGATTGCAAATTCTCCTTTAAAAATTATACTTTAAAAATATCCTATATCCCAATGAAACTCTCGAAAATTACCGTATGCCTTTCAACATTATCATGTGAAATCTGAAAAATGCTATTGCAGATATTAATTTTCTTTCCATTTCCTTGACCCAGACGCTTAGAAATCTTCTGGAAACAGTTTTATTACTTTGCTTATGTAAATAGTATAATGTATAAGGAAGTATTGTTACGGCGTTGAAAATTCGAATTCGAGTTTTCGATGGGAGAGCACGTTTAAAGCATTCCTGAATATAAATCGAACGTTGTTGAGGTGATGTCTGTGTGTGTGTGTGTGTCAGGGAGTCTGTGGAGGCGATGCCTCACGAACGAATGGAGCGATTTGAACGAAATTTCGTACAGAATTTACAATCAGTGAATACTGGAAGCCAATTGTTTTTAAAAACAGTAAAATATTCACCCCCCCCCCCCCTAAATTTTTGAGTGAAATTTTGAAAACAAATCATCAAAAAATCTAAATCAGTAATGAAATTACACAAATAGTCATTTCTTATGAAATTTTTCCTTAGAAAACGATTGACATAAACATTAGAGCGCTAGCATCAAACGTTCTGCACATTTTTCAAATAAATGTATAAAAAATCATATAAAATGAAAATGATATATTAACTATTGTGAAATATGTTCGCTTTTCATATGTAATATTGTGCAATAAATTTGGTGATATCCTCGTGGATCTAGCTCGTTCCATTGATAAGAAAATATACTTTGGGTAATAATATTGTATTTGAATGCAAATAGCCATTTATCTACTATAAGAATAACTATTTCTCTTTCCATAACGCTTGACGATATTTTGCGATATTTGGTGCGGGGGACGATACCTGGTGAAATGTTGCCAACTTGGCGATGTTTTTAAATTCTGCCAAATTAACGAAAGTATCAACAAATTGATAAAAATGACTCTAAATCGATGGAATATACAACTAATTGACGAAAATTCAATATCTTGGAATGAATATAAGTATCTACTATAAGAATAACATGTTTTTCTGTCCGTAATTTTTGGCAAAATTTTGGTTTCGAATTTGGCAGAGTATTTCCAACTTGCTGACTTTTTAAACGTTGCCAAATTGACGAAAATGTCACCAAATTGACGAAAATGTCACCCAATTGATAACAGTTGATGCAAAATCAATGAAATGACGACTAATTGAGTTCAAAATCTTGGAAAGAACATATGAGTAGTGTATAAGAATAAAGTATTTCTCTGTCCGTCGCTAACATTTGGCGAGAAATTTAGTATCATTTCGCCAACTTAATGTTATTAAATTATTTTAAATGTTGCCAAAATGACAAACATGTCACCAAAACAATTAAAATGACTCCTAATGGGGAGTAATATTTCGCAAATTTTGATTTCCGTCATATGATGGGCATAAATTCTAGAATATAAGAAATGCTTTTCTCTCCGTTTGTCTCTAACACTTGATGCATTTGGCAAACTTGGCAAATAATCTGGAAACGTATCCCCAATTTGGCAATATTTCACCCCCAGATTGACGAAAATATCGTCAAAATTGCATAAATGACTCTAAATTAATGTAAAATTATGCACCTAATTGATGAATTTATTATTAAAATATTTTAATATATGAACTATGTCGCGTATTGAGGATGCTATCAATATTGATAAATGTTTATTTAGAGTTTCGCGAAATATAAGTTAATTGGGTACTTTGAAATAGGTTTACATGTTGTCATCCGGAAAATAGCCAAATGTACAATTCAACGTTGAAAACACAGTACTGTGGATCTTATTCATTACATTTTGACTGTAAAATGAGTAAATTCATTGTATTATATAAAGAAAGTCATGTGCTGTCCACATCAGATTTTTCTTAAATTGCGATGTTTCTCTGCTATCAACTATAGTAACGTTTAGAGTTGTTTATCGTCCTTGTACCTTTTGTAGACGATCTTGTACCATATAATTGGACCGAAATGTAACACCGACTAAGACGGCGTTACACTCACGTATTATTTGTTTAGGCGATGTTTTCTTCATTCGAAATATGACAACATTGCAACTGACAGCCGCTGTAGAATCTACAAAATAAAGAAATATGGCTATACAAAATTTTCAAGAAGGATAAAAGCTTTCAGCAACTTTAAGTTTTATCCAGGAAAATTTTCAGTTTTGATGCGGAACCTACATGTCTACCAGACGTGCAAATATAGTATTTGTGTTAAGACAAACGTTATATTTAAAATGTTCATTTTTTCCACCCACGTTTTGCGGCTTAAAATGGCTAGCAGTAACTGCAGGGTGTTTCATAAAGGACTCCCTAACTTTGAAATGAAACAACTCGGAAACATTGATCCATAGAAGACTGAAACAGGGGATATGTTTATTGGGAAAGCCGTAAAATTCCGATGCAAAAGTTTCAAAATTAGTTACAAATGTTGCTGACAGATGGCGCTGTACGTTGTAGTCGCAGTACAGAGTCCGAAAAATAGGCTATACATAGTGGTGAGACTGTCCTTGCTAAAGTAGTCTTGCAATCACATCAAAATAGATTCCAAATGTGCACCTTGCACAGCACAGAGATGGCGCAAATGGCGAATTAAATTGGCAGTCACCGTCTGTAGTGTGTCAACAGAAATGGACGCATATGCCTGACAGATCAACTCTTCAAGCTTATCCAATATCCAAATTTGCGGGATGGTTGCGGAAAATAGTTCTCTTCAATATGCCCCACAGGAAGTAGTCGCAGCGCGTAAGATCATGTGAATATGGAGGCCAATCCATGCCTGTTCCAGTAAATGGGGAAAAGTTCAAAGCAATGACTCTATTACCGAAGTATTCCTCAAGAAAGGCAAAAACGGCTGGGATACGATGTGGTCGGGCCCCATCTTACATGAACCACGAAGTGCCTGGGCGATCCTCCAACGCTTGTAGTGTGGCGACAAATTGTTCCCAAACCGCAGTGTACCGTTCAGTAGTAATCGTTTCTCACAAGAAAAAAGGGACAATGATGTCCTTGCAAGATACAGCAGCCCAAACGGTAACTTTTGGGGAATGTAGTGTCGTGCTTGACACAAATGTGTGTTTTCAGTACCCCCAAAGCAACAGTTTTGTCTATTCACGATACCAACTAGGTAAAAAGAGGCCTCATCTGCAAATCATATGCAGTCAACATCAAATCCATCACCATCAATCATGGAGAGCATATCGTTTGCGAACTCTTCTCTTTGTCGCACAACTGAAACTGTTATGACTTGGTGGCATTGGATCTTGAACGGAAACATGTCTAGGATGTTCCTCAGTATTCTATACGTGCCGGATGACGTTAATATGGATTCAGCTGCAACTCTTCAGATGGATTTCCTCGGATTAGAGAGAATAACTGCAGCAACTGTCGTGACATTTTCAGATGTAACTGCAGATTACCTGGGACCAACATATCCCACGAACTCATCAGCCACACTGCCTGTCAGTTGAAATTTGTCGAAAATCTGGCGAATTGTTTTCTCATCAGGATCTCTGGCAACTTTAAATCGGGATTGAAAACTGAGCCTTGTTGCTGTAGGACTGCGATTTAACCGGTGATACTCGAGTACCAGAAAAACACATTGCTGCACGGAATACATGACATCATCCACTTCCTTCAGCATGTTCTCCTCCTTTCACGCTTCAACAGCCGAACGGTCCAAAAATTGATCGCTCTGTGCTTCAGAGCACTTTTTATAGGGATCCGTACTGCGACTACAGCGTACAGCGCCATCTGTCAGCAAAATTCGTAACTAATTTTGAAACTTTTGTATCAGATTTTTATTGCTTTCCCAATAAACATATCACTTGTTTCAGTATTCTATCGATCACCGTTTCCGAGTTGTTTCATTATTTCAAAGATAGGCAGTCCTTTGTTGTTGTTGTTGAGACCCAGACCGTCCGACCTACCAGAAAGGCAGTCCTTTGTAAAACACCCTAGAATTTCCACACTAAAAATTTTGATTAACAAAAATAATTTCAATCTTGATAATAAAAATGACGCACATTTTGCAGTTCAGTTAATATGGAAATTGCGGTATGTCAAACAATATTTAACTCCGATAATTTTACGATTTATTTTTAAAGTTTGCTCTCATTTTAATCTAAAAATCAATTATTAATGAAAAATATTTGTTTGTCCTGAAACTACTTTCGGTTTTCCCGTAACGTAGCTGTAGTAGCGCGCAGACGATTTCAATGTTATTTGAAACACTTTTTTGAGCATGCATTGTTGTGGCAACTGACACATGGGTAATATTCTTGACATATGGGCTTCCAAATGGGCAATTGAACTTTGTAAATAACAACTTATTATTTTGCATGCAATGTTCTTATATACAATACAACAGACATATGAGGAAAGTTCCTGACATTGTGGCAATTACATATGACAATGTGGCAGCTAGCAATGACCAAAATGATCCAAACTGGTAAAGAAAAATGGATTATTTACAGTAACATTCAACAGAAAATAGCATGGTCCAAGCCTGGTGAGCCAACTCAAATAACATCAAAAGCTGATATTCATCGAAGTAAGGTGGTGTTATCAGTTTGGTGGGATTATAAGGGATTTGTTTATTTTGGGATTTTACCACAGAACGAAACAATAAATTCCAATGAGTACTGTCAACAACTAGCAAAACTAAAAGATGCTTTGCAACAGAGAGGAAATTGGTGAATCATAAATGTATTGTGTTCCATCATAACAATGCCAAACCACATAGATCAGTAGTCCCGCGTCAGAAACCATTGGAGATTGTTTGGAATGTGTTACCACATCCGCCATGCAGCCCTAATTGTGTACCATCAGACTATTACTTGTTTCGTGCTCTGCAAAACTCATCGTCAGATAAAACCTTCATTTCAGATAACAGTGTCAAATCCCACTTGAAAAAAATTGTTTGCAGAAAAAGATCAGAAGTTCAGTAAAAGTGGAATTATGAAAATGCCTGGAAAATGAGAAATTGTTATTGAACAAAACAGTCAATACATTACTGATTAAAATTGTTTCCTTATTTAAAAAATTGTTTTTTATTTTAATGAAAAAATTGTTTTTTATTTTAATGAAAATGTAGTTTCCAGGCAACCCAATATTTTTAATAGTTTGATTAGAAGAAAAATGGTTTGAGTGAAAGGAAACCACATTCAATACAACGATGATTAGGAAGAGTCTAGTATTCGGGGTATGGCCACAATACGGGGCAAAGCAACAGAATGTCGGTTAAGCATAGGAGCTTTGTAAATGCGTATCCATGTAAGCATTATCTCCAGCCAAGTATATTGCAGTAGCTTGTATAATTGCCATCTATTCTAGGTGTCTACAATAACAAATAGTATGTACGTTGTCCGTTGCTTTAAACAGCAAGCTGCTGGAATTTCTGTGAAGTCCCCGATAAACTGAGCTATATTTAAACACTGAAGTCCTGTGCTATTGCCCTAGGACCAAAAGTTCGAAATATCAAGTACTCTATGTTTGAGAAGTCACTTTTGACAGATTAGGAAAAATTCCTCTACAAAGGTATCTAAAGAGGATAAAGAGACATTTTGGTCTTTACAAGGTTTAACCCTAACGACCACCCCTTAAATATGTCCGTGACCTTTAGTAGTTTAGACTATAAATTTGTCACTTAATCAGTCAGTCTCACTAATTTATTTGATACAGATTAATGTTCATTTTAAATAAGTTTATATCCTTTTCAGAATAAAAATAAAAAATATATTAGCTCTACTTCTCTCCAGAGAATAAATTTATTAAAAGTATTTTTTTAAATGTTCTTATACATATCATTTTGTTATGCTTTCTCTTTTGCAATTCTCCATCTAAACGTTATAACAAACCACGTTTTGTTTTAGCTTTTGAAAATATATGACAGCATATTTTGTATTTACTTAGGAATTCAAGCTGTAGAAAAATAATTTTGTTTAAGCTAATTTAATTATTACTAAAAGACGAAAATTTATCTTTATTTTAAAAATGAATTAAAAACCCAATAAGTAAAAAATTTAGCAATAACTATGATATATCTGTTTAAAAAATATAGAATAGTTCAGCTTTTGCTAACAAATGACATAAAAATGCTTTCTTTCTTACTTGTAAAGTCGACATGGAAAAAATCCTTTTATTCAATAAGTTCATTTAATTAAATCTCGGGAGACTCAATTTTTTGTAGATACAAATATAAATACAAAAATGCAGTCACTAATAAATAACATAATAAGCAGTAAATATGAATTGATTTGGATATATTTTTTGCTTCTCTTTTGTTTTTGTAGGTTTAGTTCATAAATCATTAACATTTTAACTATTTTCCTCTATTCAAAACTATATTTTTCTGTATTTCTACTTTAAAAGTGATATGTTGCATTTGCACTTATCATCTGAATTTATAAAATAAATTTTGTGATTTTTCGGCCTGGATTCTGTGAAGGCTTTATTTTTACTTTCCCTACATAGCAGTAGCATAGCGTGAAATTTTTGACTGGGAACCTGAGCGAGTGACGTTTAAAATTGGAAAAGGTTTTGTATAATAAGTGAAATTTATATTGGAATTCACACTTTGAATAAGTTTTATTTCGTTGGTGAGTAAAATAAAATAATTTTACATAAAAATGTAAAATTATTGACTGGAATGCACTATATTATAAAATATATTACCTATGTAAGTTAAATACGTACAAAATATTCATTTTCAATGTTTCCTTAATTCTAAATTAATTGAACTTTTACAACCAAATTATAAAATTTAAAGTTATAGTCGCTCCCCCTAGGAAAACGTTCTACAGGCACCCCCATGTATGAAAGAGTGCACTGAAAATTGTTCAGAAATCTGGAACATAAGCTTAGTTGAAAATCAGTGTTGTAAACATTGTCCTTAAAAATATTGTACTTATATTAACTATTTACTATTGCTGTACTGCGAAAACTTTAAAATATCTTATAATTGCAATATGCTAAGAATTCGCTAGAACATTATCAACCACTTTTCTTTATCTAACTAAGAGTCTTGTGTAACATGGAATTTTTAAAGGGAAATCAGATTTATTCTTTCTAAAACTCTCAAATAAGCAAATGGATGCTTCGCCATATTGATGCCTATATAGAGAGAGCTAAGTCTACTTTGCAAGCTTCTTAAGTTTAATGGAAGTTATTCTTAGTTTTGATATTGTTTAAAGTTAGGTAAATGCTAGGTTATTCGTGAGAAATGTCTCAAATTCTTTAGTATTATAAATAATGAATATTTTCTGCGAATATTAATCAATAGAATCACGTTTGACCCGAAATGGAGGATCCATTAGCCTTGCACTACCCACCCTCACCTACCCATCATAGATGAAATATGACGTCACACATCCAATCATTAATTGCTAATAAAGGATTGAAAATGGAGAAACAATAGCCATGCTTTCTATAAGCTAGCTTCCCATGTTATCGAATCAGCTTGGGAGGAGTTTAACAAATGGCTGGTCTTAATACCATGCTTCTCCTTATAGACTACGAAGGCTGGATGATTTCAGATTGTAAAAGATTAAAATATGCATTTTAATGGGAAAAATACTTTGAAACGTGCCACTTTAAACAGATAAAGGCAACAATTTCGTAAAAAATACATATATTTTCGCAAAGCTATTTAAAAATCATAATAAATAAAGTATGTTTAAATAATTCTTTAAATGAGATTTAAAAAGGGGGGGCTCAGCTTTTTAGCCTCAATGGACGCTACGCCACTGCTACATACATAATATACTGTATAGTGAAAGTATTGTAACGGGGTCGAAAATTCGAATTCGAAATTTGGTCTGATGTATGCGTGTGTATGTATGTTAATGGGTATGTATGCATGCATGCTAGTGTGTGTATGTATGTTAATGTGTGTATGTATGTTAATGTGTGTGCATGTATACATTTTAGTGTGTGTATCTAAGAGCCTGTGAACGCCATATCTTACAAACGAATGAAGACTAAGTTCCAAGACTAATTTGGTACAATTATTACAATAATTGAATACAAGTATCCTATTGACTTTAAATGAGATCGAATGTTTCGACGCCCCTTCAACCCTTCCCCTTCGATTTTTTATCGATTTTTTTTAAATAACTAAAAAAATCGGATCTTTTTTACTTTTAGATAAATAATCATTTTATATGTAAATTTTTTATTTGAAAACGAATGACACACATTTAATCGAACTAGTAGGAACTTTTTTCAAGATAATTCACAATCTTTGAATGACCTTTTGAAAAAAGAATCGGAACCTTAAAAATTGTTAAATAAATAATATTGGCATGTGTAATGTCTTATTGGGAAACGAGTAACATAAACTTTAGAACTCAAGCATGGATTAATTAACCTCAAAATAGTATACGTTTTTCAAATAAATTTATTAGAAGCATTACATAAAATTAAAAACTAATAAATTTAGTCAGACATGTTCCATATCCACTATTATTGCAGATAATATGTTAACATCATTCTCGTGGATCTAGTTTGTCCCATTCACTGTGGAGAAAATACTTTTGTATTTTGATACAAAGAAATTCGCCAACGCTCTTTTATTTTATCATATGAACTAACTGTCAATTGCATTTTGATGAGGATTTTTGCACGTGAGTATGAATAAATTATGCTATTTATATTATAGAACTGCATTTATATTATAGGACCCAATTTCAATTTATGTAACGTCAATTCTGTCGCATAAAAAAGCTACCACGTCGTCATGGTAAGTATATTTGTGTTGTTATCTTCAAGTATTGTTGTCGTAGAAGCACAACAAATCTTTTTCAACTCTCGTCATCCTTAAAGAGCGACACCTTTCAAATTCTTCTCCTCCTCTGTTTTTGTAATCTTAATTTAACTTATTAAGATTATTATGGGCTGCCACGATTTCTCTGCCACGCTTTCATTGTCCTTGCTGTTTATGATATTTTGGGGTCGGTCCTGATTGGACCCCTTTTCGTTGAAGCATGTACGAATCTTGTCCGAAAGCATCGTTTCTGCCCATGCCGCCATCCTAACCTTTCTGCCTGATGCTACCATCGTTAATTCGTGAATTTGTTGGTCGTAAATCTCTCTGGGCAAGGCTGTCAGCCTTGTGTCACTCGTCTATGTCCTTTATTTAATTTGTTTGGGTCACTGCATTGCCTGAATAAAAAATTGCCTATTTGGTCTCACAAATTTGGTGCCGTAAATATTGTGCTGTGGATTTTCTACATCATAATTTCGCTGTGTAAGAAGCAAAGCCACTGCATAATGTAGGAAAAATCATTTGCTGTCCACACCAGATTTAAAAAAACAGAACAAATACTATGTATTTTATATTTTGATTTTTTTTATCTTACAACTACATTCTTAAAAGAGAACTTAAACAGAAACATTTATTTTGAGCTAACTCACCAATAACAATAAGAAAATTGAGACATAAACTTCTTTATCCACATTGTATCTTTTATATCATTTCTGTACGTACAGGTGTCATTGCAGTAAACCGTAACATCGATTACTCAGTTCAGACATCCCTTTTCTTTAAGTGAAAATTGATGACAATGAAAGGGATGACGGCTTAAAAATCCGTGAAACAAAGAAGAAGTTTTCTTAATGTCTCAAAAAAATTCTATAACCTGAAACGGACATTTTATCTGTTTGGTATAGAATTCATCCTTATATATATATATATATAAATGTATATATATATATATATATATGTGTGTGTGTGTGTGTGTGTGTGTGTGTGTGTGTGTGTGTGTGTATTAAAAAATGCAAGCTGTAGGATAAAGTCCTAGTAACAGCGTGCAGGATAAAATATACAAATTAATCTATAATAAAATACATTAATATGCAAACGATTGACAACAAATGAGTTTTACAAGCACTTGCATATGAATAAAG
Source organism: Amaurobius ferox (assembly GCA_951213105.1). NCBI lineage: Eukaryota > Metazoa > Arthropoda > Arachnida > Araneae > Amaurobiidae > Amaurobius > Amaurobius ferox. Next base: position 85,381,354 of record OX578137.1, read on the forward strand.
ACATTAAAATATATAATATTTGCAACAAATTATTTTTAAAAGCAATTTCGATTAATAAAAAAAGTTAAAATTTTTAAAGGTGGTGTTGTAAAGTTTACAGAAATTATTCATCGCACAATAACAACCAATATTTGTACCAAAATTCCATTCAGCAAAAAAACTCATACTTATGGTAGAATACTGGGGAAGATGAAATCCGATCCCACCCAAGACATGAGAACAATAAACTCTGTTATTGAACAGATTCATGAATAATGAAAATAAAATGAAATTCCTTCTGTTCTGTAAGCTTTTAAAATTAAACGTATCACGAAGGAATGTAGCAGATAATGTATAACAAAAAGTAGCAGTTTTCTTATAATTAAGATATCTTACGAATTTATTTTGAATAATGTTGTTTTGTTTGCATGAACAGCATGAAAAGACCTTCACACCACAGATGCATACTCAAGGCCAGATCTGACCAAGGCATTAAAGAGAACAATGATAGTATCATCATTAGTAAGATTCTGAGAAAATATCTTAATGTAACTGGGTTTCCTATAGGATTTAGCACACATATGAAAAATATATTAAGAAAAAAGGAGAAGTTAGACGTATAAATAACGCCAAGATTACTAACAGAGAACTTTCTAGTCAAAACAGAGTTGCCAATTACATAAGAAAATAAAATATACACTTGTCTTACGAGTAAAAGCGAAAACACTATGCATTTACTAATATTGAGGCGAAGACGATTATTGCTACACCAATTAAAAACACCACCTACACCAATATGTCATTAATTCTCAATATTTCCCTTTTACAACAATAAATAGTAACATACGAAGAAAGGATCATTTCAAAAATGGATATCCAATTTGAGACGGATCCACACGTTTCGAGACTTCTAGAACACGAAAACACTATTTTTATCATGACGTCTATATGTGTGTCTACTTGCTTTTCTGTCTATATGTCTGTGTGGCTCTGTATATCTGTGCAATGTATGTATGCTCTCCAGCTCAAAAGCTTTTTCACTAAATTTTGTATGTAAGTCATCTGCGTTTTACCCTGGTGCTAATTAGATAAAAAAAAACAGATTGTCCTCCAAAATGGCCCACAAAAGTCTGACATAAAAGAGAAAATCTTCTTTAATGTATTGATTAATTACTTGTTTGATACGCAATTTTTGAAAGAGCAAATATTAAGATGAAACTCATTGGACTAGAATTAACAATTTTTTCAGCAGTTTTGTAACGCCACCTTTCTAAATACACTTTTATACAAAAAAAATCGACGCACCAAGAATGAATTATCCAAATAAAATACAATTTTTTGCATGTAACATGGATGTATAGAAATATAAATGATTAAAATTCCAGAACAATTGGATAATTTATTTATCTGAAAGTGAAGTGAGCACGTCAATATCGTTTGTTCACTACTGGCCTTGATACAAGCTGTTACCCGACTACCCGACGTGGCATTGATGCATAAAGTTGCCGGATGGTGTTCTGAAGGACGTCGTTTCAAATGGTCTGTAATTGACGAGCTACATCGTCTACATTCTGGGATGGTCGAATTTGAAGTCACATTTCAGCCAAAATGTGCTCAATAGATGGGAGATCTGAGGATCTGGTTGGCCAATGAAGTGTTGAAAGCCCAGACCACTTGACTGATATAGGGTTTGCAGTATCCATTTGAGTGGCCGGGAAGGGGGGGGCCAAGGAAGTGTGTCATAAGCACGCAGACAATCAACACAGAGGCGTGCCGTGTGTGGCCTGTCAGTATCTTGCTGAAAAGTTATCCCGGGGTGTCGTGAAAAGAATGAGAATTTAACGGGTCGTTGAATGTCGGCAACTTACCGCTGTGCTGTGATGGTGCCACGGAGGACTATCAAAGGGGTCTGGCTATCAAACGAAATGGCATCCCAGACCATAACTCAATGTTGTTGGGCTCTGTGGCGTGTGACAGTAAGAGCAGGATCCTGACGATGTCCGGGCTGTTTCCAGATACGTCTGCGCTGGTCGTCGGGACTCAGTTCGCAAAGGAACTCATCACTGAATACATATCGTTCCCAATCCGAACAATTTGCCGTTGATCGTGTCCGGAACCTTTGCAATCGTTGGTGACGGTACATAGTGGTCGGTGGTAGGCGGCGTAATGTGCGCCGCGAGTATAGATTCCGCTCCCATTGTCTTCTATTCATTTCCGTGTTCCCATGGTGGCCATTTCCGTGTTTGTCACACGTTGGATGTTCGATAACAACGAATCTCGTAATGTCACAGCTGCCCTGACTTCCCGTTCTGTCTTCGATCTAGGCCGTCCGCTGCCCGCTTGGTGAAGAAAACTGCCATTCCGGACCAATTCCTGCCAACATCGTCTAATTGCTGCATCGCTTCTACCCAAATGTCGAGCGATTCGACGGTGTACCCATCCAGTCTCATGCAGTCCGACCTCACGCCCTCTTTCAAACTTCTTCGTATGCTCGTAGTGGCCGCGAATTTGTCGGGGAGGAATTATTACAATCAAATTACGTAAACGCAATCAAATCCACTGCACGTTTTGTTCCTGAAAGCGAGGTTCTCTTCTTATATACACCACCATTGTGCTCTGTTTCAATGCACTGTAGTTCCGACTATCCCTTCATTGGCTGTGAAATTTTGATCATTTGCATATTCCGTGGAAAGGTGTTTGCATGTAAAGTTTCATTACTATTGGATAATTTTGTGGGGTACGTCGATTTTTTTGTCTTAGAGTGTATATCCTGTTGCCAAGTTGTTAAACGAAAAAGAAAATGTAAGTAAAACTTAAATTTCAGAGTAATTTTAAATAAGTATCCGTTTTATTTTGTGCCATTAAACTTAAAACTCAATGCATTGTGAAAGAATAGAAATAAAATAAATTTGAGTCTCCAGGGAAAGTCGTGTGCTGCCTACATCAAATATTTTTATTTGGAGAAACCCCTTGAAGTAATTCAAGGGTAAAATATCATAGAACCCCGAGGCTGACACATGGAGACGACAGGAGTAAATTACAAAATAGTCGTGTAAAGCTGTGGGGTTGATAAGGAAAAATCTAAAATCTTTTTTTTAATTTTGCTCTATATTCCTTTGCTATAATTCAAGAACTATTAGACACATAAAATTCGTTTTTACATCATGATACGCTGAAAAAAAAGTCCTACATTTTCTTAATTCTATAGATATACAATCAACCGTTCTTGTGATATTTCAATTTAGTTACAGAAGACGATTTCTTTTTATTTTTTGTTTATTTGACGATTTTATTATATTTTTCAATGAATTTAATTATAATTTTTAATTCTATTGGGGTAAATCTGGTAATCGAGTGACGTCACAAATACCGAAATACGTCGTTGCCTAATCTTCAGAATACACTATTGAAAAATAATGCTTTAAATTAATCGAATTTTAACTTGAAATGTCTAAAGCTTTTGAAGCAAGACAACGTAGTGATCGGAGATAAAATAGTGTTTTGCATACCGCATTTAACATGTTTATATTTGATTTTGAAACATGTTTTGATATGAAGATTTTTTTATTAGAAGTGTAGATGTCACATATAGTGACCACTAGCAAAAAGTTATACTTCAGTGCACGCATTGCCTACACTAAGATAAAAATCCTTATCCTTTCCATTGCTATCCAGAGAAATCTTAAAAATTTTCTTCCAAAACATCAATTTTATTTTCATTTCCTTGTAGCCAAATGTATAGAAACCTTTTTGAAAAGACACATTTCCTTTGTAAATTTCTCCATCTTTTCTGCAAATAACCATGTAAAAGTTTCAACTAAGACTTGTTTATTTCCTTATATCTTTTGCAGAAGTTCTGTACACATATTATTGGAATAGATCGTGACATCTATTTATATGTTCAGACGATATTTTCTCTAGATGAAAAATTAGAACTTTGTAAGTAATGACTGCTTCAGAGTCTGAGAAAGAAGGATTTAAAGCTTTACAAAAGTTTCAGGGAAAAAAATTCTATAACTTTCAGTTTTATTTCAAGGACTATCTTGAGGCTTGATATTGAATACCATACATTTATTTCGGAATTACATAAAGTATTCTTATTAAACAGATGATGTTATAGATATTTCTAATTGCAATACTATCCGTACATTTAAACTGCATGTTTGAGAGAATATACACTGAAAACAATAATCCTCTGATGTACCTGAATAATATATTAAAATTGTATAAGTTTGTTAAAAATCACATAACTGTAAAAAAATTCGTATCCTTCCGTTGGAATTCACAGTAATCTTAACATTCGTATTCCAAACATCAATTTCATTTTCATTTCCTTATAGCCAGACGTATATATATCCTCTTGAAAAGACACATTTCCTTTGTAAATTCCTCCATATTTTTCTCCAAAAACCGTAGAAAAGTTTCGACTAAGACGTGTTTATCCCCTTGTATAAAAGTTCTGTACAGATATTATTGGAACTGATCGTGACATCTATTTATTAGTTCAGAAAATATTTGCTGCAGATGAAAAATGAGAACAATATAAGTGATGACTGCTTTAGAATCTTCGAAAGAAGGATTTTAGGCTTTACAAAAGTTAAAAAAATAATCCATAACTTTCAATTTTATTTCAAGTGCTATTTTCAAGCTTGATATAAAAATACATTTATTTGGGCTTTAAATAAAGTGTCCATATTAAATGGGTGATGTCATGGACATGTCTAACTCCAATAATATATGTGATTTTAAATTGCATGTTTCAGAAAATACACATTGAAAACAGGCTGACTTACCGGAATATTTTATAAAAAACCTTTAAGCTTGTTACAAAACACATAAAAATAAAATAATTTTCTTAAATTACGTCTTAAATAATTTGAATAATACGATAAAATACTAGGATACAATCACGCAAAGAAAAATAAAACTTTCATACTGTTTTAAAAATTCAATATATTCATTATTTATAATGAAATCCTAATCATGTATATCTAGATTGGACAGGCAATTTATTACTTGTGTATGTATTTACATTGCGGCTACATATAACATTTTAATAACCAATACTTTTATGTGCATTCTTAATTTCTCTACATAATGTACAGAGAAAGCATTGCAACAGGGTTTAAAATTTGAAATCTAGTTGTCGACGCTAGAGTACCCATCAAGGATCTTTGAACTTTAATCGTGAGGTGATGTGTGTGTGTGTGTGAATTGTTTTTTATAGAAAACAAATGATCAACTATTATCAGTATTAAATATGAACTATTTTTGGTATATTACATGTTTTTAAGTAAATTTATCAAAAATATTACATAAAACTACAAAAGTATTAACTACTGTAAAATATGTTGACGATATGCAATATTTTGAGATCAATTTGTTAACATCATTCTAGAGGATCTAGTTCGTTCCATTCACAAACATATTTTGTGTAATATTTTTATATTTTAACGCTCAACAATTCACTAATAGTCATTTATGTTAGAACTATCATTCTTATATAAGAAAAACTTATCTCTCCGTCTGTTTGTAACACTTGAAGGTAAATTTGGTGAACTGGGTGCATCATTTAACGAAATATCGCCAACTTGGCTAAAATATCGTCAAATTTGAAAAAACGATGCTAAATTAACTGAATTGATTCTAAGTTGGTGAATTAATTATTAAAATATTTTAATACATAGACTATATTACTTATTTCGGTTACTCTCAATATTAATATTTGTCAATTTAGTGTTGTCCGGGATATAAGTTAATTGGGTTCTTCGGAATATCAGGTTCCGAAATATAAGTTAATTGGTTTTCGCAATATAAGTTAATTGTGTTTTACATGTTAACATCAAGGGAAAAGCACCAAATGTGAAATTCACCGTTCAAAACTTTGTGCCATACATCATTTTTTTACTGTCAAAGAAAACAGTTCATTGCATTACATACAGAAAATCCAGTGCCCAAAGTTGCTAGTATATCTCCTTGAGTTGTTATATGTTACCTACTTACAACTGAAGTGAAACTTGCATTATATACGCAAAATCGAATATATTTTACTCTTAATAAGTGAGAATCAAAACCGCTCTTTTTGCTGGATTACCTTCCTCTTGCAAATACCGGAATCCAGACGCTGATATCTGCAATGGTGGATGATCCTAACATTGGGAAAGTCCATATGGGCCGTTTTTATAAGTCTAAACTTGGCCAATACTGACTGCAGCAGTTTGGACTTAATATTTACTAAAAATAATGAAAAGTTGGTGAAAGCTGATAAAAGCTGAGTGATAAAACTGAATTTGTAAGTTTTCACAAAAGTGAGGAAAATTATGGTATGGCATAACACATTTTCCGTCTGTTGAAGGTATCAACGATTCCATTTTGAAGACCATATAAATCGGCCTCCGGATACTGTTAACAATCAAGCTGTTGAATAGAAAGTGTTACAGATACCTAATTTATACATGGAAAAATATAAAAATATATTCTTTAGAATTTTGAAATAGGAGGTTTATATTTTGCATGCATCGGAATCACAAAACAAAAAAGTCTAATGTGGGCAACACATGACTTTCCTTATATAATGCAATGAATTTACTGCTTTTACATTAAAAAAAATAGGTTTTTCTTATAGTCAATTTTTATATTCTTTCCACGATATTGAATTTTCGACAGTTAGTCGTCATTTTCATTGATTTAGCGTCATTTTTATCCATTTGGCGATATTTTCGTTATTTTGGCAACATTTCAAAAAGTCGCCAAGTTGGCGACATTAAACCAAATTCGTCGCCAAAATCTCGCCAAGCGTTATGTACGGAGAAATAAGTTATTCCTTTAGCAGATAAATGACTATTGGCGTTCAAATACAAAAATTTGACTCAAAGTGTATTACTCAAAGTGCATTTTCTCATGAATGGAACGAGCTAGATTCACGAGAATGATGTTACCAAATTTATCGAGTGATATTACATATGAAAAGTGAACATGTTTCTCAATAAGAAATATATTTTTTTTATTTTATATGACTTTTTGATAATTTTTTTGAAAAATGTGCAATATCTCGAGAACGGTTCATGTTAGCGTTCTTAAATTTATGTTAATCGTTTTCTAATTAAAAATTACATAAGAGATGTCTATTTTCGTAACTTTATTAACGGTTTTGATTTTTTGACGATTTTATCAAAATTTTACTCGAAAATTTTGGGGGGGTTCTGAACATTCGATTACGTTTAAAAACAATAAGCTTCCAGTGTTTACAGATTGTGATTCTTTTACCAAATTTCGTTCGAATCGGTCCATTCGTTCGTCAGTTATCGTCTCCACAGACTCACTGACACACACACACACACACACACATCACTTCAAAAATGTTTGATTCGTGATTAGGGATGCTTGAAACGTGCTCTCCCGTTGAAAAATCGAATTCGAATTTTCGACCCGTCACAATACTTTCCTTATACATTATGTATATAAGGAAAGTAAAAATTGAATAAACTTATTGAACATTACTGGAGTATTATTTTACAAAATGTTATTCAAGCAAAAATTATTTCTGCTCCATCGAATTGGAGCCACCGCCGATTTCTCTAAAGAAATCCACCCCTTATCCTCCTGGTTTGGGATTAACACTTGGAAGCCAAATACCAATACACCTACACCATGCACAATGTCGAACCCTACTGTACACAAGCTAGCCCAAATCAATCAGCAGATTGTTGTTATGTAACGTAACACCAACAATATCCTTAAGCGGTATTCACCACCGTTGCGAAATATAACAAGCCCGCAGATTCTTCTGGATCTCATATATAATTCTACGTTCGTAGCAATTATACCAGGGTTGCCCTGCTTATAAAAAATTCTGGTATTTAATAATTTGCAGCAGAATTATGATTTTTCTTTATAACTAAAACAATGAGATAGATCTTGCAATCACACTGTTTTACCAGTGATCGCATCTAACGCGGGACTAGATTTTTAGCTATAAAAATCAAAAATATGAAAAACATTGAAAATAGGATGAAAAGTATGAAAAACCATGAAAACAATTTTTTCTAGGGAACGGCTCTAACGATTCTAAAAAAAAAAAAAAAAAATTCTGAAGTTAGCTCGTATAATTCGTTCTTACTTATGTTGCTCTGTCTTAAGTTCGCACGGTTGAAGAATTATAGATCAAGACATTGCCAGAATCAAAACTGTTTGGTATCAACAACTAGAAACTCTCTCCATTCATTTAAAACGGCCGAATTTGTCGTTTGCTGCAATTCTTCATTACACAGGTTATTGGTGTTGTTAGAGTGAACCGTAACATCGATTAACTGTGTAGATGGCATTTTCTTCTACTGAAAAATGGTTGTAATATACTGACTAGTTCGAAATCAATGAAATAAATAGAGCTCTTTACAAAAGTATCAAGAAAAGTTTCCGAGATTAGGTTTTGTCAGACATAATTTTAAGGTTTGACTGGAAAATTTCTATTACAAGTATGAATAAGAAATTTATAAAGGGAATAGAAAATATGGACAAAATGTTTGCACAGTGTGAAATTTTAGACTTTTATAAGGGCCAGATCGACTGTACGAATGGTCGAATTACAGGCACAAACCCAAAATATATTTTAAAATATGGAATTTTATCATGACCTTGCTTAAATCCATTGAGTCCCAGCCGATGTGAATTGGAACATTATTTTATGAAATGTACCAAAAGCATATAGTTCACCAATTTTTATGCTCAAAATTAAAGTGGAACTATTATATTTCTTTAGCATGTGTTTTGAGATAGGTGAAATAAATAACATATGTTTATGAAATTTTTGTTATACATTTCCATACATTGAATGCATCCGGTCAGACCAACATGTGTTTAACAAAGCCTGCATTTCTGATCCAAGTCCTGACAATCTCTAATTTGCACTACAAATAGAACTACACATGGAACCTTGAAATGCACTACGGATAGAACCTCTAATATGCACTAAATACAGAACCTCTGTTGTTTACCGTTGTTAACGAATATGCTCATAAATTTCGTACAAATAATATATATAACTCTTTTATTATTTGTCGAGGACTTTTCATATCCAAATTAAATGTGTTACTTTATATTCGTTACATTGTTCAAAATGCATTACACTCATTAAAAATGGCAGCAACTTTCAAGAATCACATTCAAGTTTCAATGTAAAAAAAAAGAAACAGAATGGAAAAAGTTGAACTGTTTCAGAGAAAAGTAAGGTAAATGTGGAAATGTTAACTTCTATGAGCTTTTTTAAGTGTAAAATAAAGTAAATTTTGCAATGCAGGATTTTTACTAGGATAAACAATACTAGTATTTTATATAATATTGTATTTATGAACATTCATTATTAGCATTAAATTTGAAGAGCAAAAATTTTTTTTTCTTTTAGATTTTTAGCATATAGGGTTTCTTAAAATAATCCAGCATACTTACTCATCCTTTTTCTCAGAATTTGTTTTTGCTCTTTATGCCTGAATTTGCTTCATCCACAAGCATTATACTCATCTCAGTGCAAATTGACATTTTGAGAACAAAACAGGCGACTTTAACAATGTATTAACTACTTTAAATTTATTTTTACTGTAAAATAATGCCTATACACTATGGGAAAATCAACTATCAATACTAGTACATGCCGTGTATTTCGCTTTCACCGATAACTACACTTGATATATGTATTTATTTTTTTCTAATCCCGGTTAAAATATTTAACTATATAACTGATCCTGTCGAAAAAATCTTCATTCCTGCCATCTGTGCGTTCGTGCTATCTTCAATCGAACGCCATACTACGTTGAGCTTCCTTATAATTAATATGACAGACTCGCTTGTGTGTTTTGATGTGAATAAAATCTTTGGTCGGGGTATGTGGCTGAATGATAAGTAACATGCAAAAAAATGATCTCCGAACTTGATAGATAAAAAAAAGCTAAAGAATTTATATTTTTTACCAAAAAAATGGTACTGTTTATGAATATGAAAATTCAATTTTGATACATAAATATTTCGAAATTTTTTTTTTAATAATTGCCCGAGCGAGTTTTTGATCCACTTTGCTATCTCCACTCAAAATATTTAAATAAAACTCTCACTTCTAAACCAAAAAGGTAGATATAAAGCGCAAAAACAATTATCTTAGTGTCACTTATCTCGACTTCCATATACCAGAATCTATGATTAGTAGCTTTTTTTCTATCTCAATTTTACAAGAACAATTTTGAAAAATCGGTACCATGAGTCCAAATGATCACAATTATAGCGTGTTACCCATCACTTTAAATGGCTTGAAAAAATATTTCGATTGATACCATACTTGCAATGTACCCTCCAGGGGCGGATAACTTGCCTCCCCCCCCCCGAGGGGACTAATGACGCCACGATTAAAAAATTGTTTGGCGGCTATTTTTCACTACAATGATTGAAACTATTAAGTCTCGTGATCGTTGAGACATAAATAAACCCTTTTATGCATGGTTATGTCAAATTTTGTCCTAAGCTTATATGTTAAAAAAAAAAAAATATCGGGTACATTTCGAAGTCTTCTTAGAATTAAAAAATTCCATCTCATTCTAGATATTTTTCAAACGAAGCTTATTGTAAAATTTTCGTGAAATTCCATTATTATTTGTGGTCGCTATTGTGTACACAAAAAATAGACAACAGACCGACAGACAGACTGACTGAGACAAACAGACCTCTCCCCAAAATAGTCATTGACAAGGTCATAATATTCACAAAGTCGTAATATTCATGGTCATAATATTCACAAGGTCGTTCATTAGCCTCAAATTTGAAAATTTTCATGAAAACAATAATTTTTCTATACTATATTGCAAAATATGAGTAATTAAAATTATTTAATAAGAATTACCGTTTCTTTATCGATATTCTCTTATAGTTTTCGAATATTCGTCTTGCCAATTTGAAGAACATTTTTTTTTCTGTTTCAAGTTTGCAATGCTTATGCTTCGAAAATTAAAAGTGATAACTATGAAGAGTAAAATAGGATATTTGTATCCGTTTGAAATCCCTACCAAGATATACATTGGACTTCGATTCGAGTTTTTAAGTTTTTAAATACAGTTATATCTTACCTTTAAAGTATATTACGTCCAAACTTGTATAGACTTCATATTTTTCTCATAACTTAGATTAAGTATTTTCAATTATGTATCTTATTTTAGTTGAAACAAACTCATATTATATAGTGTAAACGAAAAAAATGAGAATAAAAACATAGAATAAACATAGTAAACTTTATAAAAGTTTTAATTTCGAAGACTTTATTGACGCAAAACTATTTCCGCTCCATCGAACTATCATCGGATTACATATCTGGCTAAAGCCCTGTTGTTAGTAAAGGATTAAAATCGTTTTTATATAAAAAAAAGTTATATAAATCTCAGAATAACGTTATTCGTACACCTTTTACATCATAGATGGCAGCACTACAATTTTTAAGCAGGAATCTTTTCACGTGAATTATACCTGTTAATGCCTTCGACCAGAAATATAGGTATACCTGTATTTCACCTCGATGGTTAATGCCTGTAAAGCACTGTATCGGGGGGATATGAGGGTCATGAAAGCAGATTAATTTCTATTGGAAGGCAGGATTGTCGCCAAGGTGGAGCTGTAATCTAAATCCAACCAAGAACTCATCAAAATCCACTGAAGTTCCAAGACATGATATCCTAAGAAATGAAAAACAAAATAAAATAAAAGGAATAGTACTGTGACAAGTTATGAACGGAATTTTCCACATGTTCAAAATGACACATTATTTTTTTTTTTTTGCCTTTATAATTATTAAAGTTTATTATGCCTTTATAATTATATTATTAAAGAAGAAAAAATGAAATATGAAATACTCAAGTTGCACGAAGAAGAAAATACTAACTACATTTTAACTTTGAGGGGGGGGGAATGCAGGAATGTCAACCAAATTTCGAAAATAAAAAAAATCAGGAAAATCTCGATGAAGTGTGAACAAAAGACGTTTGTTAAGATCAAGATAGAAATGTCAGTCGAGATATTTTTAAATTCCACTTATTAATTAAATAAAACATTCTAGGGCAAACAGCAGCTTGAACAATATTTCTACAAAGAGTGCCCAGCAGTTGTTTTGAAATATTATGTAGGCTGAAATCAAAATATGAGCTAAATCTTATTCTTGAGTAGTTGCACAATGCTAAACCATAGCTTTTGAGTAGGCTTATCCAACATTTCCATATCGTTTTCACAATCCATTCCTGTGCACACCGTGAAGGTTGAGGAGTTCAGCTGAGTTTAACAGGACAACGATAAATTTCATAAAAATGGCAGAATGAGGAAACCCTAGAAATGTTCAAAATATTGGAAAATTCGCCAAATTCAAGGAACACACACAGGAACACGGCCCTGTCTTTGAGAATGCCTGTATCAAAGGTTTCTGTGAGAATAAAAATAAACATTAATTTTATATTATTTTAAACTAGAAAAAATGCCCATCATTTGAAGGAGTTAAAAATTTGCAAAGCATTGCCTACTATTTAGCGTTACATTTTATCAATTTGGTGACATTTTTGTCAATTTAGCAATATTTAGAAAAGTCGTCAAGTTTGCGACATCCCGCCAAGTTTTTCGCCAAGCATTACGGACGAGCAAAGAATTGGATTTTTTATGTACTCGTTAGTTCTGTTATTCCCAAGATATTGAATTTTATTCAATTAGTTGTCATTTTCATTGATTTAACGTCAATCGTATCAATTTGACGACACTTTCGACAATTTAGCAGCATTTAAAAAGACTCGCCAAGTTGACAAAATTCCACCAAAATTCGTTGCCAGAATTTCGCCAAGCGTTACAGACGGAGAAATGGGTTATTCTTTTAGTGAATTCTTTTATTTTTTCCAAGATATTGAATTTTCATCAATTAGTCGTCATTTTAACCAATTTGACTACATTTTTATCAAATTGGCGACAATTTTTATCAATTTGGCGACATTTTAGTGAATTTGGCAAGATTTATGAAATCTCGCCAAGTTGGTAATATTTCGCAAATTTCGACACCAAAATTTCGCCCAACGTTACCCAGAGATAGGTAGATAAACAGACAGATAAATCAAGATAAATCAATCATCATTTATATTATCAATTTTTATTGGGGCCTTTCTTTTTTTAGATTACTGATTGTCATAAGTTTACTGATTGTTTACTGATTGTCTCGAGTTTACTGATTGTCATAATGCTAATTATGTTACTTTCAAATCGATCAACTTATTCTAGCAATTTTGCATTCACATACTCACAGACATATACAGGCAATATACAGGGTGATTCAAAAGTTCTGAGCAAAAGTAAAATGCTATAAAAAATATCTATATGTCGGAGAGACATGCAGTTTGCAGATTAATATTCCCCATGGTGGGGTTTTTTGTATGGCATGAAAAAAATAGTTCAAAATCTCAAAACTGGGGGCGCTACTACACATAAAGCCATGGAGGTGACTTATGCATGTCGCTCACGCAACGCAAAATTAGGATAAGACAAAAACATTAATGAATGTCATCCTACACGGCACGTCAACTGATGGAATTGCTACGATCAGCCTTTGGCGCCGATCGCCTACACAGCAGGCATAGCACACATGAATGGTCTGCGAGATCCCCATATCTCACATCTTGTGATTTCTAGTTGTGGGGATACCTAAAATCACGAGCCTATAGTATTACAATAAGAGTCTCAAAAACATTTGCCAAAATAAAACAGATGAACTAATTGAAAATATCAATAATCCTCGAAATCTTTCTTCATCCCAGAAGGCCGTACTTGATTCCAATATATACCAATACATGTCAAAATATATGACAATATACCTGTACTAATTATATTCTCGTAGATTAGAAGAAATGTCCGTGTATTTGTGGAAGATTACTCGTACAATGTACAATATATGAGTTTCAACATTTTTTGCCGCAATAAAGCAATGACATAATAACTTAAAAATATCGATAATCTGAATCAATAATACCCGAAAATATCAATAATAATAATGTTTAAACCTGAAGACTGTAAATGATATTAACCAATCAACAAGAAAGATCAATCATGCTTAAAGCATTGATTATGAAACACTTTCCAACTTCAATGCAATTTTATTTAAAAAAGTCTAAAATACAATACATTCCTCGGTAATATTTTAAAACTTATCACAATACTACATGAATTTATTATATTTAAAAACTTAAACTTTCATTGAAAAAAATGAACTTCAATCAAATGACGGCATTGAAATATAAATTGCCTGGTTTAAATATCTCTAAAATGCGATACATTCAACGGTAATATTTTTAAAACTATCATAATACAACGATAATTTATTATATTTGAAAACTTCATCGGAAACAACAGAAATTAATTGAAATGACGTCATAGAAAAAATAACACGCCTGGATCTCTCTATAAAAACAGCATTTCATTCACAACTTTCTCCCATTCATTTCATTCATCACAATACTATAATAATTTATTTTATATAAAAAATTTTATATAAAAATTAAGACCATGGAGCTACAAATAATTAAACTCTATGCTTAAAACTTCATCGAAAAATATCGTCCTTCTCTTTTTAAAATTAATTAATATTTAATTCATATCAGCCATGCAGACTCCATGGGCTAAATTATTTTGTGTTAAAGAAATAGAGCAATTCTAATACAACTCATTCTACATATTTTGCTGTTCGCATTTTACATAAGTGAAAAATAGGCTTCGTTGTAGAAATAATCAAATTTGGATAATCATTTAAACTCAAATATATTGTATTTGCGTTGTTTCAGTATGTAGATGCACAGAATTTAAGCAAAAATAAAGTAGTTTTAGGACGGATACAACACTCAATTTGAATTAAAAAGAACTTAAAAAATCACGATTTTGAAACAAGATGTATGCCATATATCATTTTGAAGTGGGTCATGTGATCTTTTCATTTCATGGTCACGTGATCGCTTCATATAAGAGGTGTAATTATTATTTTAATTTTTATTTAAATAACTACTGAATATTTTTCGTTGAATTTTTTTTATATATTTTATGGAACAATTTGAATATTACCAAAAATTTTCGAAGCAATTTGTGAATTTTAAATCCGCTTAAAAAAATGTTTGAAAAATTAGGTCCCATAGGACTCAATGTATTTCATTTTTTCAACCCGGGTTCAATCCAAAACTAATTGGGTGATATTATTCATTTATATTCCCATAGGTCCTACAGACCGTCTGAACAACATACTAAACTGTCATTTTGATTACGTCATTTTTACGGCAGTTATCGTGCTAACGAACAGACAGACAGACAGACAGACAGAATGAACAAAGTCATAAACACTTTTCAACTTTGTTGTAAAGTGTTAAAAATGCAATGGCAATGAAATTTATTTTATAAACATATCTTCATTATTCAAATCGGAAATGATTTTAAAAAAATCGGCTGCCGAATAAACACATTGTACTTAAATCCGTTGCCAAGCGACATGATATTATTTCCTTCATATAATTTGGTGGAAGAAATATCGTCTGAATAATGCTATCTTTATTGAAGGTTTGGCGACATTTTAATCAATTTAATGACATTTTAAAAGATCGCTAAATTTCTCACCAAATGGGTTTGTAGAACTGAAAGTCCCACATGGCGACAAATTGACGAAACATCATCACAATATTATCCCCTAACAAAACACAATTCATTTCATTTATTTTATCAATTTCAAGATATTTTTATGGATATGGTGACATTTTAAAAATTTGCTAAATATGTTACAAAGTAGGGCGGTTTGACTTACAGACACATGCTAACGAAACATCATTTCAGTACTCTCTTCTAATAAAACAAAAGTAATTTCATTGAGTTGCGTCGTTTTTAACAGTTTGACGGCATTTCAGTCAATTTGGCAGAAAAGTTAAGTTAGGGTCATCCCCTAAAATTCGTAGATCTGAATTTGCATATCTGAAGAATAAAACATCCTGATCCCGTTTGTATATACTAAATAAAAACACTAAAATTGTATTAGAAGATATACCCGTTCTACTCTTATTGTGTTTCAACAATCGGCTAAATGAATTTATTGGCTAAACACAATATATGAGTTTATTAGCTAAATACAATATATAAGCTTGAAAACTCTTTTGCAAAATAAATGCAAGTGATGTACGCAGTCCGTAATTAATATAATTAAAGAAAAATCAAACCGTTCATTTCTAAAATATATTTTTATATCCATTTATTTATTATTCAAATCGAAAAAATAGCAATAAACATTAACAAACACATTTAATTTAATTACGTTGCCGAGCAACATGATATAAGATAGAATCTTTCTCATAAAATTTTAATAATTAAATAACCAATTTGATTTCTTAATACTTTTCATTGTGGATTAAAAGCTTGTGAAAAGTAAACCATTGTGATGAATTTTCCATTTAAATTCACGTTTAAATCATTCATCGTTTCAAACAAATCATGCTGTCAGAAAGGGACAAATTAGCGCAAAAATCTTCCACCAAACTCAGACATAACGTTTTAATTCACTTTCACGTTTTAAACAAACGATTTCCAACCTTTCCGGTTGGAGGAACCAAGGAGTTAGAGTATAGAACTCCTAGGAAAAAGTTTCATTATTCATTAATATCTCGAGAACCACTGAACTTAGAAACTCGAAAGTTAGATAAAATTCAAGTGAGACGGCTCTTTCAAGGCTACCCACAAAATTTCACCAAATTCGGTTCAGCCGTTCTCCTGTGACGATGAGACAAACAAACAGACAGACAGACAGATAGACAGACTGATTTTCAATTTCATTTATATAAGCTAGCAGCATGCCCGTTCTTCCTACAGAGTATATAATATAAAGGAACATAAAATTCGCAATCACGTGCAAATTCCTATAGTATACTATATGGTATTTTTAATCAAAATATTCTGTTAAAATATTTAATTTAATGCTCCTAAATACAACTTTAAGAATCTTTGTTCTCGCTATACAAAATGATCTTCACGGACAGATCTGAAAAATAATAATACATCCTGGCCCCATTTGTAAGAAAATTTACAAAAAATATGGAATTGAAATCATATATGCAAAATAAAAGCGTTAAAATTATATGGGACCCATACTACTTATAATGTCGTAGATTAGAATATATGTCCCAGTGTTAGTAGAAGATTACCAGTATTACAATATGAGTCTCAAAAACATTTGCCAAAATAAAACAGATGAAGTTATAAATTGAAAATATCAATAATCCCCGTATTTCTCCACACCAGAAGACCGTATTTGATTCCATTATATGACAATATATAGCCAATATGCCTGCACTATTTATATTCTCGTAGATAGAAGATATACCCTTACATTTGTAGAAGATTACTCTTACAACATACAATATATACGAGTTTCAACAATTTTTGTCGCAATATGTATTAGAATTGCTGTATTCCTTTAACACAAAATCATTTAGTTGATGGAGTCTGCATAGCTGATATGAATGAAATATTCATTGATTTTACAAAGAGAAGGACGATATTTTTCGATGAAATTTTAAGCATAGAGTTTAATTACTTGTAGCTCCATGGTCTTAATTTTCAAATAAAATAAATTATTATAGTATTGTGATGAATGACATGAATGGGAAATTATTTATGAATGAAATGCTGCTTTTATAGACAAAGCCAGGCGGGTTATTTTTTCTATGACGTCATTTGAATGAATTTCAGTTGTTTTCGATGAAGTTTTCAAATAAAATAAATTATCGTAGTATTATGATAATTCTAAAATTATTACCGAGGAATGTATCACATTTTAGAGATATTTAAACCAGGCAATTTATATTTCAATGTCGTCATTTTAATGAAGTTCATTTTTTTTTATGAAGGTTTAAGTTTTCAAATATAATAAATTCATGTAGTATTGTGATAAGTTTTAAAATATTACCGAGGAATGTATTGTATTTTGGAGATGTTTAAATGAAATTGCATTGAAGTTGGAAAGTGTTTCATAATCAATGCTTTAAGCATGATTGATCTTTTTTTTCTATGACGTCATTTGAATGAATGTCAGTTGTTTTCGATGAAGTTTTCAAATATAATAAATTATTGTAGTATTATGATGATTTTAAAAATATTACCGGGGAATGTATCGTATTTTAGAGATGTTTAAACCAGGCAATTTATATTTCAATGCCGTCATTTGAATGAAGTTCATGTTTTTTCGATGAAGGTTTAAGTTTTCAAATATAATAAATTAATCTAGTATTGTGATAAGTTTTAAAATATTACTTAGGAATGTATTGCATTTTAGAGATGTTTAAATAAAATTGCATTGAAGTTAGAAAGTGTTTCATAATCAATGCTTTAAGCATGATTGATCTTTCTTGTTTTCATCAAATAAATTGGTGGAAAAAATGCCGTCTAAATAATGCTATCTCTATGGAAGGTTTGGCGACATTGTCGTCAATTTAGCGACATTTTAAAAAGTCGTTAAATTTATCGCCAAATGGAACTGTTGAACTGGCAGTCGGCGACAAATTCACGAAACATCTTCAAATACTATCCCCTAACAAAACACAATTCATTTAATTTATTTAGCGCAATTTTATCAATTTCAAAATATATTTATGGATTTGAATACATTTTTATCAATTTGGTGACAGTTTAAAAATTCGTTAAATGTGTTACTAAGTAGGCCGGTTAGACTGACAGACAAAGGCTAACGAAACATCATTTCAGTACTCTCGACTAACAAAACAAAATAAATTTCATTAATTTGCGTCGTTTTTAACAATTTGGCGACATTTCCGTCAATTTGACAAAAAAGAAAAGTTGCCAAGTTCGCGATATCCCGCCACATTCGTAGCTCTGAATTTGCAGATCTGAATCAAACATCTCGATGCCGTTTGTATATACTGAATGAAAACACTACAATTGTATTAGAAGATATACCCGTTCTACTATTTTTCTGTTTCAACAATCGGCTAAATTAATTTGTTGACTAAACACAATATATTAGCTTAGTAGCTAATCGCAATATATAAACTTGAAAACTCTCTGCCAAAATAAATGAAAGTGATGTACGCAGTCAGCAATTAATATAATTAAATTAAAAATCTAACCCTTCATTTATAAAATATATTGTTATATCCATTTATTTATTATTCAAATCGAAAAAATAACAATAAACATTAACAAACACATTTAATTTAATTGAGTTGCCGAGCAACATGATATATCCTCATAAAATGGTAAAATTAATTAACCATTTTTAATTCTTAATACTTGTCATCGTTGAATAAAAGCTTGTGAAAAATAAACCATGGTGATAGATTTTCCAATTAAATTCATGTTTTCACACTATTCAATATTTCAGAAAGTGACTATTTAGCGCAAAAATCTGTCATCAAACTGAAAAATATAATTTTAATTCACTCTCACATTTCAAACAAACGATTTCTAATCTTTTCTATTTGAGGAGTCAAGGAGTTAGGGAGGGAGTAGAACTCCTAGGAAAAAGTTTCGTTTTTCACTCATATCTCGACAAAACCTTGTCTTAAAAACTCGAAACTTGGATTAAATTTAAGAGGGGCTATTTCAAGACTATCCACAGCGTTTTATTAAATTCGGTTCAGTCATTCTTCCTTGATGATGATACAAACGAAAGTTTCGTTTTTCCTAATATCTCTAGAACCACTAGTCGTAGAGACCCGAAACACAAACGAAATTTTAATTGGGGCTATTTCAAGGCTACCCACAAAATTTCATCAAATTCGATTCAGCTGTTCTCCCGTGATGATGGGACAGACAAACAGACAGACAGACATATTTACAATTTTATTTATATAGATTAGCAGCATACCAGTTCTTTGTACGGAGTAAACAAGAAAGATCAATCATGCATAAGCATTGATTATGAAACACTTTCCAACTGAAATGTAATTTCATTTAAAAATTTCTAAAATGTTATTCATTCAGTGGTAATATCTTTTACATTATCACAGTACTACAGTAATTTATTATACTTAAATATTTAAAACTGTATCGAAATATAAATCATCTGATTCTTTATGCAAAATCAATGAATATTTCATTCATATAACTTGTATTCCAGACTCCAGAGCTAAATAATTTTGTGTGAAAAAAATTCAGCAATTCTTATGTAATTCATCTTACAATCGCTTGAGATATTTGCATTCTGCATATGTTAAAATTAGGCTTCCTTGAAGAAATAATAAAAGTTTAGGGATCATTTAAAATCACAACTATTGTAATTGCATAGGCACGGAATTTAGATACACAGATAATACACAGATAATATATATGTGTATGTGTATATACTCAAAGTATTGGAATCGTGCCGAAGATCGGAACTCGAATTTTCAAAGGATCTACACGTTTTGGGACTTCTAGAACACGAAAAAACTACTTTTAGGAAGACGTCTGTGTGTGTAAGGGTGTATCTGTGTATGTTTCTGTGTGTCTGTGTGGATATTACATCCACTCTAATTGAAAAACTAATGGACCGAATTTCATACAATTTGGTAGGTATGTTTTTTATGGGAAATCCTGATGTTCATTAGATTATAGTACGATTCGTAATAAAAGAATCTGCCTTCTTTGCGAAATGGCCGCAGAAATTGCCTTTATCCACTCTAGCTAAAAACTAATGAACCAAATTTAACAAAATTTGGAGTATAATATTTCAATAACCTACAAGTGATTTATATACCAAATTTAACAAAATTTTGTATATAAATCATTTGTAGGTTATTCTACTACGATTCGGGAAAAAGGAACGGGCTATTTTTGCGAAATGGCCAGCAAAAATCGTTATATATAAAAATAAAAGACTACGTGTGCTCAATTACTTCAATTAAATTCCTATTTTATATGTGATTTTTGACAACAAAAAGAATAAGACTAACCCCATTACTCTAGGACTAGCCGTTCATGAGATATTCTAGTTTTTTCGCGTTTTCGCTACGCCACCTTTGACAATAAGTCCAGCTATCAAATGAGAACCAAATTTAAGTTTAACGTGTAAATTCAATGTCATTTAAAATACTTATGTTGTGCAGATAAACTGAAATTATCATTAAATAAATAAAGAGAACGAATATGAGTCTGCAGAGAAAGACATGTGCTGTCCACATCAGAATTTTTAACAATATTACACCAATGATTTATAGAAGTGAACGGGGATTATTTTCAGCCATTTCGAAAAAAATGTATGATCTATATTTAAAGATCCATCAAATTTTTGTCGAATAAAATGTTCAACAAATTTAAGCTGTGTACCAAATTTTAACTCTCTAGGACGTAGGAAAGTGCATTTAAAATGCCATCAATTAAATTTATCAAGAAGAGTTATATAAAATTTAAAAAAAATGAAAAATTGTTATCTACCAAATTTATTTTAAAATATGAAGCCACTCCCATATGCAAAACGTTTAAACAAAGGGAGAGATATTTATTATATAATATCTCTCTCTTTTCTTTCTGGAAGATATCCCAAAGTCAGAATTTAATTGAATTTGTTTTTTTCCCTATATTAAATAATTTTTTTAATTAAAAAACTACTTAACATATTTTACTGAATTTTTTTTTATATATTCTATGGGATAATGTGAATATTTCCTAAAAATTTCGAAGCAATTCCTGAATTTTAAATTTACTTAAAAAATGTTTGAAAAATTAGGTCCCATAGGGTTCAATGTATTTCATTTTTTCAACCCGGGTTCAATAAAAAACTAATTGGGTGATATTATTTATTTATATTCCCATAGGTCCTACAGACCGTCTGAACAACATACTAAAATTTCATTTTGATAAACTCATTTTTACGGCAGTTATCGTGCTAACGGACAGACAGACAGACAGACAGACAGACAGACAGACAGACAGACAGAATGAACAAAGTCATAAACACTTTTCAACATTGTTGTAAAGTGTTAATAATATAAAGAAACTTAAAATTCACAATCATGTGGCAATTCGTATGGTATGCAAAATAGCATTTTTAATCAAAATATTCTGTTAAAATATTTAATACAGTGCTCCTAAAAAGAAGTTTAGGTATCTCCGTTCTCGCTGTACAAAATTATCTTCAAGGGCAGATCTGAAGAATAAAACATCCTGGATCCTTTTGTAAGCAAATTTACAAAATAAAAAAAGGAATTGGATCATTATATGCTAAATGAAAGCATTAAAATTGCAAGTCCGTTATCCTAACATTTTAAATCTTGCGCTGGGAGTGCTATAATCATTTCTACTCGATCAGGCATGGTAACTTTACAACAGATAAGACCCTCATGTACTCTCATATACCTTTCTTTACACATTTACTAGGGTGCTTAAAGTACTTTCCTAGGAACTCTATATATAATGCAAAACCCATCTTTCTGTTTGGCATGGTCACTTTACTACAGATAAACCTCTCGTGTACACTCATGTATCTTTCCTTACACATTTACTGAAGTGCTTAAAGTACTTTTCTAGGAAACCTCTATATCATATAGAATCCATCTTTCTTTTTGACGTGGTCACTTTAACTGGTAGGTCGGACGGTCTGGGTTTCAACAACAATATATACATTTCCTTACGCATTTACTGGGTGCTTAAAGTACTTTTCTATGAACCCTGTATATCATATAAAATCCATATTTATTTTTATCATGCTCACTTTTACTACAGATAAACCTCTCATGTACACATATACCTTTCCTTACAAATTTACTCAGGTATTTACTCAGGTCATGTAAAATAGCTCTTTCTTTTTGGCAACAAAAGTCCACATATTTACAGATTATCCGACCGGTATGATATGGACAAAGGATGCATTCCTTAAATCCAATACGCAGCAGACGATTAGCCACAATTCTACTGCGCAACAGGTGATGCGTATAATATAAGCATCTTCACGTCAAAATTGAATGTCCTTACAAAACAAGTTTCCTGACCTACTTACTAAGGCAGGTAAGAGCAGTGGCATAAAAGATTTTTCGCATTGCTTCCTTCTCTGCTATCCCTAAACTTGCATTCAAAAATGCCAAATGGTTAATTTGCGTAGAATTGTTTTCGAAGCAGTTATAATATCAAGTGAATTTACAGCTTAGTTAAAAAAGGGTATAAAGTTGGTGCATGCGCGTGATAGTTTCGCATCTGCTAAAATGGATTACTTTAACGGACTTTTCACGAAAATCCTTGCCGTTTTATTCTTAATGGGCGTTGCACTTTCACAAGTAAGTCAAATAATTGTATTCTACATTTGATATTTGTAGTGTCAGTATGTATGCGTAAACATTTTTCCTCCAATCATTTTAAATATATGTCCGAAAGATGCTACTTACACTCTTACACTCTTAAGAAATGAAGCTGTAACTTTTTTGTTTAAGGTTTGTTTTGTCTAACAATGTAGGACACTTTTATATTTAATATTTGTAGTGTCAGTATGTTTGTGTAAACGTTTTTCCTCCAATCATTTTAAATTCATGTCCAATAGATGCTACTTACACTCTTACACTCTTAAGAAATTAAGCTGCAACTTTTTTGTTTAAGGTTTGTTTTGTTTAACAATGTAGGACACTTTTATATTTAATATGTGTAGTGTCAGTATGTATGAGTAAACGTTTTTCCTCCAATCATTTTAAATTCATGTCCGAAATATGCTACTTACACTCTGACACTCTTAAGAAATTAAGCTGTAATTTTTTTGCTTAAGGTTTGTTTTGTTTAACAATGTAGGACACTTAGCATAAAAATAGTCTTCTTTACTGTTTCGTGGTGGACACTATAAATATGAAAAGCTTGAGCCTCTAAGTAACTAAGGTCTACTTGAGGACATGGGAAGACTTTTGGACAAATACCCATTACTCCGCCGCCAGTGGAAAATAGAAAATCCAACTCCATTAAGTTCTGTCTAATAGACGATACTTTTATTGTGTAAATATTCAATTTCCTAGGTCACGCAGGGGCTTATGGATAGTTTAAAAGGCATTTTAAATCCTTATTATGTACGCTCAAATTATATATTGATATTACATACACTCCTTGTTATAACCGATTAGAAGTTCCGCTTCCATCAACTTCTCTTTCATAGTTCAGTACTATAAGTGTGCAGAGATCCAACCTTTTAGGACGTTCTGGTGTGGCTCTCCTCTTCAAATTTAAATTTCATAAAAACTATTTTTTCCAGTGTGACATATCAAATTGTAAATCCGTGCGCCAAATTTTAAATCGATTTCACTTAAAGAAGGCGTTTATCATTTATTTTGCAAGTCGAACATTTTAGTGACCGTAAGGAGTCAAATGTTAGAAAATAGAAAAGTACACTTTTTTCCTTCGAATAATTTATTAATACACTAAAGTTAAAGTCACTATCTCATCGAAGTAAGTTTTTCTATCAATTAACCTATCGAACGTTTTACTATAGAGCACCCCCCCCCCTCTTCTGAAAATTCTTAAAAATATTATATTATTCCCGGGGGTTCAATCGTACAAATTTCAAGCCTTTATTTCACTGAAAAACAGGATTTCAAAAAATTTTCAATTGCTCAAAATTGCTGCCAATTTGACCACCGTTTTGAGTTTTATTCAGCAAGGATCATACAAAAATGCTCACCAATCTATGATCTTGACTTCTTTGAATCCTTCCACATCCATAAAAAGTCCAGTAATTTAGTTAATGACTTATCCAATATTCCATTTTTGTCTGCGGTCTGCCTGAACGGCCTGTAACAACCCCCCCCCCCCCCATCAGTTTCTTTTTTATTTATTCCTTTGGGATCTTATGTGTCGCTTCTACCTATTTTACATGTTGTTGTTGGGTCTCATTTATTCTTGTTCAAACACGATTTGTCTTGTCGAGATATTCTTGTCATATTTTGGCACCGGCCAATCTTGTTGTTATTTCACGTTTTAGATTGGTTGGACTTGTCTTTATGCTGCTTTTTAATTGTGTCTCTCGTAATCCGGGGTTTAGGTATCCTTTTGCTTCTTCCTTCAGCGACAATTCCTCTTTTGGACTTCGAGATCGTTGGCACTAAGAGCTTGTTGCACTGACGCACTGTTGGCTTGCACTGACGAAGGGGATATAGCGTATCCTCGAAACAGCTGCATGCTGCATTATTGTATTATTTGTGCTTTTATATGTTGCTCAAATTTTCCTTGCATCTTTCTATCATTTCACCTTTCGAATGTTTTAGTGTGGATTACCTTTCTACTGAACGTTTTTGAAAAAAACTGATTTTCCAGGCAGGCTCGTATATGATTGACACGGGTACCAAATCTTTATCTATTTTTTAAAGTCTTTATCTATTGGGAAAATTTTGACAGACGAACGAAAACGTAGCAATTAAGACAGATAGATAGAGTATGATTGTAGCACATCATAATTCAAATAACTGATATGAATTTAGTAGCGATGCCAGACATTTTTATTAGTTAATCCATAGACTGTTTTAGTTGCAAATCATAGTAGTCTCGTCATGATACTTACAAAACCCGCCATAGAGTTGTGGTATTTGGAAAGTTTTTATTTTCACTGCAGTTATCAACTATTTCCTGCTGAAGAGGAGAGAAAAATTACTTAACCAGCATGTGTATGCTGTTATTTGTGTCATAATAGTCCAGTCAACATACGCTCAAATTTGGCCCGTACTCAAATTAAATCCCATGTTTTTGATTATATGTGTTACACTTGTTCAGTGATGTCCAGGGAAGGCAATATCAACAATCCTGATGACTAGAAAGTGAGCTAGACTCAGAAATTCGAAGAAACACGAACGAAAGAGATGTCGTTTTTTTTTTTATTTTTTGAAAATATCTCGAAAACGGTCAACTCTAGCGACGAAATTTCTGTATACAAAATGAAAGAGCAGAAATCCTATAAAAAAGGGCCCCTTCACTTTTTTCGTATCTCTAATAGTTTTCGAGCTAATCGCACTTGCAAAATGGCATAATTTTCTGGCTTTAGAGAGAGATCAGAGTTTTTTCCTATAGAAACACATGACATCATTTGGATGTATGAAAAGTAGGTCAGCCATCCAGAAATCTCTGAGTGAAAAAGATATATGCACTGTTTGACAAGAGGTGTGTACTGTGAGAAGACCTAGGTGGTTCCTATCCCATTCATTAATGCAACACCATCCAATTATGACACCATTTACGCGGCTATACGGTTCGCGTTTGAGTCCTGCGTCAAGTCAAACTAGAATACAGTAATCGTCACATTCAACCAGCCACTGTACATAAAATGTAGAGAAGGAGTGGCTGCGGCCCCAAGTGACTCGCTGTTGTCTAAGTCTGTTGTTAGGCTTGGTGGATTCCACCTACTGATGTCTTATTTGGGAAGTGTGGATTACCTCATGAACGGTAGTGGATTGAAATAATTGATGAGCACCATCTACTCCCCAGTGTTAGTCGAAAAGATGCTTCTAGGGCATGTGTTTGGTAGGGCAGTATGAGCTCATTTACTGATCAAGACAGCTCTATCAAAAATTATACTGGAGCATGTTGAAATTACTCCTGATGAGCGCATCACTGCTAATGAGGTTTTGACCAATTTCCTAGATAACAGATCTACAATGGATTTACTTAACCAAAATGAACGTCTAACTCCTCTTGCTGCAACAATTAGGGACAAGTTAGAGCAACTAGAGGGAAATGGACAGATATCGGCCCTTTGGATCCAGTACTTCAACATAGTATTGTTGATGAAAGATTACATCAACGCTGAACGGTCGGATGATTGGAATACACATCTCAAGTGTGTACAAAGAATGATTCCCATCTTTCA
This sequence comes from Amaurobius ferox, assembly GCA_951213105.1. Taxonomy (NCBI): domain Eukaryota; kingdom Metazoa; phylum Arthropoda; class Arachnida; order Araneae; family Amaurobiidae; genus Amaurobius; species Amaurobius ferox. The sequence goes on from OX578137.1 coordinate 85,408,166, forward strand.
CGCGGCCGATCATTTCTCATACGCCAAATGCTGTCACATGTACTTACAGGACATGTTGCAGCGGGAATCCATGATAACCCCAGAAGAATTTCAAAAATTTGCAGATCAGGGATACTTCACAATGCGAAGAACAGGTAGCTTTTGGACTGGGGTATGGTTAGACATGAACAGACCATGTTAGACATGTCCATAGAACAGACTTTAATGCGCAGTATGAAAAGTGTAGGGGGCCTCACACGAGGATTAATAGTCACTGGTTGTGTCTTGAGCAAGTGGACTTTGGGGATGACTGAAACTCACGACATCTGCTTATACCTTGAAGAGTTTTGCGGTGTTCTCTTTTCATCTGCTGAATAACATGGAGATACCCGAAAATCTCGAAGAAGTAGGGATACAGCAGATATTGAAAAGCTCTCTGCTTGGCTTGATAATCACCCACCATTTTCTGAACTACAGCAAATCATGTCTATAGCAACTGGACTAGTAGGGGATGCAACAGTTACCTGTTTCAATACTATAGCAATTGGCAAACTATTAATGCAGAAAATTGTTGAAAAATCCTTTTCAAGCATCTCGTTGTCACGAAAAGATCGAGCTCTCCCTCTGTCGAGCATGAGCTGCACCATTAATATAGATGGTAATAGTGCAGTTATTGATCCCTTGTTACTTTTCCAGAGGATATCGATAAGTAAAAAAACAGAGGAAGATTTGATCACGTATATGCAGTATGAGTTGACTCCATTTCCCTTAGCTCCCTTCGACGAAACTGGAATGCGCAAAACCAAGAAAGCAGCCCTGTACGAAATGTTTGAGGTGACAAGGGAGAATTTAGACTTTGAGAACAATGGCTTTGGTGTTGATGATGGTTTCCTACTACACGAAAATCACAAAGTCATATGGCCGACAGGGGGTACTGCTTCATCCATTTGCCAAAGCTATGTAAATTGCATACTGAAACATTACCCTGGGAAAAGTTGTGTAGTAATTTCTTATGGGTATTTAAATGCTGTAAACAGCACAAAAGAAGCTCAGCACCATCGAAGGTATAAAGTGAAGAGGTCAGTTGACTTCTTTTCTGATGGAAACACAAAGATAATGGTTAAACAAGACATCTTTCTATCAAATGACAGCAACAAATCACGGCTAATATCAATGCTGGTCGATAAAATTAGAGAAATCAGCATAGAACGCCATGAAAGTCCAGGTGACGCAGACATCTTGGTCGTTGGAACTGCCATAGAAAAATCGTCATCAGATAACAATGTGACAATAGTTGGAGAGGATATCGGCCTTATGGTTTTGCTAACTGCGCTAACTTCAACAGATCGAGAAATACTGTTCGTGAAGCCAGGCCATGGTAAAGTGGGAACTAAGATCTTCTCCTCGCAACAGTTACAAGAATCGGGACCAGAGAATAACATTCTTTCCTCCACGCCATCAGTGGCTGTGATACTACTTCTTCTTATTATTGGAAAGTAAAAGCTACATGCTCCAAACTGATCAAGAAGCATTAAGACGTGCCCAATCTTACTATTGTGTTCAACAGCCCACATTCACACACGAGGCTGTTGCAGAAGCTGGCTACAGATATTTCATTCGACTGTAAGCAGCATCCTCAAAGGAGACCTCCCTTAATTACCATATGCACAATCCATTCGCAAAATCAATGTCCAAAGTAAAGCCTGGTATTTCTGCACTGCCTCCAACAAAGGGAGCCACCAGGCAGCACGTTTATCGTGTACACCACCAGGTGGAGATGTGGCTGGAAAATGATTTACAACCTGAACAATGGACTTGAGAATTCAAACAGACCCGTTTGAAAGACATTCAGACTAAAGATTCCGTCGCCCCTGCGGAAATTTTGCATCTAGTTTTCTGCAGATGCACCATAAGATGTGGAGCCAAATGTGGATACAAAAAAGCAGCAATGCACTGCACTTCTGCCTGTCACAATTGCCATGGTGTCTGCATAAATGGGATTCCTTTCGAAGGTGAAGAGAAGAGGAGGAACTACTCGTTCCATCAATTGAACATCAACCGCCGATAGAGGAGGATGAGTGATTGAGGGAGAATTCTTAACAATAACATTTTTGTCTGCCTCATTTATGTCAAAAATTATTTCACAAACTTTTATTATCCAATTTATAAAAATAATTAATTAATTATTATTTATTGTATTATTATTATTCTTAATTTTTTAATTTTTATTCTTATTTTTATTTCCCATTGTGTCTTTTCTCTCCTAAATAAATTATATGAAGAGTTAAAAATGTTGTTTAAATTATTACTTTCTAATTTGCCCCGATAGAGCGCTGGCATACAAAATATAGCAATTTAACGGACTAAATCCCTTGAAAAAAAATCGCTAGGTACACATTTTATAGAGAATTCAATTCTCTATAAAATGTGTAGAGCATTCATATGCTCTACAATATTGATTATAGAGCATTTTTCTCGTGCGAGGACCGGTTCACGACATATAAGCCCGTTTCTATGGGATAAAGCTTTGATAGTACAAAACCTGAAAAATATGCCATTTTTCAAGTGCGATTATCTCGAAAACTATTAGAGGTACGACAAAAGTGAAGAGGACCTTTTTCATAGGATTTTTAATGTTCTTTCATTTTGTATATAGAAAGTTCTTTGCTAGGCCTGACCGTTTTCAAGATATTTTTAAAAACCCAAAAAAATACGCCTGTTTTTTCTTATTTTGTCAAGTTTCTGACTCTAGCTGACTTCCTATTCATCCAGACTTTTGATATTACCTTCTCTGAACATCACTAAATAAGCGCAAAATATAATCAAAAACATCGGATTTAATTTGAGTACATAGTATACTTTGACAGTGAAACCCTAGTTTTGGAAGATGGCCCTTTCTGTGAGTTCTGTGATTATATTACTTTCCTTATATACATAATGTATAAGGAAAGTATTGTGAACGGGGTCGAAAATTCGAATTCGAGTTTTCGACGGGAGAGCACGTTTCAAGCATCCCTGATCACAAATCAAACATTTTTGGAGTGATGTGTCTGTGTGTGTGTGTGTGTGTGTGTGAAAGTATGTCTGTGTGTGTAATTGATGAATTAATTAATGAATTGATGACTTAATTATTGAATAATTGGAATTATGTGTGTGTGTGTGTGTGTGTGTGTTTCAGTGGGTCTGTGGAGACGATTACTGACGAGCGAATGGACCGATTCGAACCAAATTTGATACAAAAATCACAATTCGTAAACACTGGAAGCCTATTGTTTTTATACGCAATCGAATGTTCAGAACCCCCCTAAATTTTCAAATGAAATTTTGAAAAAATCATCAAAAAATCAAAACCGCTAATAAAGTTACGCAAATAGACATTTCTTATGTAATTTTTCATTAGAAAACGATTGGAATAAATTTTAGAACGCTAACATGAACCGTTCTCGAGATATTACATATTTTTCAAAAAAATTATCAAAAAGTCATAAAAAATGAAAAAAAAAATATTTCCTATTGAGAAACATGTTCACTTTTCATATGTAATACCATACGATAAATTTAGTGACATCATTCTCGTGGATCTAGCTCATTCCATTCATGAAAAAAGATACTTTGAGTAATACGTTTGTATTTGAACGCCAATAATCATTTGTCTGTTGTAAGAATAATATATTTCTTCGGCCATAACGCTTGACGAGATTTTGACGACGAATTTGGCGGAATGTCGCCAACTTGGCGACTTTTTGAAATGTTGCCAAATTAACAAAAATTTCGCCAAATGGATAAAAATGACGCTAAATCAATGAAAATGACGACTAATTGTCGAAAACTTAATATCTTGGAAGGAATATTAGTATCTACTATAAGAAAAACCTATTTTTTTTACTGTAAAAGTAGTAAATTCATTACATTATATAAGGAAAGTCATGTGTTGTCCACATCAGATTTTTTTAAATGTATTCCAGATACATAAAACTGTTATTTTCGTAAATATCTCTGAATGGTAATCTATCAGTAAGCAACACTTTATGTATATCCAACTGTATGTGAACATAAAATCAAATGAGCAATTATTCTATGAGAGTTGTATTTAGGGCCTTATTTAATTCCAGTATATTCTGAATCGTATATCTTCGTCAGTTTGATTTCCCCAGTGCATTCCCATGCGTCTGTGTAATTGCAGTTTAAACACTACACCCCATATCATTAATCTAATGAAATTGACTGAAAAATTATCAATCAATCTCTCCGTCGTTGGGATTCCTCTGTTGATACTCAGACTCTGGTTTCATAGAGTTAATGTCCGATGAAATTGCAGTATATTCGAACCGACCAAACTAATTACTTAGTACTTATGCAGTTTACCAATTTCAGTTGATGCACTTGTTGCACAAAAATTGTCGCCATTTTGGAGCGATTTCACCTGTTTCTCCAGATCAAAAAATCAATATACGTAACGAAACACAATATAAACAATACTAAAACACAAAATGATAGAAATTGATAAAAAATGCATTAAAAATAATAAGTAAAGAATATTTTGCTTGTTTAAAAAAATTAAATTTTTAAAATTAGTTGTTTATTCCATTTTGAATTTTTAAAATACTTTGTTTATTTTCACAATTTAAATTTTTAAAATATTATGTTTACTTTTGATGGTTTACATCTTAAAACAATTTTTATATCTCACTAATTTATTAACATTTTTGTTATTAACACTTTACAACAAAGTTGAAAAGTGTTTATGACTTTATTCATTCTGTCTGTCTGTCTGTCTGTCTGTCTGTCTGTCTGCCCGTTAGCACGATAACTGCCGTAAAAATGACTTAATCAAAATGAAATTTTAGTATGTTGTTCAGACGGTCTGTAGGACCTATGGGGATATAAATGAATAATATCACCCAATTAGTTTTGGATTGAACCCGGGTTGAAAAAATGAAATACATTGAGCCCTATGGGACCTAATTTTTCAAGCATTTTTTAAGCTGATTTAAAATTCACAAATTGCTTCGAAATTTTTAGACAATATTCAAATTGTTCCATAAAATATATAAAAAAAATTCAACGAAATATATTCAGTAGTTTTTTAAATAAAAATTAAAGTAATAATAACACCTCTTATATGAAGCGATCACATGACCATGATATGAAATGATCACGTGACATACTTCAAAATGATATATGGCATCCATCTTGTCTCAAAATCATGATTTTTAAAGTTCTTTTTAATTCATATTGAGTGTTGTATCCGTCCTAAAACTACTTTATTTTTGCCTAAATTCTGTGCATCTACATACTGAAACAACGCAATGACAATATATTTGTGTTTAAATGCTCATCCCAAATTTGATTATTTCTACAACTGAGCCTATTTTTCACCTATGTAAAATGTAAACAGCAAAATATGTAGAATGAGTTGTATTAGAATTGCTGTAATTCTTTAACACAAAATTATTTAGTCCATGGAGTCTGCTTAGCTGATATGAATGAAATATTCATTGATTTTAGAAAGAGAAGGACGATATTTTTCGATGAAGTTTTACGCATATAGTTTAATTACTTGTAGCTCCATGGTCTTAATTTTTAAATAAAATAAATTCTTATAGTATTGTGATAAATGACATGAATCGGGGAATTATTTATGAATGAAATGTTGCTTTTATAGAGAGAGCCAGGCGTGTTATTTTATCTATGACGTCATTTGAATGGATTGCAGTTGTTTTCGATGAAGTTTTCAAATATAATAAATTATCGTAGTATTATGACAATTCTAAAATTATTACCGAGGAATGTATCACATTTTAGGGATGTTTAAACCAGGCAATTTATACTTTAATGCCGTCATTTGAATGAAGTTAATTTTTTTTATGAAGGTTTAAGGTTTCAAATATAATAAATTAATGTAGTATTGTGATAAGTTTTAAAATGTTACCGAGGAATGTATTGCATTTTAGACATGTTTAAATAAAATTGCATTGAAGTTGGAAAGTGTTTCATAATCAATGCTTTAAGCATGATTGAACTTTCTTGTTTACTTTTCAATCATTTAAAAGATATTTTTTAAATTTCATGTAAACCGCTGAAATTATTGTTGTCTGATTATTTATGTAAACCTCTCGATAATTTGAATTTGAAAATTCATTGTCAAAATGTATTGCTTAAAAAGCTTTTATTCACTATTCAATAATTACAATTTGAAAATATTTTGTTTACTTTCAGAGTTTTCTTATTAAACGAGATAAATTTATTGATATACTAGTAAAAATTTTCCACCCGCATTTTTTTATAAGTAACCACGGAATGAAGGAATTGGAGGCAACAATTCAGTGATTGTGCATACACTACATTGTCAAAACTATTCAAACACATCTTCATATATAAATAGAGGCAAATTTGCATGATCAAATTCATATGCATAGTGTGCATTATGCATACTATTAAAGGCCAATCGCGTATGTATGTAGCCACAATTTCAATAACCCCATTGGGCCTAGAAGCTCGCCGTTTTTTTTAATGTAGCTATCATAACCGACAATGGTCGCGAAATTTTCGAAAATTAGAAAAAATTGTCAGATTTTTAAATAATTGTAAAAAAAAAAATCCTCCTCCAAAATGAAGGTTAAAAAAGGGTGCTGAAAATCTCATCTCCTTCTATAAAAAACAGTTATAATCTCGATTTTTTCTTTTTTATTATTGAACGGAACACAGATAAATTGTGAAAACTTTCTAGACACCGGAATTTTGCTAAACGTCCATAGTTTCCTACACAGATTTTTAAAAATCGCAAAAAACACTTTCAAATAGGAAAAATGAACAAAATTGAGGACAAAGTGCTCCGATAACAGACGAAATGTCTAGCCGAAGGAAAAACGAAGCGGGAAAAACCAGTAAGCATTCTCCAGCATTCTCTCCACTAAGCATTCATCACGGTATTCAGAGTTAAAAGTCAAATATTTAGATTAGCGAGTTTTACAGATAGAGATTTAATTTTTTTAAATATAAGATTATAACGCATTCCCTGAAAAATGACGATGTTTTGGCAAAAAAATTAACATTTGCATTTATTCTACGTATTGCTCAAAATGTATATTTCACAAATATTTTTTTTAGGTACGGTCTTCAAAATTTATCATCGTGAAGTCCTAAGTCTTAGTTCTATAAAACATCGATTCTCTTTGATGCAACTTTATTTGTTAGCTTTTTACAATTAAATTAAGGCTTTAATAACTTTCATTTCAAAGCTACGCATTACTCAAATTAAAATTTTAGCAAAAAAATATTTTCGAGGTACAGTCTTAAAAATTTGTTATCTTAAAGTCTAAAGTCTTACGAAATTCCAGTTACTTTTCTTGTCACATTATGTGTTATTTTTTTACAATTAAATCCATGATTCAATAACTTTCATCCAAAAAATCTCTGCCTGAGAAAAAAATGCATTCTGTCTTCTTTTGCGTTGGAGGGAGGGGCAATGATTTTTCTATTAGAGGATATTTTTATTTGTTATTTTTAATCTTGGTTGCCTTTCGCAGAATTGACAAGAAAGATCAATCATGCATAAAGCATTGAATATGAAACACTTTCCAACTGAAATGCAATTTTATTTAAGGAGCTCTAAAATGCGAAAATTTAAACTTCATCAAAAAAGGCAAAGCTATAAACCGTCCCTGTTATATATATATATATATATATATATATATATATATATAAGCTATAAAAACCATGGAGGAAAACTAACTCCATGCTTAAAACTTCATCGAAAGAGGTGATTCTATAGAAACATATGCTTCTTTATGTAATATCAATTAATGTTTCTTTCATATCACTTATATTCTTATATTCCAGACTCCAGAGCTAAATAATTTTGCATGAAAATAATTCAGCAATCTTACAACTCATCTTACAGTCGGTTGATTTGTTAAAATTCTGCATGTTTTAGAAATTAGGCTTCGTTGTAGAAATAATCAAAGTTTAGTAATCATTTACAATCAAATATATCATAATTGCTTTGGCACAGAATTTAGATACATATATAAAATGCAAAAATCAAGCGGTTTTAGGACGGATGCTACAATAAATATGAATTTAAAAGTTCTTCAAACATCATGAGTTTTACGAAGGGAAAAAATGATGGATGCCATATTGTATTTTGAAATGAGTCACGTGATCACGTCCTATAATGTGGGTGTAATTATTATTTCAATTTTTATTCAGAAAACTACTCAACATATTTTGCTGAATTTTTTTTGCACATTTTACGTAATAATTTGAATATTTCTTAAATTTTCGAAGCAATGTGCGAATTTTAACTCCGCTTAATAAATGTTTGAAAAAGTGTGTCCTATAGGGTTCAATATCTTTTATTTTATCAACCCGGGTTAAATTCGAAACTAATTGGGTAATATTATTCATTTTCATTTACACATGTCTCGCAGACCGTCTAAACAAAATACTAAAATTTCAATTTGATAAAGTCATTTTTACGGCAGTTATCGTGCGAACGTACAGACAGACAGAATGAATGAATGAATGAACAAAGTCATAAACACTTTACAACTATTTTGGAAGCTGTTAAAAGCTAGTTGATATATTTAGGGACCGATAGGCTGACAGTTCGTTAGACTTCATTGTCAAGCTACAGATTATGAATTTTGGTTACAGGCCAGTGGCTAGTTAATGCCAAAAAGTTACTGGTCAAAAATATTTCACAAGTCAAATATTTTAATATAAATTTATAGTTTTATGTTGCTTATTGAGATTTATAAAGTGTACGTATATATTATACTCTTTATATATATATATATATATGTATATATATATATATATATATATATATATATATATATATATTATATACCCTTTTTACTGGCAATTCGAAGATGTAACAGTCCTCATCGTTCTGCAATTTTTCATGGACGAAGTACTAAGAAGGAAAGGTTTTATATTGGATATTTAAAGAATGTTGCAGTGAACGAGATGCCGGTCTGGAGATGTAAGCATCTGCAGGGAATGGATTTTATCGATACATCGCCGTACCCAAATTTTATACATGCTTAGTAAGCGATTTTAGAAAAGTCGCACCTTAACTGCATCTGACTTGGCTTCAAAGGCATCCGCTGCCGCAGAAACTACTATTAGTACTCGTGGAATCCGTTGGGAACTACATGCCATCGGTTACCGTGGTAAGTCAGCTGTAAACAATCCATATATCGCTCACAAATGACTGGAAACGAATGCATTGATAATTAATTCATCACTCTAGGACAGTAGAACACTGGCAGAAGATCACATAGAGTGATGAATAGCACATCAAAAACATCTAATCAGCTGGCCCTGCTTGTGTCACCGGGGAATGGGTGCCAAGTACCTAACATGTTATATGCAATACGAAAATAATAAGATATTTGTAATTTTGTAATTAGTATGAAGCAAATATGCTAATGCCGTGATAACGCCGTGGATGTGTTAAGCCGTGAAGTTCGTTGGCACAACCCATAAATGTTAAACCCAGGTTCTATTTCGAAGTTCTCTCGTCCAGGAATAAATTCCTGGATGACCTGCAGTGCAATAAATACAAAAGTGCAATAAATCCTTACCTTGTAAGGCGTCCACACCTGAAAACACAGATGCACAATTTCAAGAGACAAAGATGTTAAATAACCACACTGGTTTAATGATAAATCACTTTATTCAATATTGTAATTAAGAAGAGCAGAAGTTAAAATTATAACTGAATCATTATCAGGAAACACAATATTGAGTAACTGTGACAGTGACACTGGACTCAGGAACCCTTAAAATATATTTTGCAGCCACGGAAATAATTCAATGATAATTATATGATCAACGATATTAACATAGTGGCACAACAATATTTAAGTATATAATAAACAACATGATATAAGATATTTAAGGTATGGTCTCAAAGCAACAAGAGAAAACTCGCACTCAGAGATAAGCAAAATAGAACTGATAATTAAACAAGTTGATATAATTTAGGAACGGAAGTCAGAGTTTACGTAATTTAAGGAGAAGATTCTTTATATTTATGTTTCCGTAAGACATGCGCAGATGCAGAGAGCAGTCAACTCTTACCTCTCCAGTCGGAGTTGCAGAAGGTTCGGAATCAGACATCCGCCTCCTATCGCAGGGTATTTGGCTTCATAGTTGCATTCCGTACCATTCCAACATGTCGACCCGGCACGTAGACCTCGGGCCCCATCGTACCTTCCTCGTCGCAGCTCTCTCAGCTAGACGTCGGGCTCTCCATCGATGTTCTTCGGCGATGTAGGCATCTTCGGCTCTTCTTCCCATGCCCGCGAGAGGCCAGGAGTCGACTTGAGCCGAATCCTGCACTCCGTGGTGGGCAACACTGAAAAATGGTCCAGGCCGACTTGAGAGTGTCGACAACTAGACAGGAAGAAAAAGCCACGGATACTCTTTGCAACAGCTTTTATGTAACCAGGCGGATTCAGGCCCCAGAATCATTCGGACCTGCGAGAAGACTTATTTACAGTTTTTGACCAATCAAAAACCTCTCAAGACATATCCTCCTCAACTTACGGCAGGGTCCCGAAAATGAAATATGCCGATACATCAGACCCTCGCTGCAAGGTTTCAAATTCATCCAGAAGTTTCTCTCCAAAATCTATTGTGCAGAAGAGTGCATGCCTTGCACTAACATTACCAGACCTCAAGCAAAGCCAGGCATCCGCTTTGCCCGGGAATAAAGACCTTGACTTTAACGGTCAAATAATAACGAAACCTCTCTCTGAATGCGTTTTTCACGGATTAATAAAATGGCTAAAAGCTTTCCTTTCAGTATAGAATATTTTGTATAATACATATTTCAAAGACGAGAGGGATAATAAAACAGGGTTTAAATGATGTAAAAATATAGAATCTTGATAATTAATATATAATTTGCGATTTTTACAAGGGTTTGGCGAGATTATGAAATCTCGTCACAACACTTGATTATGACTTTTGTCCGGGGAACTTTACTTTTGGACTTTATCGCACCAATCGTCAAATTCAGAAGGATATACTTGATGGTCTGGGGCTGTATCTGCCTGGAAAAACTGATACCTTTGATTATAATGTGATGACGGAAATCGCTTTGTGTTTACATCTTGAATGACTGTAGACTTTTATAAGTTTAAATAACAACTACAAGAAGGTGGCAAGAAACTGTGTAAAATTCAAACAATCAAAGCAGTCAAGTGCTCACATTGGCATTTGGTTCAAATACATTTACGTGGAGCAATAAAGATTGCCACACACATCGAAAGGTCACATGGCCCTTGGGACCTCAAACAGTTACTTGAGGTGTATCTATGGCCAGTGACAACCTTCTTGGACCAGCTCACCAGCCAATGCGCCCAACAGGGAGCCGGAATAACAAGTCAAGTTTTCGTACAAGAAAGCAGAAGAGAATTAAGAATGATTCGATTAAAAGTTGGTAAATTTAAATGCTGGTCAGTGAGTAAAATGTTGTTGAGACGAAGAGAAGTTTTTAAATAAAATTCAATATTGACTCTAATACGAATGCTGCAGTCCCAAGAATGGCCCTCCATATGAGGTATTCCTTCTGCTCTCATGAGTAATACGCGTTTGTTAAGAATACGTTTATTGTAAATTACACTTCATCACACTTGCCAAGTTAAGTTAAAGATGAATGCAAATTATAAAATTATTAATGGAATATGTTTGTGAAAAGTATATGTTTGTTTAAATAAATAATTATGTAAGGAGTAACGAATGTGCCTTCAATAAGTAGTCTAAAATTAATGTTTATCGTTTGGGACTCATGGTTTGCTACAGATGGATGCCGGACTGCAGAAATAGGTAGGTTTTTGTCGGACGCATGGTAATGTACACGAGAACAACACCAAATTAAATTCATTTAACAAATAAAATAAAAATTAAAATTATAAATGGATAAACCTTTTGCTTACGGATTGGACAGCAGCAATCCCAAACGAAGAACCTCCCAAAAAGACAGGTATTTGACATATCCTATCCAAACAGTTCGATCCCCCTTAGTAGGCAAGAGCATCCATGGACGTCAGTCTCTGCAAAGGGAAATCGAATATATTATCCATGTAATCACCAAGATCATTTTAATTGTGTTATCACTTGTTTGACACTTAATTTTTTTCTCTAGGATTATGACTATCCTACATACTCAGAAGATGACCTTCCAGTGACGAGATTCTCGTGCGCAGATAAGACTGATGGTGGATATTACGCGGACATTGAGACATATTGCCAGATGTATCACATATGCTCCAAGGACAAATCCGGTTATATGAAAAGTACAAGGTTTCTATGTGGCAACGGTACAGTCTTTGACCAGCGCCATCTTGTTTGCCAAGATTACAGGAGAGTACAGCGGTGCCAAGATTCAGCTAGATACTATAGAAATTCAGCCTCTATTTTAGAACGTTTAGAAGCAAGATTGAGATCCGAGAAACGAGATAAAGAGATTTTAGACGCAGCAGAATTTGATTCGGTACGCCTAAATTAATTTGCTGAACAGCGCAAAAAAAAACTGTCAGTACAATTTGGTAATTTATTGTGAGAATATGAACTTTACTACATGTGAAACACTAAAATATCCCATATAAATTGTTATATAATTACAAATGCATAATTTTCTCTATTTAAGAAATTGTAATGTAATAAAGTGTCTGCTTTTCCACGAGAAATGAAATGTTTAGTAGTTACTCTAATTGACAATATTGCATGTTGGGTATTTAAATTTGAATGTCAGTTTCCTATATTTTACATTAATAAGACGCCTATATTATTTTACTTTAATAAGATTTTTTATTATTTACAACTAATCAGATTTTCTTTGAACACCTCTATTTTGCAAGCAATGCAAACATTTCAATGCGCTGAAGACATTTCAATGCGCCTTCAGTCCATTCATGCGTCCATTCACTAAGCCTATTCCTCGAGATATATATGTCACGATAATCATTTGACAAAATAATATATTTCCTTCGAAAACTGCAAATCGCCAGACATAAATATTCTGCCAGTTCTTATTTTGTCTAACATCACAATCCTTTCCTATCGCCAAACAGTAATTCATTCATGTTATCTTCAGCAAATATATTACGTCTGTGAGCCTTTATACAGCATATTTAAAATGTGTCGGTTTCTGTGACGTATTAGGAAGAGGTCAGATCCGATTTGCCGTCAGATTGTCAGTATTTGCGACATTTGGAAGATATATCTCGTCATGAAAACGGTGAGTATAAATTTTAGAGTTTCGAATAAGTTTGCTGCCTTCATAAAGATCAGGTTTTTTTGGCAAAATAAAGTCATATCATAAATATATGCATTGCAAATATCAATATATTCTCTTAGAATAAACCATGTGTCATTAATTTGTATTTATGATTAAAAAAATCTGATGTGGGAAACACATGACTTTCCTTACATAATGCAATGAATTTACTACTTTTACAGTAAAAAAATAGGTTTTTCTTATAGTAGATACTTATATTCTTTCCAAGATATTGAATTTTCGTCAATTAGCCGTCATTTTCATCTATTTAGCGTCATGTTTATTCATTTGGCGAGATTTTCGCTAATTTTTCAACATTTAAAAAAGTCACCAAGTTGGCGACATTCCGCCAAATTCGTCGCCAAAATCTCACCAAATGTTATAAACGGAGACATAAGTTATTCTTATAGCAAATAAATGACTGTTGGTGTTCAAATACAAAAGTATTACTCAAAGTATCTTTCCTCATGAATGGAATGAGCTAGATCCACAATAATGATGTCACCAAATTTATCGCACGATATTACATATGAAAAGTGAACATGTTTCTCAACAGTTAATATATATTCTTTTAATTTATGGGATTTTTTGATAAATTTATTTTTAAAATGTGCAATATCTCGAGAGCGGTTCATGCTAGCGGTGTAAAGTTTATGTCAATCATTTTCTAAAGAAAAATTACATAAGAAATGTCTATTCCCGTGACTTTATTAAAGGCTTTGATATTTTGATGATTTTTTTTAAATTTCACTCGAAAATTTAGGGGGGTTCTGGACATTCGATTACGTTTAAAAACAATAAGCTTCCAGTATTTACGGATTGTGACTTTTGTACGAAATTCATTAGAATAGCTCCATTCGTTCGTGAGATATCGTCTCCACAGACTCACTGACACACACACACACACACACACACACACACATACACATACAGACACACATATACTTTCACATACACACAGACATCACCTCAAAAATGTTTGATTCGTGATCAGGTATGCTTGAAACGTGCTCTGCCGTCGAAAACTCGAATTCGAATTTTCGACCCCGTCATAATTCTTTTCTTATACATGATATAAGGAAAGTAATATATAATAGGTATAATATAAAGGTATGATATTTTCCATGTAAATAATGAATACAGAAATAAAAAGTACAATAATAGTTCCTTCGTATTTATTATGAAGCAAAATAATCTCTCTATATAAAAAAGTAAATGGTCATGTGATTGTTATTCTCTGGATCAACACTCCACACTTCGGAACATTTTTGCACGAATGATTAACGTAGTTTTATTAAAAACAAATCGTATAAGCTGACATATGAGCTTCTGTATAATCATTTACCACTTACTTTTTAAATGCATTAATTACTAGGGAATATGTTATAGTTTTTAAATCATAGCCATATTTGTTTTAGAAAACATATTACGTGGTATTTTAAATGCCAAATTCGTAGGTGCAAGTAGGACTATTCAATCATCCCAATTCAACTTTGATTAGGAAAAAGTAATATTATTAAACAAATCGAGGGAATTCAACACGTTCATTGGTTAAGAATATTTAATAAATATGTACACGTAAAAAACAGGCGTCTGTAAGTCTGTAAACGAAGTGATGAAAAATTCCGCTAGTTTTTTCAAAAAAAATAATATTCACTGGATTTTGATGATGAGTTAAATGATAGAATTTCAAATAATAAAACTCGTAACATGGTCTATGTATTCTCAAGTGCCAAAGTATCAAACTTTTCTCCAGGTCACAAGCTTAAGCATATTCTGGAAGCAAAATTAAATACATCTTTTGATTAAGTTTAGCATGTTAAAATGTACCAGGCCTAGTACTAGAACACCATCTTAATTTTTTATTGTGTTTTTAGTTTCATTTGATTTACAATCAGTTCTTTTCTTTTCCAGAACTACGACCCTCCTGCATACTCCGAAGCAGATCTTCCAGTAACAGCATTCTCATGCAAGGACAAGAGAAATGGGGGATATTATGCAGACATTGAGACGGACTGCCAGATGTACCATGTATGCTCCAAGGACAAATTCGGTTACATAAGAAGCACGAGGTTTTTATGTGGCAACGGCACAGTCTTTGATCAACGCCATCTTGTGTGTCAAGATTACAAGAAAGTACCGCGATGCAGGGATTCTACTAAGTACTACAGGAATGGTCGTCCTCCTGTTCGAGCACGTTTGGAAGCAAGATTCAGAGCAGAGAAACAAGATAAAGAAATTCCAGACTCTGCAGAAGTTGATTCGGTATGATTGACATAAAACTATTTAATATTATAATAGTAGTGTCATAAGGGTTTGATAAATTGCATGAAAACATACACTTTATTTCATGCAAAAACACTAAAATATCGCATGCAATTTCTCTTCCCAAGATTAAATTTTGATATCTAAGTATCGGATATATTTTAGAGCGAATTATTTTCTACGTTTTACATTTAGGAGATTTATCAGTTTAAATTATATAAAACTAGTCATATTTATTATCAATACTTCTGCTTGTAACATAAATATTCATTGTGCCGAAACTTGCAATTTCAGGAGGGCAAAGATAATCATAAACTAAGTATGGTAATCACAAAAATGTACTATACGTAATAAAATTTCTTGTTTGAAAGAAATTTGACATTTTTTAAAGAAGTAAATGTGGTTATATTTTTAATGCTGATATTTAGTGAATTATTTCAGATTATACAGAAAAATATAATTAGTTTTTAGTGATATTTCTATTTCTCGAATAAGTAATGTAGTTTTATTGAAAAACCTTTTGTTTAAAATTAATATAATAATAAATGAGAAGCAGAAATATAATCTGTCTTTTATTTTTATATGGAAAATATATTTACTTTTTTGTTCAAGGCCAGATGTAACCATACTCTAAAATGTGAAACGTTATCATGGAAAAGTTTTTAGAAAAAAAACTGTTTTATTGATGTATAAGATACCTTTCAGACTAGTTAACCCTTTAAGCGTTGTTGAGTTGACGAGTTCAACTCGTCATGCATTGGGCTACCGCTAAACGAGTTTGACGAGATAGACTCGTCATGCAATTTTAAAGCCGAGACTCCTGTGTGTTTGACGGAAATAACGCGTCAAATGATTTTTTATGAGATATTAACTGCGTTTATAATCTTTTCCGCTAGATGGTAGTAGTCCTACAAACTAAATTTTATCAGAGGCAGTATTTCCTAAACGTGTGTAAAATAAACGTAGTTTTGTTGGGATTTCACATTTGCAATGGCGGCCTCAAGTAATTTCAATCTTATTTTAGCAAAGCCTAAGTTATCTCACACCCTGCAAACACACCCGGCAAAAAATAAACAACTAGGTGATGTGTTGTAAGTTATGCATCCAATAGAACTGGCAAGAAGCTTAGGAAAAAAACCAGGACATGGTGTCCAGACTGTGAAGTTGCTCTTTGTCATATTCCATGTTTTAAAATTTATCACACCAAGAGGAACTATTAAAAATTGGAATTGTATGTTTTTTTTATTTACTTATATGTATTATACATATTTATTTACTTAATACTTATTTCAGCAAAGCAGATTCTCATTCAACGCCAATCAATGGGGAAAAGGGTATGGGAGAAAAAAAAACTCCCCACTGCAGTGCGCTCAAAGGGAAATAAATGGCACGCTTAAAGGGTTAAAGGCTCTCCTTTAGGTGCTTACTAAAACCTGTATATTGTAGGATTCATTCTGTGTTTCAGTAGTTAGCACCCACACTTCAATAAGGGAATGCGTTCTCGTGTTCAAGTGTATTTGTTGTTCAAGAATATTTTCTGTGACTTCAAACTGATACCGATATGTCGTAATACGAAATATAAATTTTACGTTATCCAACTTGCCTTCTAAACGCACTGCTGTAAGTAGTCGTACGACACTTAGTCGGAGGAAATACTGAAAATTTCATCATTTTCCACATTTTATTTCTCATAGAAAAAAATTACCTAAATTGATAAAAAAAATTCTCAAGACACGACAAAGTTTTATTTAAGAATATTTGTTTAGAAAATAATATCGGTAAATAATTTTCGAAATATGTTGTGAATAAAGAAATGTAAAATTAGGCATAGATCTGCTAGCTGGCATTACAGTAAATAAAATACTTTATAAACTAAAATAACAATGCATCCGTATTTAAACTGAAGCTAAATTATTAACTTTTTAAGCATATTTTTTCTATTTTTAGAGTCTGGTAATATCGATTATTAAAATGTTTCTTAGATTTCTAGGGCATAATTATCAAATAGAAAATATGAAAAAAAATATACAGATGTTTGAAACTTTAGAATAAATTTCAATCAATACACAACTTTCTTATCCTAAAACTTTTATATGACTCTTCGGATTTGCACAATATTGAAAAGTTCTTTTGAATATTGCAAATTTCATTCGAATTTTTTATTATATTTTCATTGTTACATATATCATATCTTACAAACAATTTATTCACATATATGATGGGAAAATATATCATTAACGGTCTAAGTGCACAGCATTTCTCAATGAAAATGATAGGATAATTCACACTATGCTTAGGTTTTAATAACAAATATAAAAGTAACTGTTTATTTTCAAACAATATAATATCTATATATTAAAATATATGATGTGGGCAGCACATGACTTTCATTACAGACTTATATCCCCGTACTCTTTATTTTAATTAAATTTAATTAACTTTTAATTCAATTTTCGTTCTCATTTGGTGAATGGACTTATTTTTAAAGGTGGCGTAGAAAAATCACGAAAAAACTAAAATATCTTGAGAACGGCTAGTCCTAGTGTAATGGGGTTGGTCTAATTCTTTCCATCGTTAAAACTTACATATAAAACAATCATTTAATGGATATATTTGAGCATACGTAGTTTTTATTTTAGATTTTGACGATTTTTGCGGGCTTTTTTGCAAAAAAAGGCTGGTTATATTTTTCCGAATGATACCAAAATCTGACCAGCACCAGAGTAACACATAACCGACTTATCTACCGAATTTTGTGAAATTTGGTTCATTAGTTTTTCAGCTAGAGTTAATACAGGCAATTTTTGCGGGCCATTTCGCAAAAAAAGGCGGCTTCTTTTATCCCGAACCGTACTAAAAACTAATCAGAACCAGTGTCGCACCCAAGTGACTTACCTACCCAATTTTATAAAATTCGGTCCGTTAATTTTTTAGTTAGAGGGAATACATGCATTACACAGACAGACACGCAAACACACAGACACACACACAGAAATCACGTTAAAAATAGATTTTCATATTCTAGAGATTTCAAAACGTGTAGATACGTCGAAAACCCGAGTTGCTATTTTCGGCATGATTCCAATACTTTCCCTATACATGACCATGTATTGCAGGGAAAGTAAAAATCTGATGTGGGCAGCACATGACTTTCCCTGCAGACTCAAATTCACTTTTTCTTTTTTTCTTTAATAATTCATTAAATTTAATTTAATTGCTCAAAATAACACTGAATTTGCATTTTTAGTTTAATTTCTGTTTTTATTTGGTAATTGGATATTTTTCCAAAAATGGCATAACTAAATGAGAAAAATCTCAAATATCTCCAGAACGGTTACTTCTAGAGTAATACTGCTGTTCTTATTATTTTCCTCATCGAAAATTACGTATAAAACAAGCATTTAATTGATATATTTGAACATACGAAGCTTTTTTTTTAGATTTTGGCGATTTTTGAGGGTAATTTCGTAAAAAAAGGCAGGTTGTTCTTCTTCGAATAATACCAAAATCTAATCAGCACCAGAGTATCCCACAAGTAACTTATCTACCAAATTTTGTGAAGTTTGGTCAATTAGTATTTTAGCTAGAAACTTGATATTTTTGGGGCCATTTCGTAGAAAAAGGCAGGTTGTTCTTTTCCGATAAATACTAAAGTCTAATCAGCACTAGAGTATCGTACAAGTAACTTATCTACCAAATTTTTGTGAAATTTGGACAATTATTATTTTAGCTAGAGTGGATACATAAGATTTTTACGGGCCATTTAGCAAAAAAAGGCGGGTTCTATTTTTACGTATTGTACCAAAAACTAATCAGCACCAGATTCATACCCAAATGACTTACCTACCAAATTTTATGAAATTCAGTCCATAAGTTTTTGAGTTAGAGTGGATACATACATTGCACAGACACACAGACATACAGACATACAGACACACAGATAGACAGCCAGACACACAGACAAACAGACACACAGATAGACAGTCAGACACACACACAGACGTCACGCTAAAAATAGTTTTTCGTATTCTAGAGGTCTCGAAACTTGTAGATCCGTCGAAAACTCGAGTTGCGATTTTCGACATGATTCCAATAATTTCCCTATACATTACCATGTATTGCAGGGAAAGCAAAAATGGAAAATGTCACGTGATTGTGACTGTTCCAATAGTTTTCATCAGTGATCATTCCGAACATTATTACACCAATGAATGCAGTTGGAAATAAGAAGATAAACCTGCAAAGGATGATAAGCTTGAAAACAGCACAATGTTTTCAGATTTGTATCTAGTGTAAGCCACATCCTATTTGTTCCCATTTGACGCTAGTGTTTAACATGTGTATTATTATTTTTCTTGTATTTTTACATGTGTATTTTTATTTATAGAATTGACCTAACGATAAGTAGAATTAATTTATGTATAATTTTCCGTTGTAGGTCAGGATACAAAATATAAAAGTAAAAATAAATCGAAATGTAAAATAAATTTGAGTGTGTAAGAATATTCTCTATTATTCGAGTTGTAAAGCGCAATGACCTGGTAATTTATTTCTGCAAAATTGAATTTTTTATATATTACTTCAAATTAATAAATATTACTTCAAATAAATAAAATTACTTTAAATATATTACTTCAAATAAATAAATAGTACCACCAGTTTTTATTTTACTCAATTTAACGATAGCTATTTTATTTTTCAGTACTACGATAGCCCTACATACTCTGTAGATGACCTTCCAGTTACAAAATTCTCGTGCAAGGACAAGATAAATGGTGGATATTATGCAGACATTGAGACAGACTGCCAAATGTACCATGTATGTTCTAAGAACAGATTTGGTTTTATGAGAAGTACAAGGTTTCTATGTGGCAACGGCACAGTTTTTGATCAGCGCCATCTTGTTTGCCAAGATTACAATAACGTACAACGGTGCAAAGATTCTGCTAAGTACTATAGAACTGCTCCCTCTATTCTGGAACATCTAGAAGAAAGATTCAGATCAGAGAAACAATATAAAGAAATTATAGACGATGCAGAATTTGATTCGGGACGTTTAAAATGATACCGCCTAACACTGTAACAGTACTGTCAGTACAATTTGTTAATTTATTATGAGAACATAAACTTTATTCCATGTGAAATGCTAAAATATTGTATATGAATCGCTATTAATAAATGTACAAATATAAATAGTTTTTGCTTTCTAATTAAAAAATTATAATATAATGAAGTGTTTACGTTTCCACGGAAAATATAATTTTTAGTACCTCAGTTTATCTACTTTACTTAACTGTACCTGAATTTAACTTAATTATTCTCTGCATACACATTGCCAAAATTAAATTCTGATATCTAAATTTGAATTTTAATATCTTAGATTTTATATCAAATATATCTATGTCTCGAAATCTGCTAAAGATATAGCTTAGATGATGACCAGCAGAGAAGCGTGAAGGGAATCTTGGTAGACAGTGTCTACCCGCTACAATTCACTACAAAATAACTTTTATTTTAAATGTAAATTATTCGAAATAAGTGCATAAAATATTTCAAATAATGTATAATTAAAGTGGGGGTTGTTTGGTAGCGGGTTGTTTGGATAAATACTGTTTACCCAAATTTTAATCTAGCTTCGCCACTGAAGATTACTTATATGGATTCAATATCAAATTCTGTAGAAGAATGGGTGTAATTTTCAAATATTTCCTGAAACATAAATTTATCCATATTGGCTATAGATAGAACTTAATTGATGATTGATATGAATTCAGCATAAAATTCTAAAGGGGTAACAGGTTACCTAAAGATTCCCCCTTCCAATTCACAAAATTTCCATGAAACATCTATTTCTAAGGATTGTTTATAGTTAAAGTTCAGATGCTGCCTGATATGGATTCAAAATATCATTACAGAGCGGGTAGAGAGAGGTTCATAAAATATTTCCATTTCCGATTCTGGAGATGTCACTTCGGTTATTCCTTTTGTTTGTTTGTTTTTAATACTTATGACTATATGAAATAAGTATGCAAAGGAGAATAAAAATACTTAATATCTCCCTCGAAAATAAATTATAGACACTATTTGCTCACATATGAAGGTTCCTTCATAAATTTCTTGTTATTCTATTGCTTTCACGGTCTAAGCTGAATCTTCGGAAAGGCTATGAGTCATAGATGTGTGTACAAAATAAAAAATCTGATGTGGGCAACACATGACTTTCCCTGCATACTTATATTCACGTTCTCCTTATTTTAATTGAATTTAATTCACTTTTAATTTAATTTTCGTTTTCATTTGGTAACGGGACTTATTTTCAAAGGTGGTGTAGAGAAAATTCGAAAAACCTAAAATATCTAGAGAACGGCTAATCTTAGTGTAATGTGGTTGGTCTTATTCTTTTCATCGTTAACAATTACGTATAAAACAGGCATTTAATAAATATATTTCAGAGTACGTAGTTTTTTATTTTAGATTTTGACGAATTTTGCAGGCCATTTCGCAAAAAAAGGCAGGTTATTTTTCTCCGAATCGTAGTAAATTTTTTCAGCACCAGGGTCACCCATAAGCGACTTATCTACAGAATTTTGTGAAATTCGGTACATTAGTTTTGCAGCTAGTGTGGAAACAGGCAATTTTTGCGGATCATTTCGCAAAAGAGGCAGGTTCTTTTATCCCGAATTGTACTAAAAACTAATCAGCACCAGGGTCACAGCCAAGTGACTTACCAACCAAATTTTATGAAATTCGGTTTATTCGTTTTTGAGTTAGAGTGGATACATATATTACACAGACGCGCAGACGTCAGTTTAAAAATAGTTTTTTCGTATTCTAGAGTTCTCGAAACGTGTAGATCCGTCGAAAACTCGAGTTGTGATTTTCGGTACGATTTCAATACTTTCCTTATACATTACCATGCATTGCAGGGAAAGTGAAAATCTGATGTGAGTAGCACATGACTTTCCTTGCAGACTCAAATTTATCGTCTCTTTATTTCATTATTATTTCATTAAATTTGGATTAATTGCACTAAATAACACACATATTTTGGACGCAAAATCGGCATAGCTAAAATACGAAACACTAAAATATCTCGAGAACGGCTAACCCTAGTTTAATGGGGTTGATCTTATTATTTTCAATGTTAAAAAGTATGTATAAAACAAGCATTTAATTGATATATTTGAGCATACGTAGTATTTTATTTTAGATTTTGGCGATTTTTTCGGGCCAATTCGCAAAAAAAGGCAGGTTCTTTTATCCCGAATCGAACCCAAAACTAATCAGCACAAGGATCACTCATAAGTGACTTACCAAATTTTAAGAAATTTGGATCAAAGTTTTTGAGTTAGAGTGGATACATACATTTCACAGACAGACACACACACACACACATACGTCACGCTAAAAATAGTTTTTTCGTATTCTAGAGGTCTCAAAACGTGTAGATCCGTCGAAAACTCGAGTTGCGATTTTCGACGTGATTCCAACACTTTCTCTATACCTTACCATTTATTGCAGGAAAAGTTAAATAGACCTTTCCATCCATGGATATACAATTTCATGTACATTTATTTTTCTGTACTTCTCAAAGTTCATTTGCATTTTGTTCTAGATGAAACATAAATGACATTTCATAATGCCCAACACCTTCTGCTTACACTCTCAAATATATTATTTCTAAGCTTTTATTTTCATTATATATGCCAATAGAAATAGGAATAGAATAATATATTTCCTTAGAAAATTGCAACTCGTCAGACATAAATATTCAGTCAACTTTCAGTTTGTCACAAATCACAATCCTTTTGCTTCACCAAGTTATACCTTATTTATATCATTTTCTTCAAATATGTAAACCTCTTTGAACATTTATAGCCCATTTAGTATGGTTTGGGTTTATGTGGCGTATAAAGAAAAGGATAGATACAATTTGCTCTTGGTTCCCATTTATATGTAATGCTAAAGATATATACATCATGAAAACCGCTAGACAATTCAAGTTGAAAACATTTTTCCGTCAGTTATGCCACAGACAATGTCGTTCATAAAAGACACCCTGGTAGAAAAAAAATGTAAAGGATATTGGGCAAAGCTATGCGGAACTCCAGTTGTAAGTAAGAAAATGCAATAAAATGTGATAAGGAAAATTATTGTTACATGATTCATCAAATGTGGGATTAATGTTAGCACTATTATGGAATTTAAAGACATTATTTAGTAGATACAACTGAAGGTATAGGAATATAACATTTACCTTGTTGGATGCAGAGATACACCATAGATTAATGGAATGTATGATCACCTTTGACAGCCATACGGCTCCGACAATGATCATTCACTCTGTTAACGAGCGTACTAAGTCTTGGGGCAGTATGGGTCGCTCATTTACAAAACTTGTTCTGGGCTCCTTTACAGTTTTGAGAGGTGGTTGGCGTCTTACAATATATCTCCCTCATACATCCTTCACATCCATAATGAGATTGCAATCAAGGTGACCACTCCATCAAGGTGACCACTTCATCAAGTTGATTATTCCATCAAAGTAAATCAATCGATCAAAGTGAATGACAGCTCCATACGCCAAAGGTCATCACTTTCCAGTAAGTCGTTCTACCAGCTTGATTGGATGAGGTCTCGTGCTGTCATAGTAAAACATAAGTACACGCCATCAGATCTCCTAAAATACCTGACATAAAGGTACAGAATTTGAACTTTTATCTCAGATCAGTTAGAGATCCACTCTGAAGTATTTGTAGGTGTGTATACTCATCCATCAGTTCATCATGATCCCTGCATGCTCAAGTAATAAAGCCACTACCACCAAAGCTGTCTCTTTTCCCGATGTTAGAGTCGATACAGCGTATCCGTAGTTTTCTGCAGATTTCAATTCATCAGGAATTAATATCCAAACTGAAAGATCAAGGAGCACAGGGAAAATGAGTACCTAGGCGCAAAAATTTACGCTTTAAACCTCCAAGTCATATAAAAATAGTATCCAAACTGAATTGGGACTCATCCAAGAAAAAAAAACGAATATCTATTAGTCAAACGTAAAAAAATCACAGAAGATTCTAAATGTTGCTATTACTTTCCTATTATCTGATTTTATTAGTTTTTCATATAAATTCATATGATGTATGATCACGTTTTCAAAGTTTTACCTTTTGTATAACTTTCCTTGACATCAGAAATAAAAATATTTAGCATATTTATTATTCTGTGGAGTAAACGTGTACAGGATATAAAGTATTATACTGGTATTAAAAATTTTAAATCGAGTATTTGAAGATTTTATACATTATGAGCAACCTTGAACACATGAACCCATTAACACGCATAAAATATTTTGATTGAGGCGTATGTATATCTCTCTACAATGTCTACATCATCTCTAACTCAAAACTATTTATATTCTACGCAATTGGATATTTAACTATATTACATGTTTATGTGCTACTGAAAATTATTACTTCTACTTCAAAAAAGTCAAAGTAAAGCGTTTTATTTCACTTTGTTATGTTCCGTTACCTTACACCTTTCTGGTAGGTCGGACGGTCTAGGTCTCAACAACAACTTCTCTTCCGTTTCTGCTCTCCGACATTTTGTATTTACAAAACAATCATCATGCATGCTACAAGGATTGTAATTTTGTAATCGGAATGATATATATATATATATATATATAAGAACTCTATCTCGTCCAACTTACACTGTGTATACACCGGAAAAGTTAAGTGCAAGGTTGGGTCAAAGTAAATAATAGAAAGAGCCCATGCTCCCGAAAGTTCTTTCAAAATTAAAAAATTCCAAATCTTTTTACTTGCTACTGCTTTCAGAGCGGCCGTCTGGCCTCTAAATTGTATACACATAAATAAATAATATACATGTTATAATGAAAATAAATATTCTGACTTTTTCTATACTTTAATATATTAAAATAATTTTATAAAACATTCCTCCAATTTATTTATCCCCATATTTTCGTTCGTGGGCATTGATAATACATTTGGTATTAAGAAGTAAGCAGGAATAGACCAGTTGTTAATGCAAGAGGATTGCCTTCAGAGATCCAGGGTTTGATCTCAGACACCACCTAAAACTGTCAACGAGGAATATGGGAACTATAAATCCATAGTTACGAAAATCCATTCAAGAGGGATAGTACAGTTCCTGTGGCTACCACCTCATTGGATTTCGGTCTAAATTAGGTGACATCAGGCTAAGTCAGACTTTTAGATCCTTCAGTTCTGACCAAGATATCTGGGGCCTTTGGACTGACAGAAGCTGCAATTTCTCACCCTTTATCTTGGGCTTGTTCTGGCATTTTCCAGATAAGTGAGATTAGCAACAACAATATAATTATGAAGTATTTCCTGATATGTCTACAGTAGCTTAAGGGTCTGCGTAGCTGAACTTAAATTAGGATCTTCGCATTTAATTCAAAGTTTCGGCATATTTAAAGTAATTTAGCGATACTTGAATTTAATTAATGTTCAACAAGTTTAATGTTCAAAAACGTTCAACGAGTTTAACGTTCCACAATTAACACCAGAACAAAAAATAGTGTGTGTGATAGTAGCAAAAGAAAATTAGGTTTGCTCCACTTTGTCTTATTTATAAGAAGGAGGGTGTAAGGATATAAGTGACTTCACAGCGATGTGTTCAGCATATATTTGTGCCAATCAAAAAATATTCCTTCTAGTCCCAATGTAATTATATATTGATTTTAATATTCAAATTATATATATTGGGAATATGATTATGGAATGTAAAGAAGCCTAATATAATTTGTAATTGAAATAAAACAAAATGTTCTACAGATGTTGAATCCACTTCAAACATAGCAGGAAACGTTTTGGTTTTTGTATAGCTCGAAAGTTAGTGTGTTGTCTTGCTAGTCGGTGTCTGCGATTTACTTCCCCGCTGATTCAAGAAATATTTACACAGTGTGCTTTCAACATATCTGATAAAATACGAACGTGTCTGATCCTATTTGCTGTCAGACTCTCTTTACATGTAATATTCAAAAGATAAGAATTCTAAGAACGAAAATTGCTGGAAAATATTTGAGAATTTTTTCCTAATATACGTTTCAAATTTCTTAGCTAAATATGCGTGTTACAATTTCTTATTATATTTTTTATAAAGAATACCTTTTACAATCGGTATATATTCATTTTTTATATGAATACCTAACCTTGTTCATTTATCAGAAAAGTTGAGACCCATATATGTAATTCGAAATTAAAAACGTTTAAGTGTATTTCTTTTTACATTAAATTATTTCCTTTCACTTCTACACTTTCCCCTACTGCATGTGTATAGCTAAATATACCTTTTCACACTCCAAATCTTTATCTGTATATTGTTAGCATATTTCGTATATTGCATTTTATCAGCACAGATGCCATGAAATATGTTAGCAAATGATATCATATCATTCCTCCAGAATTCCTCTATGGCTCAATCCCTTTATGACTTATGACGATTCTCCTGGCATCTCATACTTTAGTTATCGCAATCTTTTCCCCCATATCATCCTTTATTTAAGTTATCTCTCAGCAAATATTATGTCCGTGGGTCTTAAGAATACATTTAGTATACTGTTAGTTCTCGGATATATATATGAGGGTTTACACGAAAAGCGGCAAGTTGTCGATAATTTTTTAGCCATTTTACAACCATACCTACCCTCGTTGTTTTTCAGTGAATTTAGATAGCCGCATGTTTCTCAAATAAGCGAAAGTTTTTATTATACTCTGCGTGCTACTAATTCCAAGAAATTAAATGTCTTCTATCAACCAGAATTGGATAAAAAGAAAATTTAACGGAAAACCATGGTTTTAACAAAATAAATATGGTTTAAGTATACTGATTTAATCAACGGAGTTTGAACCATCCAGACGTTTATCTGGATAGTTCAAAGATGGTTATAAGATGTTTATCTTTGTTTTAATGTTCCTGCTTGATTAATAAAGAGCGATTTGTAAGGTGATTAATAAAGCATTTAACAGGGCGCTGAATTCGATTAAAAAAATTTCGATAACTGTACCCTTTCTTATAAACCAGTACAGGTGCAGAAGTAAATTTATCTTAATCTGTTTCGAATTCTAATATCGTATAATTTTCGCAAGATGTGTTGTATTAACGCATCGCCAAGATAATTCAAAATTTGAAAGAGATTTTCATGCATGAAACATCAATTTCATTAGTTGACAATATGTTAATTTATAATACTTATATTGGCATAGTTTTAAATTAGTATATTCTTAATTATTATCTTATTAATCATTCTCAACCAAATCTTCACAAAGTTTGAGAACCATGTATGTAATTGAATAAAAAAATAAAAGCTTTCAAGTGTTTTTATTTAAATTTATATTTATATTTATCATTTACATAACTCTTGTCTTATTATTAATTGAATTAATTATTGTTTATTAAATTAAGTATTGCCTTACTGTTATATCTTTAAGAATCATGCCATAATTTTCGCGACTGTCGTTCGACGATCTTTACCACCGATATTCTGATGATAAACTTTTTTTCTAGGTTTAATTTTTTGTTTTTCAGGTTTGAGACATAATTCAACTTCTGATTTGTTCGATTACCTCACTCGTCTAAATTTTTCATATATAATATTACAAGTAACTAACAGTGGATTTAATTGCTGCCATAAAGCAGAGGGTCCAAGAGAAGTTATAATTCAATATAATACAGACATCGATAGGTTTAATTTTTCTTTTTCGGATTTGAGACATAATTCAACTTCTGATTTGTTCGATTACCTCACTCATCTACATTTTTCATATATAATATTACAAGTAACTAACAGTGGATTTAATTGCTGCCATAAAGCAGAGGGTCCAAAAGAAGTTACAATTCAATATAATGCAGACATACGTTATTCCCTGCATCTAATATTGCCGGTCATGTTACTCGGGGGGGGGGGGGGGGTCATTGCAAAGGATGTTTATCTCGGCAGGGGATAGAGCAAGGGCACGTGACAGCACAAGGATAATTTTGCCCTTACGTTTCTAAAACAAAATACTTGTATGCTTAGCAGTGTGGAAATATTTATTTTATCTGCATTTAAAACGGCTATTTTAGAAATTTTCAATCGTTTAACCACAAATTTTATTAGGATATATCTTACATTATCCTCTTTGATGAGTATTTTTAATTTACCGGAAAATAAAATACTCACTTTCAATAACATATGTACACGAGTTTTTTCAGAAAATTCTTCATGTTCCTCTCCCTTCTCACCCGCATATACACTACAGAATTTTCTAGTAAATTATACATCTTCAGAACGCTAGCTAGTCACTACGGTAAAAATGAGTAGTAGTGTACATTCACTTAAAATCACTTCTTTAAACATATATTGTACCTCGATTCTAAATAATTTATTTTTAGCACAAAGGCAAATTCCGGTGTTTAAAGGGCTTAGTTTCAATTTTTATGTGCCATCATCGTTCATTTACCATTAGCTTCTGTTGTAAAAATAATGTCCTTTTGCCTTTACGTATCTGCACTTTCTACTACGCAGGCTGTTTATTTACGCTCGCGCCCATGCTCTGTTGAACCACTAATCTCTGTCTGCTCAGTAGATGGTTTTAACTTAAATGGCACTGAAACCACTATATTTACTTTACCTTTAACTATACGGCCAAACATATATTTTTGCTATTCTCGAAAGATTTCTGTTCATACAGTTGGATTCTACAATATACTTGTCATTTCTCAATTCATTTTATAGCAGGTGATACTATAAAAGTAAGCAAAATGATGCTATTCCTCAAGAATACGCATCTCATCAAACTTATAAATGTTCTATGAACTCATAGTCTGTTTATCAAGATCTGTTCTGCATATCAGACTTTATATTGTCTTCACACAGATATTACATCTTTAGAATACATTTAGGATATTTTCGGTGGGCATGAGAGAGAAAGATGATACAGTTTGCTTTCAGGTTATCTTTGTGCATTACTTTCGGAAGATGTGCCACATTATCACAACAACATCTAATTCAACATCTAATGCACTGAGGTTGAAAGGAATGTCTTACGGATGAAATGGAAATATCATTGGTAAAAGACGTGTCAGAGTGTGTATAGAAAGTACTTCATTCAAGCAAATGCTGGAATCATAGAATCATATAAAGTTTTGAGTCTAAGATATGTGGAAATGCAATAGGAAAAATTTAATCATTAATTTACCGACAGGAAAAATCTACTGAGGTAAAGACCCGAAAATTCCATAACATACCTGTATTTTTTCACATTAACACTTTTGAAGAAACTAAAAATATTGTTCAACCATAAAGGGAAATTTAGCAGCGTTTAGCAACAAATTAGGTTGTTTTATTTTTCCTTTTCTTTTTTCTTTTGCATAAACTTTATTTTTACTTTTTAATAAGAATCAAGTATTTCTATATGACTTTTGAATCTGTGTGTCTGAGTATGTTCAATGTAATATCGTCTGTATCTTAAAACCTATTTCAAAGATTTTTCATAAACTGAGTAATTAAATGATTTATGCTCTATAAGAAATTATTAAAAATCTATAAAATTATTTTTTATTGATACATGACTTATATTTTTCTTATACATTTCTTACAAGTAATTTCTTACATTTTGTTACATTTTATTTATGGATATAACTTTGATTAAGAACCAACATCTTCTGTTTACACTCTCAATTATACTATTTCTGAGTTAATAGTATCCTTAAGAATTTTTCAATAAATTTAAACAAAATTATCTACACACTTATTTAAGGAATATTAATTCATCAAACGTAACTCTGGCACATTACATTAGAAATATTACATTAGAAATATTTCCAATACATTATACAATATTTTCTGTACATTAGAAATATTTTCAATGGCATTACAATATCAAGTCGGTATTGACGTACATTAAAAATAATTCCAATGAAACGTAAAAACTAGCCCAATATTGTAAGCCAATATTGGGCGAAAAAGAGCCAAATGTCTACATTTTCATAGTAGCACAAAACTGGCTGTCAATAACTGGGCCCATATTGACATACAACTATCTCTTAGAATGTTCTATATAGATGAAATATGTATGTCAGAATACTGTATGTCGGAATACTTTACGAATACGTTATATATCCGGATATATTATATATAAATACGAAATATCCTGCTCGTATTTTACAAACAACATATTATCATCGCAAATTCTACGAGAAATGTAGATAAAATGATATCCGTCTTTTATTAGCCGCAACTCCTCAGTATTGTAAATACTCTGACGGTACTTGTTTATTTATAATAATCTCTTCTCCAAATAGCACTGTATTTATGTTATCTTCACACAAATATTAAGACAGTGGGCTTTTGAATACATTTATGAAGCTTCCAGTTTCTCCTATACATGCAACAGAGCTGACCCTATTTGCTTTCGGTGGTGTTTGTTCTCATTGTGTTTAACGCTCAGAAAATTTGCAGCGTTGGGAAATCCCGCCGATAATTCAAATTTCTGTCTGATACACCGATGTTATTCATAAATTTCTGGGATATGTTTCTGATAGAAAATATTTCAATCAAATAAATGTTGGTATCAAAGTAATATTTTATATACGTAAAATGTGTTTGTTCACATAATTAATTCCCAATTTTGCCTTTCCTGCAACGCATCGTGAAACTTGGTATGTTTTTAACTCAGTTATATTTAAAAAGCATATTTATTTTTAAGAGGTAGAAAGAAATTAGGAAAATATCACTTAAATATATGGGTCTATGATTCTATTTAGTGGTTATAATGATTCCATACATTGAATCAGTGGTTACATACATTTAATGGTAATATTTTAAGTGTACATTGATTTATAATTAAGTATTAGTTTTATAAAATTTCTAGCCACCCATTTTTATTGTATGATATAGAAATGTAAGAAATTATTTTTTTTTCATTTTAATGCATTTTAAAATGAAAATGTGGATCATAAAACTTGTTTTTAGTTTGTTTGTTACTTCGATATTATATTTAGTCATTCAACTGATTTTTACTGCATAGAAAAACACAAAACTTAATTTGTCATTTAAAATTTCAGTACGGTAACTATCCCATATTCGGTTTACTGATTAATAGATTCAGCTGTTGTATTGACTAAAAAAATTAATTTCTTCCTTTTTTTGGCGTCTTGGCGAAATTTTAAATGAAGCTAACTCGCCAACTTTCTATTAAATAGATGTATCTCGCACTATAATTTACATTCACCTTTGATAGGTGGCAGCACTACCGAAGTTTGATTTATCCATACGGATTAACATTACAGCAGTTTCATTTGTTGTATTTTTTTTCAATTCGACATTTTGGTTTATGCATGTGATATTAAACTAAATTGGGAAAGTATGTTAAGTCAGTCACAGACTATTTTCTTAATATAATATCCATGTTTCTGTCCCCCAATTTGCATTGGAAAGACAGGAATCACATATTCTTCCAAAAGTGGGAAGGTGGGCATCACGTTTCCTGATATGTTAAAGGTGAAGCCCCATACAGGGTCACCCATAGGCATGGAAGGACACCACTCGAGTAGAGGGTCACGGACATCAAAGGAGTCCAGGCTCTCCTAAAAATATTTTTAGGCTGTAGAAGGCATGGAAAAATCACAAAGTGGGTGAAATCAAATATGTAGGGGGGGTCATGATAGATGCCTGTAATGGGGTCCTTATTCTGTATGAGTATTCCTGCATCATATCCTACAAACGTTTGAAGCAGGACATCAAATCTTCGAGAAAGCGGAAAAATTCCTATCATGTACCCCAAAAATATATATAACTAGGGGGCTCTGCCCAATGATCGCTTTGCTTCGCCAACCCCCGTAACTCGCTTAGTGCGTCGGGAGGTCCAATTCGCTGCACTTGCAGAGCTCGCTTCGCGAGCTATTTTAAACCAAACTAAAGCTTGAATCGGTAAATGGTTTATTTTATCATATTATACTATTATTTCTCTATAAATTTATCAAATTTCATATTTTTTATGCTATAGCTTTAGCAGTACGAAACCGAGAAAGTCGATGGACGTGCTGACACGAAAGAACATTTTTTGCTTCAGAAGTTCATAAAAAATAAAATATCTCATAAACTACATCTATATTCAATGAAAGTTGTCCGTCCTGCAAATATTCAACTATGTAGTTACCTGCTTGCAAAAATTAATGGTCTTGCTATTGTTTGTGTATCCATGACGCGAACTCGCAACTCAAATATTTTGCCTTTGATTTGCCATTAAATATTTTTTAAAGTAATGTAAATATCGAAAAACAATTTATTTAAGCGTGTTCCCCAAACCTTTTTTTACAAGTGTATTAAATTATATATTTTTGTCTGCTACAGTTTCTGCGATACGAAGAAGAGAAAGTCGAGGAAAGAGAAATTTGCCAAACAGTGGAGGCGGAGTCAACTACTTTTTAACACTTTACAACATAGTTGAAAAGTGTTTATGACTTTGTTCATTCTGTCTGTCTGTCCGTCTGTCTGTCTTTCTGTCTGTCCGTTAGCACGATAACTGCCGTAAAAATGACTTTATCAGAATGAAATTTTAGTATGCTTTTCGGACGGTCTGTGAGACCTATGGGAATATAAATAAATCATATCACATAATTAGTTTTTTATTGAACCCAGGATAAAAAAATGAAATGCATTGAACCCTATGGGACCTAATTTTTCAAACATTTTTAAGCACATTTAAAATTCATAAATTGCTTCGAAATTTTTTAGATATATTCACATTATCTCATTAAATATATAAAAACAAATTCAGTAAAATATATTAGGTTGTTTTTTAATTAAAAATTATTTTATATAGGGAAAGAAACAAATTCAATTAAATTCTGACTTTTGGAATATCCTCCAGAAAGAAAAAAGAGACATATTATATAATAAATATCTTTCCAAGAGTTTAATCATTTTATATATGAAAGAGGCTTCACATTTTAAAATAAATTTGGTAGGTAACAATTTTCAATATTTTTTTTTAATTTTATATAACTTTTCATGATATACTTATTTGATGGCGTTTTTAATGCACTTTCCTACTTCCTAGAGAATTAAAATTTGGTACACAGATTAAATTTGTAGAACATTTTATTCCGTAACAATTTGGTGGATCTTTAACTATAGATCCTACATTTTTTCGAAATGGCCTGCAAATAATCCACGTTCACTTCTATAAATCATTGTTGTAATATTGTTAAAAATTCTGATATGGACAGCACCTGTCTTTCTCTGCAGACTCATATTCACGTTCTCTTTATTTCTTCAATAATAATTTGAGTTTATCTGCACAAAATAACATCCATAAGTATTTTACATGACATTGAAATTGCACGTTAAAATTAAATTTGGTTCTCATTTGATAGATGGACTTACTGTCAAAAGTGGCGTAGCGAAAACGCAAAAAAAAAAACTAAAATATCTCATGAACGGCTAGATCTAGAGTAATGGGGTTAGTCTTATTCTTTTTGTTGCCAAAAATCACGTATAAAATAGGAATTTAATTGATATAATTGAGCCCGCCTAGTCTTTTATTTTTATATTTAACGATGTTTGCGGGCCATTTCGCAAAAACAGACCGTTCCTTTTTCCCGAAACGTACTAGAATAACCTACAAGTGATTTATATAATAAATTTTGTTAAATTTGGTATATAAATCACTTGTAGGTTATTTAAATATTATACACCCAATTGTGTTAAATTTGTTCCATTAGTTTTTAGCTAGAGTGGAAAAAGACAATTTCTGCTGGCCATTTCGCATAGAAGGCAGATTCTTTTATTACGAATCGTACTATAATCTAATGAACATCAGGGTTTCCTACAAAAAACATACCTACCAAATTTTCTGAAATTCCGTCCATTAGTTTTTCAATTAGAGTGGATGTAATATCCTCACAGACACACAGAAACATACACAGAAACATACACCCTTACGCACATAGACGTCTTCCTAAAAATAGTTTTTTCGTGTTCTAGAAGTCCTAACACGTGTAGATCCTTCGAAAATTCGAGTTCCGATCTTCGGCACGATTCCAATACTTTGAATACATACATACGCACACACATATATTATGTGTGTATCTGTATTATCTGTGTATCTAAATTCCGTGCCTACGCAATTACAATAGTTGTGATTTTAAATGATCCCCAAAACTTTTATTATTTCTACAATGAAGCCTAATTTTAACTTATGCTGAATGCAAATATCTCCGATTGCAAGGTGAGTTACATAAGAATTGCTGAATTTTTTTCACTCAAAATTATTTAGCTCTGGAGTCTGAAATGCAAGTTATACGAATGAAATATTAATTGATTTTGCATAGAGAATCAAATGATTTATATTTCGATACAGTTTTAAATATTTAAGTATAATAAATTACTTTAGTTTTGTGATAATGTAAAATATATCACCACTGAATGTATCACATTTTAGAGATTTTTAAATGAAATTGCATTTCAGTTGGAAAGTGTTTCATAATCAATGCTTATGCATGATTGATCTTTCTTGTTATTTTAATATAGAGAGATATAATATTTTACAAAGAACCAAATGTGCGACTCCCAGTGCCGCCAACATAATATTTGGGCCCCCTATGCTGCAAAAATGCACATATCCCGACTACTTCCTATTTTACAAGATATTAACCTTTTTTATAAACTGTTTTTTGCATCCCAGACCTGTTCATGCAACTCTCAAGAGGCGCTATGCAATTGGCCAGGCAAAAAAAAAAAAAAATTAAATTTCGGCTATTGCAAAAAGTTGCTTTTTGAGCCATATTTGTGGCACAAAAATTTTATTAAAATAGTCGAACATTTTTCTGAGCCTTTCGGAGATTGAAGTTTTGAATAATACCTTAAAATTATGATTGAAGCGAAAATTCTGTAGAAAAAAGTTTTTGATTCCTGTTCAGAAAACTTATTATAAAGACACATTATAATACCAAAAAAAATGTCATCCAAATTATTAAATAATTTATCGCACCCGATGAAGACCACACTTTGAGATAATTTTATCAAAATGTAATTGAAGCGATAAATTGCGAAAAATATACTGTTCTAATTTTATGTAAAGTATAGAGAAAAAACGTACAAACTTATTAATCGATATATTTAGTCAGTTCGTAAAATTTACAATAATTATAAGTACTTTTGCATAAAATTATAATAGCGTCATAACATAAAAGTTACCAATTAATGGTGGCTGCAAGACGACAGTCTTATGCACTTTCTGCATTTTTGTACTTTTCAGTTTTAGTTAGGACACTTTGAATAATATTTATTTGAGTCCAACATAAGAAATTATTTTTTTTTGTTTCCAGTTCGACACGAATCCATTTCTTTCACTGTATACTTTTGAAAGCAAATACTTTTGATACTTCGCTCAACAATTTGTGGAAGCGGATGGCATGGAGAATTTTGGATTTTATACCTGGTATTTCTTTACACCAACATTTCCTGAATATCTTGATTACAAGCTATTAATGGAGACTCAATAAATAGGCATTTATACCTATTTACCTAGGATCATGGCTAAGCAATAACAAATAACCCGATCATGGTTAACCAGTAACCAATAACGAGATCATGGTTAACCAATAACCTATAATGAAATCATGGTATACCAATATCCATGATCTTTTTCTTCAAAATTTAACTTCGTAATTAAAACAAGATCAATCATGCATAAAGCATTAATTATGAAACATTTTCCAACTACAATGCAATTTCATATAAACATCTCTAAAATGCGGTACATTCCTCAGTAATATTTTAAAAATTATCACAATACTACATCAATTTATTATATTTGAAAACTTAAAACTTCATCGAAAAAAATGAACCTCATTCAAATGACGGCATTGAAATATACATTGCCTGGTTTAAACATCTCTAAAATGCGATTCATTCCCCGGAAATACTTTAAAAATTATCACGATACTATAATAATTTATCATATTTGAAAACTTCATCGAAACAAATGGACTTATTTCAAATGTCATCGAAAGATAAATCGCCTCTATATAAAAGCAGCATTTCATTCATACATTTTTTAAATTCCTTTCATTCATCACAATAATATAATAGTTTATTTTATTTAAAAACCTAAAACCATGGAGGTACAAGTAATTTCACTCTATGTTTAAAACTTCATCGAAAAAATCGTCTTCTTTGTGTAAAATCAATGAATGTTTCATTCATATCAGTTATATTGCAGACTCCATGAGCTAAATAATCTAGAGTTAAAGAAGTGCAGCAAATTTTATGCAACTCATTCTATATATTTTGGTGTTTACATTTTCCATAGGTGAAAATTAGGCTTCGTTGTAGAAATAATCAAAGTATGATGATCATTTAGACTGAAATATATTGTAATTGTGTTGTTTCAGAACATAGATGCACAGAATTTAAGAAAAAATAAAGCGGTTTTAGGACGGATACAACACTAAATATAAATTAAAAAGAACTTTAAAAATCACGATTTTGATACAGGATGGGTGCCATATTTTATTTTGAAGTGGATCACGTGATCTCTCCATATAATGGTCAAATTATCTCTCCATATAATGAGTGTAGTTAATAATTTAATTTTTATTAAAAAAAACTGCGGAATATATTTTGCTGAAATTTTTTTATACGTTTTATGGAACAATTTGAATATTATCTAAAATTTTCGAAGCAATTTGTGAATTTTAAATCCGCTTAAAAAATGTTTCAAAAATTAGGTCCCATAGGGCTCAATTTATTTCATTTTTTCAACTCGGGTTCAATCCAAAACTAATTGGGTGATATTATTCATTTATATTCCCATAGGTCACACAGACTGTCTGAACAACATACTAAAATTTCATTTTGATAAAGTCATTTTTACGGCAGTTATCGTACCTAACGGGTAGGCAGACAGACAGACAGAATGAACAAAGTCATAAACACTTTTCAACTATGTTGTAAAGTGTTAAAAACGCTTTTTTGCCATCTTCTTTTTAATATGCATTTCATACCTATTTCTATTTCTTTTATGTGAACTTCAAAATCTGAGGTCAGATTTAAATGTATTTTAGGTGACCAAAGTATGCGTTTGGGAAGATTGATTTCTCTAAAATCGTCTGAGACGTTATACAGGTTGCATTATATCATTAATCATGTGCTGTACATGTTTTGTTCCTTGCTTGTATAATGGCTTTGCTTTCACTCAAAATTACATGTAGGACGTACATTTTCATAACGAATTCTGCAAAATTAAATTTTTTTCATTGAAGCAAGATTTCAATGAAATACTCATATTTTCTACTGTTTTAAATGGCTTTTGATCTACCTTTGTATATTTTAAATCTAATTTTATGTTTATCTATCACGAAGAATGGATCATCGATATAAATTCTTCATAACTAATTAATAACGAAATAATTCATAACGAAATAAATAAAACTTAATAACTAATTTTGCCAATTTTAAATTTCTCTCTTCTTGGCGTCAAAGTAAGATTTCAATAAAATGTTTTGTTCCAAGGCAAATTTGGAACATTGCGAATTATGGAGGGAGTACAACCTACAAAGATGGTCCCTGTGCTTCTCCTACAATTCATATACAGTTCCCTAAGAGAACACCTGCAAAAGGATGAGCAAGTCATGTTTCTGGGAAATATGGACAGCGATGGCTCAGTTACACAGGGGCGCACAGCAGGGCGTTCTTGGGGAGAGCTGACCCTCGTCCGGTTCGGCCACACGTGCACCCAGGATCGTGGGAACCCTGGCCCACCTGCCAGATATTAATTCTGGGGTGATCGCCGTCCTCCTGTCATCACAGCACCCAATAGCTGGACATAATTCTGAAATATCCAATGAAAATACCAGGGGCTTCAACTGGGGGTACCAGTAATAAACCTGGGGCTTAATTGCGTAGAAGGAGACATTTCTTCGGATGTTCGAGAGAGTGTTAGTTTTTCAAAAGGAGAGGAGAGAATTGATTTTGGTGCTGCGGAGAGAAAGTTCTCCTAAAGACGTCTGCAGCGAAGACCGGCGTTTCCGCGGTCGAAATTCCCCGCATCCAGCGACGACCCAACGAAGCATCGAAGGTACGAAATGCATGTCCCTTATACTCAGTCTGTTTGACACTATGTTAGTTAATTTCGCAGTCTCTCGACATCTTATTCAATTTACACTTGAGTGAAATAATCAGGGTGAATTTAATTGTAAACTTAAATGAAGGAGATTTTTAATTATATATTTTGAATATTCATGATTTAGAGAATGCCAACACGAATGTCAATGAAAAGTGATTATGATTTAGTAAGAATGTTAATTGAATCAATTAAATATGTTTTTATTACTATTTTTAATTTCCTTTTTGTTAATAAATATATTGTTAATGTTTTATATCATGTCCGTTGTCCTCATTTTCCATTAAATTGATTTATATGCATTTTTATTCGACACGGCCAATGTCGGAGATTGTTTTAATGAACAATATTACTGAATTATGCGTTCTGACCGGACGTGTGGTTAAAATCCACATAACACTCCTCCTCCTCCACCCCCCACACGCCGTGGATAATGTACACGCTAAAGAAGAATTTTCGATTGTATTCTAGATATTTTTATGTCAGTGGTGAAAATGTATAATTTCTATCAGAATTTAATATAGAATATAATAGAAATATATCTAAGTCATTTTAAAAACTTTATATTGTTACGAACATGAAAAATTCCCTCACTGGAAGCTATTTTGAGAGCCAGAAAGGAAAAACACCCGTACAGGCAAACTTTCCTATGACATGAATCCAGAATTGCAATTTCAAGACTGTTCAGGGTTACCTCATTTGTCGATATATCG
Source organism: Amaurobius ferox (assembly GCA_951213105.1). Classification (NCBI taxonomy): domain Eukaryota; kingdom Metazoa; phylum Arthropoda; class Arachnida; order Araneae; family Amaurobiidae; genus Amaurobius; species Amaurobius ferox. Next base: position 85,447,579 of record OX578137.1, read on the forward strand.
TTAATTTAGCGACTTTGGGCAACATTTCGAATGTTCGAGAACGTGCTTGATATAACGAATATTTTACGAAATACGAGCCCATTCTAGAAGTTTCTACAGAAAGTATATGAAAGGAGTCATCACTCCGTTGGGAAACAGTTAGCGGGACACGAATCACATTGATCTGTGGTATACGTCAATGCATTGAAAATATTAGCAGCTGTTTCGTGAAATTAGTGGAACATTTAATTCCTGTTTTACTGTACCTGACAGTTGTTTAGTGTTGAAGACCCTGACCGTCCAACTCATCCGAAGACTTGAGTAAAATTTGTTTAGTGTGATCGGGTGAGATAGTTATCGAGCTATTTGCTGTATATTGTTCCTATTTACGCTGTGCTTTTAAATAAACGTGCTAGTCATCCAAAAATTTGGACTCATTCTTGTATCCTGAGCCTATATCTTTGATTCCAGTGCATACGCAGTAACAATATCTATGTTCCGTCACTATCTACAATATTAATTTAAAAAATATTTAATTGTGAACTTTCGGGCAAAAGGCAGTTTTCCTTTCTTACAAAATGTATCTCATCACGTTTGTGCAATATTTATGAACATTCTTATGATATTAAGAATTATCTAGGGTTTTGATCTAATTACTTTCCTTATATACATAATGTATAAGGAAAGTATTGTGACGGGGTCGAAAATTCGAATTCGAGTTTTCGACGAGAGAGCACGTTTCAAGCATCCCTGATCACGAATCAAACATTTTTGAAGTGATGTCTGCGTGTGTGTGTGTGTGTGTGTGTGAAAGTATGTGTGTGTGTGTGTGTGTGTGTGTGTGTGTGTGTCAGTGGGTCTGTGGAGACGATAACTGACGAACGAATGAACCGATTCGAACCAAATTTGGTACAAAAATCACAATCCGTAAACACTGGAAGCCTATTGTTTTTATACGCAATCGAATGTTCAGAACCCCCCTAAATTTTCGAATGAAAATTTGAAAAAATCGTCAAAAAATCAAAACCACTAATAAAGTTACGCAAATAGACATTTCTTATGTAATTTTTTATTAGAAAACGATTGACATAAATTTTAGAACGCTAACATGAACCGTTCTCGAGATATTGCACATTTTTCAAAAAAAAATATCAAAAAGTCATATAAAATTGAAAAAAAATCTTGTTGAGAAACATGTTCACTTTTCATATGTAATACCATGCGATAAATTGGGTGACATCTTTCTCGTAGATCTAGCTTGTTCCATTCATGAAAAAAGATTCTTTGAGTAATACTTTTGTATTTGAACGCCAATAATCATTTATCTGCTGTAAGAATAACTTATTTTTTCGTCCATAACGCTTGGCGAGATTTTGGCGACAAAATTGGCGGAATGTCGCCAACTTGGCGACTTTTTGAAATGTTGCCAAATTAACGAAAATCTCGCCAAATGGATAAAAATGACGCTAAATCAATGAAAATGACCACTATTTGTCGAAAATTCAATATCTTGGAAAGAATATTAGTATCTACTATAAGAAAAACCTATTTTTTTTACTGTAACAGTAGTAAATTCATTACATTATATAAGGAAAGTCATGTGTTGCCCACATCAGATTTTTTCATATTACTTTCCTTATATACAATAATGTATAAGGAAAGTGTTGTGACGGGTTCAAAAATTCGAATTCGAGTTTTCGACGGGAGAGCACATTTCAAGCATCCCTGATCACGAATAGAACATTTTTGAAGTAATGTCTGTCTGTATGTGTGTGTGTGTGTGTGTGTGTGCTAGTGAGTCTGTGGAGACGATAACTGACGAACGAATGGACCGATTTGAACGAAATTTGTTGCAAAAATTACAATCCATAAACGCTGGAATCCTATTGCTTTTATAGTCAATCGAATATTCAACCCCCCCCCCCCCTAAATTTTTGAGTGAAATTTTGAAAAATCGTCAAAAAATTAAAACCTCTAATAAAGTTGCGCAAATAGACAATTCTTATGTAATTTCTCATTAGAAAACGATTGACACAAATTTTAGGACGCTAACATGAACTGTTCTCGAGATATTGCACATCTTAAAAAAAATTATCAAAAAGTCATATAAAATAAAAAAAAGTATTTCGTATTCAGAAACATGCTCACTTTTCATATGTAATACCATGCGATAAATTGGGTGAAGTCATTCTGGTGGATCTAGCTCGCTCCATTCATGAAAAAAGATAGTTTGAGTAATACTTTTGTATTTGAACGCCAACAATCATTTATCTTCTGTAAGAATAACTTATTTCTCCGTCCATAACGCTTGGCGAGATTTTGGCGACGAATTTGGTGAAATATCGCCAACTTAGCGACTTTTTAAATGTTGATAAAATAACCAAAAACTCACTAAATGGATAAAAATGACGCTAAATCAATGAAAATGACGACTCATTGACAAAAATTCAATATCTTGGAAAGAATAGAAATATCTACTATAAAAATAATCTATTTTTTTTACTGTAAAAGTAGTAAATTCGTTGCATTATATAAGGAAAGTCATGTGCTGCCCACATCAGATTTTTTTTTCAAATACAGGAGTAAACGAGAATCCAAAAAACTATATGAGCAGTTGTCTCTTCTGCTGTGTATCAAAGGCAATGAAGACATCATAAAACCATGCCAGAGGCTCAGAAGCATAATATTTGCTTTAAGATAATATAAAGAAACTTGGAGTTTAAAATAAAATCAAGCGCTACATAAACTCCCAGCTGTCAGACTATTCAGATTTGTCGCGTTGGAATTCTCCCACGGTGGAGAACGATGTTGTTTACATTATTGTAATGCAAATGATCATATTAGCTGAAAATAATAAATGTCAAGTTTAAATATACATTTACATAATAGGGTGTGATAAGAGTTGGATAGAATATATTAAAAAGATAAAATGCAAATTCGGTTACATCCATGGGGTATTTAAATGCATTAACTCTGCTATTTAGAAATTACATGTATTGAGGTGTCAATTTCAGCTGCATTTTCACTCAACTTATTTTCGTTTAATATTCTATTTTCTATTTCATGGGCTGTTTATTTTCCTAAAATTGTTTAAGACATTAAGAAAAAGGTTTCTAAATGCAAAATTCAGCGTTGTTACATGTGATGCTATTGTATTCAAGTTCATTTTATTGTTTTTTCATTAAATATTTTGCCAATTTATTTTCCTTTTTAAAGTAAAGTGTGATTTTCGTGTCCAAACACATTTTGGTCAAATTAAAAATACGCATGTTAAAGGGATTATTAAACATCCATTTTTGTTATTTCTTGGATCTTGGCAAATTCATTAACTAATTCTTTGTCTATCAGTACAACACAGGTATAGGCGCGTTTTTAACAGATTTGTATAAGGCTGTACCAATATAGAATACACGAAGATGAAAATACTACCAGGATTAAAACTAAATCAATTAGAATAATTGCAATTTATAAGCTAGATTTGGTAACTAGCCCATGCTTATGTTAGGAAGAAAAATCATTACTAAGCAATCATTAATTATTATTAAAAAAAATAGTGGAACTTATGTACAACCAGAAAGGGAATTAATGGACTTGGAGAATCCCTCGCCTCAAGATTCGTGATTGTTTGGCTGTTTTCGAAGGGTTTGGTATTCAATATAGTTGAATTCCACTACTCTACTCAAGACAGTTAAAAGTCTAGATATCGGTTCAAAGTTGTTATCTGCAATGGTCAGAATGATTCAACTTTCTGAACGACCCCTTTAGGTGGATTTTATAAGTTAAATTAATGTTTTTAATTCTAAAATGAAGTTAGACTTTGTGTCACGAGACTACATAGTTTAAATTTAAGTACGCTTGTAAAAAACATATTTAATTCAGCATTCAATATAATGGCTTTCAAGGTTTAATAAATGGTTAAGAGATGTGTATTTTTATTGATTTTTAAGTGTCATTATGCGGCAATGGTATTGAGAAATAAAGTTTATTTATCTTCAGCCTTTGGTATGCTACCCCACATTAAATATTTTTATCTTTCTATTGGTGCGTGCCTCAATAGAATGTTTATTAAAATGCATATTCTATTTTAACAATAAACAGTGCTTTTTTTGTCCACAACTATTTTTAATAACATACACGTTTTTCCACATAGCAACACATACCGGAATTATGTTTTCCATTTTAATTATTTTTTGTGGTACTAAGTTGCGCTCCCACTGATACTGTTTTTTCCTGCCAGTTCCGTCGCTTGTGCAGAGTGGACAAGGAAACTCAAGTATGCCTGAAACAGTAATCTACTCTTATCATTTTATTTATGCAACAATTTACGTTGTAATTGTTTGAGTTCTTTAGGAGACTTCTCCTCCAACTTGCTACGCTTCGTCAACCCCCGTAACTCGCTTCTCGAGTCGGAAGACTTCGTCTTCTTAATCGCTAACGCTTGCTGAGCTGTTTCAAGCAAACTGAAGTTTAAATCGAAAAGCGTTTAATTTCAGCACTTTCTCCTACTATTTCTCTGCAATGCATCAAATTTCACACTTTTGAAAAGGAAGGTATGGTCCATGTGGATGTTATCTTCATTGGGTTCCGGTCTAAATTAGGTAGCATTGTCCTGGGCATCTAAACAGATCCCTTACACTTCAGTTAGGTCCGACAATCTGTGTCGAAAGAAAGTATGTTGTAAACAAATAAATGCATATCATCATAGCTATACATAATCTTTCCATGTTTGACGTATTTTATGCCTCCTCGAAGAACATTCTTTTCGCGTTAAGAATTATCCTGGGTTTTGATCAGATGACATATTTTCCTAACATCGTAGTTAATGAGAAGCTGAAAGTAAATAGTATCAGTTTTCTCCCCGGTCGTGTATCAGAGGCAATGAAAGCATCATAAATTATGGCCACAGACTCAGTGACATAATATTTACATAAAAGATTGCATAAAGAAAGCAAATTTTGGAAACTGGATACCCGCTAAATAAACTTACAGGTGACACAATATTTAGGTTTGATGTGTCGGAATCTCCCAAGGTGGAATACGGATTTGTTTATATTTTTGTAATGGAAATGAGAATCATATCAACAGAGAATTGTTAAAGTCAGGCGGATATATTATAAGTATACTTGTAAATTAAGATATTATAGAATGATGAATGTTTGAGATGAAATACATTAGTGAATCGTGTAACGAAGATCTCGTTAAAACTTATAATGTCAGTGCTTTTTGATAATGTGGCAAAATATATAATTTGCTGACAGATGAATTTCTGAAACGAAAAATCAGCTCCATTTATTTACTCTTTCTTTTTTCTCATTTTTCTTAAGATAGAGAAAGGTTGCTGATTTTTGAATTACTGTCTGCAGACAAAACATGCTAATTTCATGCCAATCTTGTTATGGCACGGATGAACTTTATGGATAGAATTAAAGGAAGAATGGCTAGATGTTATGTATAGACATTATATGCAATTGCAAACGTAACCATTTTATAGCTAGATTTAGTCACATTAAGTTACTAAACATTACAAAAATGGTACCTCTAACAATAAAATGGCTAAATTGTCCATCCTGGTATACAGTTTAGGAGAGAGGTAAATGTTTATGATGGGATATGTTAAAGGAATTAAACAGTAAAACATTGATATTTTAGACACCTATTATTGTTCTGCACTTATTAAACAATGACTGCTAAATATTAATAAAATATATGAATTCTAATGATAATATGAAAATAACTACAATTGTACATGCCTCTATAGTAAAAAATATGCTTGTGTACGCAAAATATTTATTAGCCGTTATGCAAAGCATTTATTAGCCGGATATAACTGTTAAAGACACATGTTTAAGATTCTTATTTGGATTTCAAAATATATAAGGGTTTATAGGTAAATTAAGTACACCATTCTTAACTCTGTCTGAAACAATCAGGAATAATCAGAAGGCATTTGGAAATGGGCATGACACAAATAAAAGTCTGATTCAATCATATAAGTGACTGACGAACGCTTGTTGATAGCGACCACTATTCTGGCAGACTGTCAAGAAGCAAGAAGAATACCGAAATTGCCAAGAGTGTTTATGCTTTGGTGATAGAAAACCGACGATTAACCCTTAGAGAAACATAAAATGAAGTCCGAATTTTTCACGATTCTACACAAGTTGTCTTGGTGGACAATATGGGCAAGCGCATGTCTATGGTTTCGTCCAAATTAGTTTTTAAACTCCTGTAGCATGAATAACAATCCATCCACCTCGGCATAGCTCATAACATACTGAAATGTGAAAATGGGAAACTGGACTTTATGAAAGCGATTTTCACTAGTTATGAGTCCTGGGTGCACGGATACAACCTCGAAACAAAAGCACAGTCATTACAGTCAAAGCATCCGTCTTCACCACTTCTCAAAATAGTGCGGCAGGTCAGGTGGAAAGCGAAAGTCATAATATCCATCACAAATACTATCCAATAGGTCAAACTGTCAACAAGCAGTACTACCTAGAGGTCTTTCGTCGTCTTCGAATATGTTACTGCTAAGTAAAGCTCATTTACCTGAAAAGTACGAGTGGTATTTTAATTCCGAAGGAACAAACTAAAAGCGAGAAAATGCAGCTGAAGAAGGACAAAGTAGCCAATAATGATGCTGCTTTAATTTATTTAAGAAATTGTTTTATAATAGAAGCAGTGTTCTTTTTAAATAAATGCATTGATTGATATATTTATGAGAGTTTTCTACAATTTTCAATTCCAACAGAAAATGAAAACTCTAAGATGGTATTAGAAGATATATCCGTACTATACTATCATTCAGTTTAAAAAATTGACCAAACATAATATACGACTTCGAAAACTCTTTGCAGATGATGCAAGCAGATGATGCAAGAAATTGAAAATATCAACAATCCCCGTAATCTTTAAACACGATGTCCGTAATTAATATAATTAAAAAATACAATACCGTTCAATTATAAAATATATATTTATATTCATTTATTTATTACTTAAATCAGGAAAAATTAATAAATACTCGGCTATCGCGTAAACACATTTGATTTAATTGCGTTGCTCAGTAACATGCTATAATAAATAATCTTCCTCATAAAATGTTGATAATTACATAATTATTTTGATGCCGTATATTTCAATGTTGAATGAGAGCCTGTGGAAAATAAGCCATGAGATACTTAAGCCTTACTTAAAATGCAATCGAATTACTTAAAATGCAATCGAGTTTCCATTTACCTTCATGTTTTAAACCAAGTAGTTCCCTGAGCGACTTGGTAAACGCAATATAGTCTAGCCAAATTTGAAAATGCAGTTTTAGTTTACCTTCATGTTTTATACTAGCGATTTCTAACCTTTTTTGTTTGGAGGAACCGTAGAGCTAGCGAAAAGATAATGGACTGTTCCTTTCCATTATGGAAATGGAATGATTTCCATCATGGAATGTTCGTTTTTCAATAATTTTTCAACAAACCCTGGGATTACAAACTTGAAACTTCGATTGCATTTTAAGTAAGGCTTGTTCATGGCTACCTTCAAAATTTTATGAAATTTGGTGCAGCCGTTCTCCCATGATGATGAGACAAACACACACCCGCACGCACCCTCACATATATACAAACATATTTTCAATTTTATTTATATAGATAGGAAAAAATTCTTTTCATGTTAAGAATTGTACAAGGTTTTAATCAGATGACATATTTTCGAAACACTGCCGTTAATGAGAATCTAAAAGTGAAACAACTCTTGGTTTTCTTACCGGACGTATGTCAGAAGAAGTGAAAACATCATAAATTTATGCCTAAGACCCAGAAACATAATATTTGCATTAAAATACCATAAAGAAAACACGAGTTTCAGATAAGATACAGCACTGAACAAACTTCCAGATGTCAGAAGTTTGGGATTTAATAAAATAGAATACGCCAACGAAGGATTTTTTTTTAGTAATGTAAATGATGATTATATTAGCACAAAATTGTCAATGTTAAGATAATATGTATAGGTATGTGAGTAAATAAAATAAAATTTAAAGCAGTAACGAATTCTCCTTTTATAGGTATGCTAAAATGTAATTGCAATTGTATAAAAATAGAAATCTCGGCCATGTTTGAAAACATATTTTTGATAAGTGAATGTTAAATGTCATAGTTTTGTTTTTAATGCTAAACAGTAACCGTTTCTTATGTAAAGAAGTTGTATATTTACTTACCCATTATATAATAAGAAAATAGATATTAGTTTTGCGTAATGGAGGCATGTGAGACCAATTCTTTATCTAGCTTATGCATATAAACATGCAATATATTTACACAATTCCACAAGCAATTCTCAAAATCTCGTATACATTTAACTATATATATCCTAGTATTTAAAATAAAAAATTAGATATTAAACAAATCTTTATATGCAGCTAAAATAGACTAGATAAAGAAAACTGTAAGGATTTACATGAAACATTAAGTTGTCACTGTATACGAAAACCCCTCCTCTCGGCCAATTTGTCGCATTTAGCGACACATTTGGAGAAAATTGAGTGACATTAGCGACACATTTAGCGAATTTTTGGAAAATATCACCAACCAACATAAGGATAATTCATTATTTCGGCCAGTTTAATTTCTTTGATAATCCAAATATCGTCATTGGTATCTGTCTTATTAATTTCCGTCTGACCATTTATGAATGCAAAAAAAAAAAAAAAACAAGCCCCACGATTTAAAACAACAATTTTAAGCCTAGAAACTCGATTTTTCTAAAATCATTTCATAATCTGAACTTGTTCCCAAAACATTCAAAAATTCAAAAAAATAATAATCTTTAACTATTTACAAAAACCCTCACAAAACAAAATAAACTAAAACTTCCTATCGCATGTCTGATAACGTTTTTAGAAATTACGCACCTCTATGCCCCTATGTTTCACTAGTTACAGGTGCCATCAGATTTTCGTAGCTGAATTCAAAAGGGGGGTTGACCTAAGGTATAGGTAAGCCAAAAAGTCGTTTAATGCGCTAACTTCGAAGAACTGATAGGAATTCAATTTTATTTAAAGTCACATTATTGGATCATAAGGACAAAGGAAAAACAGATCATCGAAATCGATTAACTGGCTTGGCCTGTAGGCATATCAATAGAAAACGTGACGACAACAAGGAAAACAAGAAGAACGAGAAAGATTCAAAATGCTGTTTTCAGCAGTATTTTTCTCAATCTGTATTCTACTCATTTGAATACCATTTTCTTCTTTAGGCATATTCCATGACAGCTGTGAAAAATCATCTCTCTATTTTTAATTGCGGCTAAGATCCAGGGTGCTATATACCTCATCTAGTGACGCGAAGAAAATATACACTTGGCACTGTTCTCGCATTACTTATATTATATTACTTGTGTAACAGTTCCGATTTTAATTGGCGCGAAATGTTGTCTGGTTCCTAAATACTATGTATGTACAGTATGTAGAGAAATTAAAAATCTTTTTAAAGCACGAACTATACGAACTTTGATTATAACTGTTTAAAATTCATCGTTTATTTCACTCTTTCTAATACAGCTTTGTAGCACACTTACGCAAATGTCTCCCTCTCAGACACAAAAGAATCGAATGCATTCTTATTAAAGTAATAGAATACTATCAAGTTCGTAGAAGGAACTATTTGACTGTTGCGTAAGGAAAACACGTTATGAATAAACGACAAAAATAGGTGTACGTGTATTTGTTTCGCAACTGTGTTTGGCAACATTGTTAAATAAGCGTATGAATGAATAATAGAAGAGTGTAAAGGAACTATTGGAAGGTTCTCAGTTATAAATCAGAAAGGTGTAAATTTGAAATTTATTAGTAAAATTAAACCGGTGTTTTATAGAATAGATAGTTATTCAAAATCGGGTTTTTCATTAAACCTGATATTAAACGGAAATTTGCCAAATTCATGTGATCAACTTATACTCATTTATCGTTTGCAATCGTATTAAAATATTTGGGGACGACTGCACCTTACAGGCGGTTTCTGTAACTATAAGCTTAGCCCTTGCAATTTCGCTGAGTCCCAGAGAAATTATATTAAAATGTGAAGCCGGCTACTTGATAGGACTTAATTTGGCAGTTCCCATATAATTTCTCAAAATTGTATCTTATAACAAGTTCATTGCTGCTATTACAGATATCGGCTGAGGAGCACGTAATAGATGAAACCAGTCTATGCACCGGTTTGCCAAGTTAACCGTTTTATAGCTAGATCAAGTTATTAAACTTCCCCTCCAGTCATTTATTTGAGTAAAATCCGTGGAATTTGATTCCTTAAATCTCACACAAAACAAGGAATAAATTTATTAAACAAGATTAAACAATATTATTTTTATATTTAAGCGAATATTTTATAACATTTTCTGAAACATGAGTGATAAAATTAGATAAACAGTATATGACAATAATACTTTTAATTTTGTTAAAAATCAGAACACACGCGTATCTAAGCCACGCCTATTTTTATTAATTGGAGATTTCGTTAATGTTTTTATTATACTTTTATTGTGCTTATATGCCACGTATAATGGAATGTAAAATTTTATAAATTTTCATGGAAGGGGTTTTGTTCGCAATCACTACAATCGGACAGACTTAAAATTCCAAGGAAAACTGTAATTAATGCGTTTTAAAAAACATGTCAATCTCTTCTACTCAGACCCTCTTTTGGAGTAGTATGAAATACTATCAGATAAAATTTGAAAAATAGAAAGTCAATGGAAAATTGGAACATTGGTCAGGTGGTTTGATCTGAATTGAAAATCACGAAGGATTTCTGGACAGAAATCATACCGTTTAAGAATCCAAATGGCGAATTTAGCTACTTTTGCCTGCTAATATGCATGTAATGTAATAATATGCATGTATGTAATGATATGCATGTATGTAATGATATGCATGTAATATAATGTATGTGTATGTAATGATAAGGCTTATTCCAATTTATAAGCACCTCTCACAGACACATTATTACTGATGATTTGAGTACTGTTGATGACGATATTCTCAAGGATGTTATGAATAAAGGTTCTATGTTTCATCTTCAAAACTTCAAAATTGTTATAATCCTCAGAATCTTCCCCAAACTTCATCTATTGACTTTGATAAATATATCTACCAAACGGCCTGTTCTTATTTGAAACATTTTGTAGAATTTAATCAGTATAAGTACACAATCTTATACATAGTTAAAATGTTATTGCTTATAAAATTTTCGAAGCTTAATTATCATTTAAAAATACTAATTACTGCTACTTCAGAATTTGCTTCAGAATTTAAGAATTTACTGAAAAATTTCGTCATAACTTACGTACATAAAGCATCCATTAATCATGTTATTATTTGCAAAAAAATATGTATATCATTTACTACATTACCTAAAAGATAATATTTTTAAACACATTTCTAATAATTCTCTAAAAATTAAAACTTAAACGGTGAAATTATATACCCAATTAAATTTGACATCTAAGTTTTCAAATTCCCTGTGTCATTTAGGTGAAATTATATACCCAATTAAATTTGACATCTAAATTTTCAAAATCCCTGTGTCATTTTAGTTCACAAATTTCGTAAAAATAAACCCCATAATTTTAGAACTGTTACTTGTCATAGCACCTATACTACAGCCACTAGTAAACCTTTGTTAAACTGTCTAAATAAAACTAGCGATTATCTTAGCATAAATTATTATGTTCATATTACACTAGCAGCATACCCTTTCTTCGTACGGAGTATATAATATAAAGAAACTTATAACTCGCAATCATGTGCAAATTCTGTTAAAATATTAAATTTATTGCTCCTAAAGAGAAATTTAAGAATATCTGTTCTCACTATGCAAAATTATCTTCACGGGCAGATCTGAAGAATAAAATATCCTGTCCCCTTTTATAAGCAAATTTTCAAAAAAAAGAAATTGAAGCAATATACGCAACCCCGTACTACTTATATTGCTGCAGATTAGAAAATATGTCAGTGTGTTAGTAGATTACTCGTATTACAATATGAGTCTCAAAAATATTTGCCAAAATAAAAGGGATGACATAATAAATTTAAAATGCCAATAATCTCCGTACTCTTTATACCAGAAGGTTGTAATTAATTCCAATATATGCCAATATATATCAAAACATATGCCAATATACCTGTACTACTTATATTCTCGTAGATTAGAAGATATACCCGTGTATTTGTAGAAGATTACTCGTATAACGTACAATATATGATTTTAAACAATTTTTGTCGTAATAAAACAATTGCATAATAACTTGTAAATATTAATAATCCGTGAATCAACAATCCCCGAAAATACCAATAATAATAACGCATAAACCTGAAGACCGTAATTGATATTATCCAGTCAAAAATGATATAAGAAAATTCAAATCGTTTCTCTTCTAAAATATATTTTTATATCAATTTATTTATTATTTAAATCGAAAAAATAATAATTAAAATTAACAGACAGATTTAATTTAATTGCGTTTCTGAGCACGTGATATAAGATAGAATCTTCCTCATAAACTGCGAAATTAAATAACCATTTTGATTTCTTTATACTTTTCATTGTTCAGTAAAAGCTTGAAATGTAAACCATGGAGATAGATTTCCCATTTAAATCATGTTTCAAGCAAATCATGTTTTCAGAAAGTGACTAATTGGCACAAAAAATCTCCCATCAAACTCAGAGGTTAAGTTTTAATTCACTTTCAAACGATTTTCAAGCTTTTCGTTTAATTAAACCACGGAGTTAGAGAGTAGAACTCCTAGGAAAAAGTTTCGTTTTTCATAATTATCTCGACAACCCCTGATCTTAGATACTCGAAACTTGGGTTAAATTTGTGGGGGCTATTTGAAGGCACAAAAAGTCATCAAATTTGGTTCAGCAGTTCTTCCGTAATGATGACACAAACGAAAATTTCGTTTTTTACTAATATCACAAGAACCACTGATCGTAGAAATTCCAAATATGGACTAAATTTTAAATGGGACTATCTCCAGGCTACTCACTAAATTTCATCAAATTTGGTTCAGCCGTTCTCCCGTGATGACGTGACAAACAGACAGACTAGCAGACAGACAGATTTTCAATTTTATTTATAAAGACTAGCAGCATACCCGTTCTTCGTACGGAGTATATAATATAAAGAAATTTATAATTCGCAACCATGTGCAAATTCTGTTAAAATATTAAATTTCATCAAATTTGGTTGAGCCATTCTCCCGTGATGACGTGACAAACAGACAGACAGGCAGACAGACAGATTTTCAATTTTATTTATAAAGACTAGCTGCATACACGTTCTTCGTACGGAGTATATAATATAAAGAAATTTATAATTCGCAATCATGTGCAAATTCTGTTAAAATATTAAATTTATTGCTCCTAAAGAGAAGTTTAAGAATATATGTTCTCAATATGCAAAATTATCTTCACGGGCAGATCTGAAGAATAAAACATCCTGGCCCCTTTTGTAAACAAATTTACAAAAAATAAAGGAATTGAATCAATATATGCAACCCCGTACTACTTATATTGTCGCAGATTAGAAAATATGTCAGTGTGTTAGTAGAAGATTACCCGTATTACAATATAAGTCTCAAAAATATTTGCTAAATAAAAGAGATGATGTAATAAATTGAAAATATCAATAATCCCCCTACTCTTTATACCAGAAGGTCGTAATTGATTCCAATATATGCCAATATATATCAAAACATATGCCATTATACCTGTACTAGTTATATTCTCGTAGATTAAAAGATATAGCCGTGTATTTGTAGAAGACTACTCTTACAACGTGCACTATATGAGTTTAAACAATTTTTGTCATAATAAAACAATCGCATAATAACTTGAAAATATCAATAATCCCTGAATCAATATTCCCCGAAAATATCAATAATAATAATGTTTAAACCTGAAGTCCGTAATTGATATTATCCAGTCAAAAATGCTATAAGAAAAATCAAATCGTTCTTTTTTAAAATATATTTTTATATCAATTTATTTATTATTCAAATCGAAAAAATAATGATTAAAATTAACAGACAGATTTAATTTAATTGCGTTTCTGAGTAACATGATATAAGATAGAATCTTCCTCATAAACAGCGAAATTAAATAACCATTTTGATTTCTTTATACTTTTCATTGTTTCATTCATTTGCTTGTTTTAAATAAACCATGGAGATAGATTTCCTCTTTAAATCATGTTTCAAACAATTCATGTTTTCAGAAAGTGACTACTTAGCGCAAAAAATCTCCCATCAAACTCAAAGATTAAATTTTAATTCACTTTCAAACGATTTTCAAGCTTTTCGTTTGGATAAACCACGGAGTTAGAGAGTAGAACTCATAGGAAAAAGTTTCGTTTTTCATTAATATCTCGACAACCCCTGGTCTTAGATACTCGAAACGTGGGCTAAATTTATGGAGGGCTATTTCAAGGCTATCCACAAAATTTCATGAAATTCGGTTCAGCTGTTCTCCCGTGATGATGACACAAACGAAAATTTCGTTTTTACTAATATATCGAGAATCACTGATCGTAGAAACTCCAAACATGGACTAAATTTTAAGTGGTACTATTTCCAGGCTACCCACCAAATTTCATCAAATTCGGTTCAGCCTTTCTCCCGTGATGACGGGACAGACAGACAGACAGACAGATTTTCAATGTTATATATATAGATTGAACATTAGTCATGAGTTAATTAATCATATTAGTAATCTACCACACATTTATGGATTCAAAACTTTTGATTATAAAGAATAATTTTAAAGAGTATTTAATATTTTTAAATAAATTCCATCTAATCAGAAAAATTCTACTTTCAATAAGTTTGCCGATCGGGCATGGAATATCTCTTTTAGTATGGATTTGCTCACTTCTTAGATCAATTACTTGAAAAATGTTGCTATCGCTCGTAGTTACTGTACTAGTACAGGTGATCATGTTATTCAAAAATTTTCTAAACCTTCCTCTAAATTTGCTCCTAAAGAGATTTCAACAACACTATCATTTTACTATTTAATAAACTGCAGATTTTCTAATCTTAAGATCCTATAAACATTTCTAACATTTGCCGCATTTACAGTAAGTACTTCTTGCCAGTTTGTTTTCTCTTACAACTAAATGTGCTTTAAAATCTCGTATTGAAGTACATGGAAACTGTGTCATAAACAGGAATTTAGTCAATTTTCAATTGCTCAACATTGCTATAATTTTGCCCACCATTTTGAATTTTCTTCAGCAAAGATACAATAATGTACGTCAATATATGATCTTGTCTTTTTTAAACCTTCCATAAGAAGAAAAAAATTATAGTAATTTAATTAATGTCTTATCTATTGCTCCATTTATGTCTTTCGTCTGGCTGTGTTCGCTGTAATTTTTCACATTTTTGTTTATATTTGTTGTTTTTTTGCCTTTGTGTTGTTTTAACTTACTTTTCGTCATGTTTGATGTCGTTTATTTTTGCTTGGATTTGACTCATATTGCTGCGACATTTCTGTGTTTTGGCGCACGCCAATCTTGCATGTTATAGCTTTTCATTTCGGATTCTTCGGTTCTTCCTTCTGCTTTTTGATTGGCTCTCTCATGTGGACTCTTGATCCAGAACTTGAGTAAAAACCTATATTTCTTCTATTTGCACTCATTTCGTCTTTTTTACTTCGAATTTGTTGGTTCTCTTGCACTTACGAAGGGTAACCAGCGTATCCTCGAAACATCATTGTGCTGCATTATTACTTTATTTCTGCCTAAATACGCTGCGCAAACTTCCCTTATCCATTACACAAAGTGTGTTTTTACTTATAAGGATATATGTAATTTGTGATTATTTTACTAATCTCGGTGGTAACTAATAACATGGACATATCACAAAGCATGATACAAAACCGAATTAGAAGTGCACTAGACTGTCACGTCTTTAAACAAGTTTTAAAATTCGGATGCCAACTTGCATGAGACATATTTGTTGGTCACAAGACATTGTTGGTTACGAGACATATTTGTTGTTTACAAGACATAGTTGTTAGTCACGAAACATATTTGTTGGACAACAGACAGATTCTGCAAACTTTAGAACATGGCGATTTTATCAATATTAGTAAAGTTAGCAGCAAAACATGTCTTATGAGCGCCAACAAAAGTGAAATAGGTCATTGAAGTTGATTGCTGTATTGTGAGTATAATGCGAATATATATATATATATATATATATATATATATATATATATATATATATATATATATATATATAAATATAAATTAGTAAATCCAAAGTTAGAATGTATGTAGTAGCTCATAATACACTATTCCAAAATTTTCTACAAAATACAAAGAAATAAAAGAAATTAAGACATAAAGAGGAAATAATAAAGCGTAATGCAGGTCATAAAGACAAAGACAATCAACAAATTTCAAAAATGAGGAATGCAAATAAGAAAACAAAAAAATCAAGCAAAAAAGCTTGCACAAAGAAGAGATTTAGGCTTACGATATGTTCATTTCGAAAAAATTCTCTTCGGGTCCATATATCCCTTCGAAATGAACACAAAAATGCTTGTTTCTGACACACAAGATAGATTTTTTCTATAAACTTGTATTATATGGACAACAAGCATATAGATTGGAACAATAAAGGAAACATAAATACCTTGAAATACATTTCATTAGAGCAACCATGACAAGCAAAATATGGCTAGACCAATGTTGCCATATAGAGAAATGAAAAGATGTGATTTGCTGTTGCCAAAGAGAGTAATAAAAACTGTACTGCGTAAAAGCAATAAAAAAAGATATTCAACAGTTAAAGCTTCAAGATAAAAAGATGAAAATATATTTCAAGAGAATGAATAAGTACGTCTAAAATAAGATAATAAGAGAATTTTAGGCTAATCGAAACTTATTAACTATACCATTTACTAAATATGCAGGATATTTATACATTTCACTGGTAATTTTGAGGTTATTAATGTGCAAAGCATGAAATTTCTTATCTGATAATCTATAAATTCTAAAAAGTTGATTAAGTATAATATTTCTAAACAATTGAATCGAGTTGCAGGAATTAAAAGGTAATAATTTATTAATATTAAATTTAAAAAAAAAATTTTATCATATAAATTAGTAACTATCCCATGAGCAGGTTCTTTAATTAGATTTAAATCCAAATAATAAATATTATTACCAATAGAAGTATCATTAGGTATTAATTCCAAATTATCCGGATAGAAATCTATATCTATGACATAGTTATCAGTAAATACAAGACAAATCAGATCATCTACATATCTGTGAATTATATAATCTGTTGAAGTAAAGAATTTTTCACAATGATATAGGTATAAATTAGCTAACATACTGCTACTACAGCCACCTTGAGGAACACCTGAGACTTATAAGTACAATTTATTACCTTGAAAGATATAATTATTGAAAAGAACAAAATGGAGAAACTTAGGAAAATTGGTAAATTTAGTAAGATGAGAATGAGAAGTAATTTAAGCATTATATAAAGCTAAAATGACATCATATAGATCAGTATATATAGTATAGTATACTCCTAATATATATACTCCTATATACTCCTAAGTAGTATATATATACTCCTAATGACGGGTTTTGTGATTGCATTAAAAATGCATTTGAAATAGCAGCTATTTTTGAATACCATTATTGAAGATACTATTATTGAAGAATGTTTATGAGCCACCGAACATTTGTTAGTTGAAAAAATTTTACACTTATTTATTGTAGTACAAAAATTTTTAACTTAATTCCAAGATGATAAGACAAATGCGTAAAACTTCTAGGAAATCAAATTAAGAAGTTGTAAAATGTTAATACATAAGAAAAATATTTTTGTGTTTCATATATACTATAAATCCATATAGATCAGCTGCTGTTTATTAGATTCACCGGTTAATTGTCTCAATCTGTAAACTAAAAAATGCACAAATTAGTACAAACGATAGGATTTCATTGTAAAATTTTAGCCTAATGTGATCAAAGAGAATTCAACGAACAGAGACTCATTATGTTCTTTTAAATATATTCTTTTTATTCGGGAAATACCCACATTTCACAATAATTGGCAAGATCATTTAAAAACACGATATATTTTATTCTTTAACGTCTGGAAAATATTATGTCATTGACGTAAGTTTGTGGTTACATGTACTTCTACTATAGTGTGGTTTATGTCAAGCCATTTCATTCCTTTTCGAAATGTGCAAAGGTATATATTTCCACATAATGCTGGTGAAGTTTTTATTTTATGAAATGTTGTTTGTTGTGTTGCGGCTATTTAAAATTATCAAATCTTACAGATAAACATTTATAAGGAAAATTTATGTAAAAATTGCATAGAATGTTGATTCATTTTCACAATGTAATAGAGGGCGCGGCAGCTCAGTGGTTAGCGCGCTGGAGTTGCACTCGGTAGGCCCGGGTTCGATTCCAGCCATAGATCCAGTAGGTAGTCCGTAGGTCCTTCCGAGAGGTTGGTGATAGGGGAAGGAGGGTACGGTTCCTGTGGATGCCTCCCCCACTGGGTTGTGTAGCATTTTCCGACCGTCCAAACAGTTACCTTACACCTTTCTGGTAGGTCGGACGGTCTGGGGCTCAACAACAACAATGTAATAGAATCCACGAAAAGTGGAAGCAAATCTTACAATACCTAATTTAATATTATGCAGAATTTCAACACAAATAAACGGCGCCAGTATTTAAAACGATGCTTGTATTGGTACATTTATGTATAATTTTATACCTTTTTAAGTGTATTGTATACGTAATTTGGTCTAATGTTTTGAGAAGATTATTACAGTATTAATTGAAACTACCACTTCATTCTTCAAACCTATCTAGTGCCAACATTCACTTAAGTAGCGACCATTCCATACACATAACTATAGACGGGCTATTATATACACATATCTGTACTCTAGCCACAATATGTCCATGTCTGCACACTGTACACTAAAGACCTTTTTGTGTTTGAAATGTTGTAAATTTGTGTTCAAACTCCGCAAGGGATTAAAAAAGCACAAATTGGGCAAAATTCGTATTAGTCAATCTGTATGCATACATTTCAAGGCGAATAATCCTAAAATTATTAATTGATTTTTTTTCAATCAGTATATTCATTCCAAACCTTCTCAAATCACAGTATGATTCAATAAGGTAGTGTCCATTCCATGTATGGAATCGTAAATACAGTGAAACCTACGTAATTCTAACTCAAAAAAATACGCAATAACTTAACATATAACACGCCAATTATCAAAAGTCCTAATAATTAAAGCTATATAACATCGGCGATTTTCTGCCAAATTATACTGCGTACTAATGATTCGGTAATAAGTATAAAAAATCAGATGCGGTCAGTACATGACTTTCCTTAGATAATGTAATAAATTTACTACTTTTACAGCAAAAAATAGCTTATTCTTATAGTACTTATATTCTTTTCAAGATATTGAATTTTCGTCAATTAGTTGTCATTTTCATTGATTTAGCGTCATTTCTAACCATTTGGCGAGATTTTCGTTAATTTGATAACATTTAAAAAACTCGCCAAGTTCGCGACATTCAGCCAATTCGTCGCCAAAATCTCGCCAAGCGTTATGGACGAAGAAATAAGTTATTCTTACAGCAGATAAATTGGTGTTCAAATACAAAAGTAATACTCAAAGTATCTTTTTTCATGAATGGAACGAGCTAGATCTACGAGAATGATGGGAGAAAATATATTTAATTAAACGGCCTTGGTTTTTTATGATTAACTATCGAAAACGCGTACTAAATTGCATGGGAATAGTTAGTAACACCGTCCAAGAGATATAACCCCTTGAACTCAGAGTCAGACGCACACCCAAATGTCATTCCGAAGATAATTTGTTTGTGTTCTAAAATACTCAAATCAGTCTAATTTGTTAAAAAATCCATATTAAGTTTTCGATCATACCGTAATACTTTCTATGTATGTAAACATATTTCATATCGTAGGCAAAGTGTACAGGCTTCGTTAAAAACACATCATAAAACAAATTAGTTATGATATCGACTGGTACTGTATTCAGAATAAAAATAAAAATCCTTCATCAGGGTAAAAAGACATAGCAACCATACTATTAACAAAAATAGGAAAGTATATGTTTACCCTTTACTGGTGTGGTTGCTTTGTCTTTTTATCCTGCAGAAATCAACTCGCTTTGTAAGCAAAAAGTACCCTCCAACTTCAGGATAAAAAGACAGATCAAACATACCATTAAATAGAAGAAGAAGTAGTCAATTTTACTTTGTCTGCTGTGGTTGTGTTTTTCTTATCCTGAAAAAGAATGGTATTTTGGGCCTCTCAAACCAGTAAATACCGTTACTGAGTTCCTTTATGCCTTGTTTTGAATCGAATAACATCTATGGTTGGGGCTTCTCTGACAAAAAAAACAAAGCATAACGGATAAAGTGAGTAATTTGGACGCTTATAATCTTCGAACCTAATAAATAAAATTGTAAACATTTTTTCTTGTTTTGTCGGAAAAAGGTCCAGATTATAAATATATAAAAATAATTTAATATTCAAATATTTTAATAATTTAAATATTTTAATATTTTGAACATTTTATTTTCGATAAAACTTAAAAATGTAGCTTTCATAGCGACTACTTTTTTTTATTATTTTTCTATATTTCACTCGAGATATCTTTGAAACTATAAAAAATAGATAGAAATAGTAAACACCAAAAATGTGTACCAGAAATTTTAGTATTAAAATCCGTATTAATCGTTATAAAAATTCTTATAGTTTTCGAGTAATCCTCCTGTCAAGTTGCAGAAGATTGAACATTTTCCGTTTTTCAACTTTGTAATGCTTATATCTCAAAATCTAAATGAGTTTAAACAATGCGCAAGAATTTGTAGATCTTTAAAAGTCCTACAAGTTTATATAATTAAATTTTGGATCAATATATTTTTTGTTTAAACTATAATATGTATATGTCCGAACGATATTTTTTTTCATTTTTAATACTTTCTCTGGATATATTTTCCAAACTATAAAAGATAGATATAAATAGTATGTGACAAAAATATATATAAGAAAATTCAGTTTCTAAATCTATATTTATTTTTTAAAAGAGATCTTATAGTTTTCGAGTAATCGTACTATCAATTTGAAGAAATATGAAAATTTTGCATTTTTCTAATTTACAATGCTTATATCTAAAAAAATGAAAGTGAAAGCTATATACAATAAACAAAAATTTGTGGGTATTTGACAGCTCTATAAGTGTATATAATCAGATTTTGTGCCTAATTATTTTCTTTTTCATTACAAAAGTTGAAATTTATTCTACAAAAAGTTATCCACGCAAAACTATTTCAGCTCCATCGGACTGAAGCCATCGCCTATTTTTTAAAGAAATTTTCACTTCGCAATTAGTTTTGCAACAGTTTTATCGATTTAATTTTAAAATATACAGTATTCAATATGAGACCAAGTACCATCGAAAGTATTTTTTGGAAACATCCCCTTATGCAACATGCAACAACATTATCCGCCAGCTGTTTCAAAACAAACCCCATAAAAAACTGTAAATAAATCACCAGGCGCACTGTGAAAATAGCAGAAACCGCACTGAGAAGGTCGGTATTCCATATTTTACCTTTACTGTCAATGAAATATTTCCGTCTTGACTTTCACTCGTAGGATTTCTGCGTGACGTCGACGAAAAAGAGATGTACGTCACTACAAGGGATTATTTTCGAAATGGAGTGACTAGTAAAATGCTATTTCTTAATACATCTGTGAATCTGATGTATATACATTTTATTTACGGTAAAATCGGTGTACACGTGGAGAACATTTTGCTAAAATATTCATTTTCTCCACTTCTGGCAGCTCATCTCATCTGATTTTTTTTCCATTTCAATCTTATCCGCACTGATGATAAATAACTAGAAATTAAAGTAATACTACGCAAATAAATGTAGAATACAGAAAATCATTTCATAAAAACTTGGATTTCTTCATCTTTTTAAATCTATATAATAATTGTCTAATGTATTTTGTCCAGGGGGTGCGCGTCCCGGTTCATGACAGACTTAATCATGTTTACCCGGCTCTGTGCATATGACAACATAGAAATTAAGAACGCGCGCATTTAGTGTCTCGGTACCGAAAAAGGAACCGAATTTGTTAACTGCGACTGTCAACTTACCCCACTGACGTTACTAAATTTTTGGACGTCAGTGGATCCTCTGTGCACAGCACAATTTAAAATCCCTGCGCAAGTTGTCTACTCCTGGATATTGCCACTTTAAAATTAACAAACACTTTTTAACTAATGACTGAAAACTTTTTGTATTTTGATTACTCCTCTCAAAGTTTACTCTGGACCGTGACATCACAAATGACGAAACTTAATTCCCATGACGTCAAGCTGACAACTTTGTTATTAGTTGCCTGGTTAAGTGCTCAACCTCATATTAAAAAACTTTGTTTGTGTCTTTTCTGAAACTAAGAAAGCCGTCTTTGACCTAGAAGGCAAATAATTCTCATACTTATTATCTACGGAACTACTGTTCCCTAGACAATACTACAATGGATTACGGATTTTCATTTATCACTTAGTAGTGATCAAAATGAGAAGTTAGAAATCGAAAAGGAACCGAATTTGTTAACTGCGACTGTCATCTTACCCCACTGACGTCACTAAATTTTTGGACGTCATTGGATCCTCTGTGCACAGCGCAATTTAAAATCCCTGCGCAAGTTGTCTACGCCTGGATATTGCCACTTTAAAATTAATAAACACTTTTAAACTAATGACTGAAAACTTTTTGTATTTTGATTACTCCTCTCAAAGTTTACTCTGGACCGTGACATCACAAATGAAGAAACTTAATTCCCAGGACGTCAAGCTGACAACTTTGTTATTAGTTGCCTGGTTGAGTGCTCAACCTCGTATTAAAAAACTTTGTGTCTTTCCTGAAACTCAGAAAGCCGTCTTTGACCTAGAAGGCAAATGATTCTCATACTTATTATCTACGGAACTACTGTTCCCTAGACAATACTACAATGGATTACGGATTTTGATTTATCCCTTAGTAGTGATCAAAATGAGAAGGTAGAAGTCGAAAAGTATTTCCAGGCCGCACAGAAGTCCCCGATGAACTTGAAGGCTCCAACTTTGCTCATAGTATCGACCACGGGATAGAACTTAACGAGGACAATTTTTGGCGATAAGTGCCATGGATTGTCAAACAAAATAAAACTTATTAAAAAGTTTAATCTTATTTCAAGAGTATTAGTTTCCCTGTCTTTGTTGATCTTAATATTAGGTTGTATAAAGTTTTACCACAAAATTTATTATATCATTGCAAGAGACATTCAATGAAATAAGTTTTACAAGAATGCAAAAGCCGATTTAGCGTTAAATGACCAATCTAATGTACGAGGGTCAGTCAAAAAATTAGTTGCACTGCTTGAAAAAATAAAACAGGATCGAAATTTTAAAATAACTTTATTTGTACACTAAAGTTCCATACAAAAGTTACTTTTCGATGTAATCACCTCCTTTATTTAAACATTTGTAGAGGTGTGGCACAAGTTTTTCTATGCCTTCTGCGACGAAAAATTCCCGGTCAACGTTTGATAACCTTTGTTGAGTTACAGCTTTCACCTCGTCATCCGAGTGATATCGTTGCTTTGAAAATTCTTCTTTCATGGGACCGAAAACATGAAAGTCACAAGGTGCAAGATCTGGGCTATAAGAGCGGTTATCCCACACTTCCCACTTAAACTTTCTCAGACGATCGCTCGTTAGTTTTGCTGCATGAGGTCTCGCATTGTCATACAGGAGCACAATGCCTTTCGAAAGTTTACCTGGCCGTCGATCTTTAAGCGATTTTCGAAATATTTTTAAGGTTTTACAATAAGACGATGCATTAATCATGGCACCCTTCGGCATGAATTCGGTATGCACCACACCTTCTTTATCAAAAACAGCGTCAGCATAACCTTCCCCCCAGATTGAACTATTCGGCACTTTTTTCGAGTCGTGGAAGTGGGATGTTTCCGCTCGAGGGAGATGCGTTTTATTTCAAGTGAGACATGATGAACCCAAGTCTCATCTCCGGTCACAATTTTGTCCAAAAACTCATTTCATTCCTGTTGATAACGATTCAAAAATGCAAAAGCACTTTCAAAACGCTTCCCTTTGTGTTCTACCGTAAATACGCGATCGAGCACAAACTACGGAATTCAAAATGCTCGGCAATAATCTTATGCACACTTCCATGTGAAATATCCAGTTCATTTGCGATTTTGTCTACTGTTACGCGTCTGTTTGCAACAATACGTTCATTCACGCGAGCAACGATCTCAGCATTTGTCGAAGTTGATAGTCTTCCCCGCGCTAAGCGTTGTCAACATCTGTACGTCCGTACTCGAACATGTTGCACCACTTTGCGATAGCTTGCCATATTGCATTTTGCGATATTGCATTTCCACCATTCACTTTGTGCAACTGCCGATAAATTTCAGTGCAGTTACATCTTTTTGCCCACAAAAATGGAATCACTGCACGCACTTCCAATTTGAAAGCCACCTGCAGCTGTTCGCGACTGAGTAGCAAGCAAACTAAAACTGCCGCGTCAAAGCCGCTACGTCAAACGCTGCAGATAAATGTCTGAAGTTTTGTCACAAAGTTTCAACAAAATATCCTTTTACCAAGAGTTTTTACGAATGAGTGCAACTAACTTTTTACTGACCCTCGTATATCTATTGATCTATACTAATAAAATGCAATCGCATAACTATCTATCGCATAATATCTATGTATATATGTATGTATATAATATGTTTCGCTTATTTCGAAGTCCCTACTGGGCCTAGAAGCTCGAGTTTTTTTTAATAAAACGCAGATACCGAACCCCTAAAATCAGGTAATGGTCCCGAACCCCTAAAGTCAGGGTAAAAAGAAGGGTGTATAGAAAGATAGCTCCTCAGTTAAAAGTGAAGATTGAAACTTGACTGTGGGCCTGAGTGGGAGACATAAATTTCCAATAGTCTCTAGAAG
Source organism: Amaurobius ferox (assembly GCA_951213105.1). Lineage (NCBI taxonomy): Eukaryota > Metazoa > Arthropoda > Arachnida > Araneae > Amaurobiidae > Amaurobius > Amaurobius ferox. The sequence continues at coordinate 85,472,688 of OX578137.1, forward strand.
CCGGGTTTTTGTATAAGGTGCAAATATCGAACCGGAAATGGTCCCGAACGTCCGAAAACAGGGTAAAAAGAAGGGTGTGGTGAAAAAGTTTAGGAAGTTGGCTTTTGGCCTGAAAGGGGAAAAATCAATTTCCAACAATCTCTAGAAGCCAGATTTTTGATAAAGTCGATAGTTTTTTTTTATGTATTCTGGCTTTTTGTAATTGTGGGAAATTAAATCTGAAGTTATACTTTAAATTATAAAATTCATTAAGATAATTATTTATTTTATTTTATTAATTTCAACAATTTGCATGGCCGTTATTCTCATATAGTGGAATTAATTTAAATCGTACATTGCTTTGTTGTGCCGCAATAAACCCTCCAATTCTTTTACGTTTCGTGCGAGTCCTGTAAAGGAATAATTAATTAATAAAATACTAAATTGATCACACTATTTAAACTTACACAATACCATTTATTAACAACATCAATTTTCATTAATTATTTTAGCGGAGGGTACATATGCGACCAGATTTATTAAAATTACTATCGTGTCTAAGACCTGTGATAATTGTTGAGCACATATCTTCCAATTAGTCTTGGGCTTTATCATATCTCAAAGGCTTGCATCAGTCTCAGTACTGTCCAACTCTTTGGTGTGTGGCTCCTCCTCGTACTCTGAATGCACTCGCATATTGATCTATCTCCATTAATTTGGAACCTCTACGGGACACTCTACAAATTTGTTGGTTTTTAACACTTTACAACAAAGTTGAAAAGTGTTTATGACTTTGTTCATTCATTCTGTCTGTCTGTCTGTCTGTCTGTCCGTTAGCACGAAAACTGCCGTAAAAATGACTTAATCAAAATGAAATTTTAGTATGTTGTTCAGACGGTCTGTAGAACCTATGGGAATATAAATGAATAATAGTACCCAATTAGTTTTGGATTGAACCCGGGTTGAAAAAATGAAATACATTGAGCCCTATGGGACCTAATTTTTCAAACATTTTTTAAGCGGATTTAAAATTCACAAATTGCTTCGAAAATTTTAAGTAATATTCAAATTGTTCCATAAAATATATAAAAAAAAAATTCAGCGAAATATATTCAGTAGTTTTTAAATAAAAATTAAAATAATAATTACACCTCTTATATGAAGCGATCACGTGACCATGATATGAAACGATCACGTGACATACTTCAAAATGATATATGGCATCCATCTTGTCTCAAAATCATGATTTTTAAAGTTCTTTTTAATTCATATTGAGTGTTGTATCCGTCCTAAATCTACTTTATTTTTGCCTAAATTCTGTGCATCTACATACTGAAACAACGCAATGACAATATATTTGTGTTTAAATGCTCATCTAAATTTGATTATTTCTACAACTAAGCCTATTTTTCACCTATGTAAAATGTAAACAGCAAAATATATAGAAAGAGTTGTATTAGAATTCCTGTATTTTTTTAACACAAAATAATTTAGTCCATGGAGTCTGCATGGCTGATATGAATGATATATTAATTGATTTCATAAAGAGAGGGACGATTTTTTTCGATGAAGTTTCAAGCATAGAGTTTAATTTTTTGTAGCTCCATGGTCTTAAACAAAATGTTTAAATAAAATAAATTATTATAGTATTGTGATGAATGAAATGAATGGGAGAAAGTTATGAATGAAATCCTGTTTTTATAGAGAGATCCAGGCGTGTTATTTTTTCTATGACGTCATTTGAATTAATTTCAGTTGTTTTCGATGAAGTTTTCAAATATAATAAATTATTATGATAAAATCATATAATTATAATAAAATCATATAATTATAATAATATTATGATAAAATCATATATTAAATATAATAAAGTATTATGATAATTCTAAAACTATTACCGAGAAATGTATAACATTTTAGAGATGTTTAAACCAGGCAATTTATATTTCAATGCCGTCATTTGAATGAAGTTCATTTTTTTCGATGAAGGTTTACGTTTTCAAATATAATAAATTAATGCAGTATTGTGATAAGTTTCAAAATATTACCGAGGAATGTATTGCATTTTAGACTTGTTTAAATAAAATTGCATTGAAGTGGGAAAGTGTTTCATAATCAATGCTTTAAGCATCTTGATTGATCAAAGTGATTGCATTTGATCTTTCTTGTTTCATCCTTCTCTACTCGTGCTCTTAAGTCAAAATCGTGATAGTTTCTCTGGCATACTTCTAATTCAAAATTCCATTTCTGTCTCTCTTTCTCAGGTCACAGGCTGTTGTTCCCTCCGTGGTGGTGGTTGGGGGGGGGGAACTCCGCCTTTACTTCTTTTTGTCGCTCATTGGTTCTTCTTTACCCAATGGCATCATTCCACATTTAGCAAGGCCCAGCTCAGCCCCTCTGGTATGGCACCCCTAAATTTATAGTCTTTTGACCTTTAGGTTCACGTCGTCATAAACTTTGGTTCCAGCCAGACTACAAGCTTTGTTTGCCGTTCTGGCCACACCATAAATTCCACACATAAAAGTGTCTCATCAAATGTAAGAACAATTTCTGGTCTCACATATATATATACAGATTTTTAAAAATCATGCATTTCTCATGGAAACCCATTCATAACAAAAGCTCCACTCTCCTATTATTTACCTATTCGCTAGCTCTGAGTCAATGCTACTGGCAATAAAATTACAGATTTATAAAATCTTGAGTTTACAGATAGAAATTTTAAATTTTAAATATAAGATTGGAACGTTATCATAAGTATTCCATGAAAAAATCATGGTGTTTGGATGAAAACATCACGTTTTACACCTTTTCGAAGTATTGCACAAAATTAAAAGCGTATCATCGGCTGATTTTTGTCTTATTTGTGCTTAAATATTTTCCCCCAAGTTTTCCAAGTACTTAGTCTTTCGAAATATAGTGGTTATAAATTCGATAACTTATTATTTTGCACTATTTTAAAAAAAGGTTTCTAATTTCGATATTATAATATTTTGAATTGTTTTAAAAATGTCTGAAGAAGGCAAACCACCCTAAAAAAATATGCTATTCACACAAAATCAGTTCGTCCCTATCGCACTGCAACCACTGCTGATATTTTTCTTATACCTTCTAAAATAATCAATTGATCAAATTAATTATTCACGGCGACCGAACTTTAAGTTCCGTCCTGTATTAAACTATCAATATCCCAAACACAATCTATGCTTTTTTTTCATTTTCGAAGCAATATTTTGTAAGTCTTATTAATTATTAAACTCATATTTAAAAAAAAATTATGAATTGAAACGCCTATATATTTTGCCTACAATTTATTCAGCATTGTCTTAACCATAGGCGCAAAATTTTTTTGTCTATTCTGTTCAATAGTTGTGACACTGTTTATTCAAAATTCCACCAATTTCACTCTGATTAAGGGGGCAGTCTCCAAGTTCCGTTTTGAATAGGTTTGGATGAAATTTGTATAAAACAAAATGGAATACAAATTGATATTGCAATTTGTGTGCAATTAAAAATAAATAGAAATCTTGAAACACAGATGTAATATAATCCCTCTTTCATTCTTGCCGATTTTGGGTGAGATTCTGGCAATTCGTGCCATGACTTGGATAACATTCTATTCTGGCAACCCTTTTTGCGTCCTTTGTCGCCCTTTTTTCGCCTTTTTATTGTCAAGGTAAAAATCGAAACATTCCATTCTGGCAACGTTTTCCGCGTTTTTTGTCTATCTTTTGTCACCCTTTTATCGCCAAGTTGAAAATCGCAGTTTTGTTGCCGTTTGTGCAACATTTGATCTGTAGCAATTCAAGCATGGTTAAGACAATGCTGAATACAATACACCTAAAATCGCCCGTTAAAAAAAATCATAGAATCCGGCCCGTCCTATCTCTCGGAGGTCGAACGTAAAAATAACTGTTTGTACAACAGATGTTCTGTGGCTCATAGGGTACAACATGGAAATCAGAAAAATTTCTGACTTTAACCTTGGTAAGAAAGGGACGACAAAAGGCTACAGAAGGGTAACAAAAGATAACAAAAACGGCGACAAAAGACGTGGTAAAAGTTGCCAGAATGGAGAGTTGTGATTTTTCCTTAGCTGTCAAAAGGGAGAAAAAAGGGCGGCCAAAGACGACGAAAGGGCACCAAAAGACGCGGAAAGGGTTGTCGAAATGAAAATTTCTCCAAATCATAGCAGGAATTGTCAGAATCTCACCTAAAATTGCCAAGAATGAAAAAAAGATTATACTATATATGCACCAAAATCTTAATACGTAATGGACTGATTTAACATACACGTCCATTACGTATTAAGATTGCAATTTGTATACATCCCCTTTTCCTCAAAGCAACAAGATCATATGGCAACCTGTAAGCCCTAAAAATCTGTAAATTATTCATACCCCATAAAACCACGTATAATTCATCGAGAGGCTGAAAGCACAGGATCCGAAGTCGAGGGAATATTTATGTTTCGTCATATCTCTTATTTTATTATATCCTAGCCATTTTTGGAAAATGGCAAAATGATACATTGCTGGAAAAATATTTGCATATAATTTTAGAGTATTCCTTCTTTCTAGCTGGATTTTATATTTATGTGCTCAGTTTTACTTCCTTGTGCTGCATAAAAGAAAATATTTCTTTCTTTAATATTCTCTATTTTGAAATCAATATTTTAAAGAAAATGTTTTACTTAGAGTTTTTCAAAATTGTTATAGCCACTCTAACTCCATGGTTGTAGTTATGACAAACCATGTATGTGCCCAGTTTTACTTTCTTATGTTGTATAAAAGAAAATGTTTCTTTTTTTTGTTAATATTCTCTGTTTTGAAATCAATATTTAAAAAAAATGTTTTACTTAGAGATCACAGAGTACTTCATTTTCAATCACAGCCCATGAAATGCCTTAAAAAATATAAATAAATTATTAATTGTTCTATGCAATTTGATATAGGATAAGGATATTTTTGAGGGTTCGTTATTTAAGAGTACACATAGCCTAAATCTTGAACAGTTAAATATACTGCAGTCATGTATCTAATTATTCCTATATCAATTAATTATTTCTGTACAAATTGATATAAGGATATTTCTAAGGGAGCGTTTCATAAAAGTGCACATAATTTAAATCTCGAACTGGTAAAGAGGTTGCAGGCATGTATCTAATTGAAACCTAATATTCCTATATAAATTAATTATTTCTATATAAATTAATTATTATGCTTTGTTATTGAGACCATTGTCAGAACTTTTCAAATTATCCACTAGGGATGATGTAATCAAATTTTTTGATAGGCCATGATCGTTTTATTATAGATAGACCTAACGCGCACACTCATGGAAATGCACAGTTGTTGTGACTTGCAAAACTTTCCAAGATACCTGTATATGACTGTTGATTGCAGCCGAAATAAAGCTACGTTAAAAGTACTGGTCTTAACACTCTTGGACGAAGTGTTTACTAAGAGTGAGTATTTATTCTTTATTTTCATTTTGTTAAATATAAATATATAAATAAATAAAAATATGTACCAGAATATTTATTTAATTTAATAATTATAAAATATTTTTCTACGTCACGACTCGCTTTTCACTGCGTTTTGACAAATTCTTTCTTGCGAATTTCCATTTTTTTATGGAGAATTAACAGTTCATTAAAAGTCGGAATTTTATTTTTACATGCATTTTAATTTTTTTATCTAAAAAGTTCATTATTCACTCTTTATATATTACTGTATAACTTTTTCAGTCACGTTCTTGCAAGTTTAGGACGGATCAATTGCCCGTAATGTGACAGTGAGGGTTTACGTTTTGGGAAGTTTTGCCTGAAGTGTTCAGAAACCTTGCTGTGGTACAGTTGTACAAAATATATATATTTCAGAAATGACTCTCTAACAAGGTGGCAATTAGTCGTAGACTCGACGACGCCTAATTTTATAATTGGCTGACAATTTATTTACGAGCAATAAATGAAGAATGGCATCATGAGAAATACAGCTATGGTTTCAAGCGAGCCCGTAGGCATCATGAAATGAATATTTAATAAAAACCAATATAGACCACGCTCAAATGACTGAGGCAAATAAGCACACAGCTACGGTAGAACCAATGAGAGCCAAGTGGGGAAATCAAAATAGCCCCTGTGCAACAAGTGAAGGTCAGACACACTCTTTCGATATATTTGTTATGAAATAAGCACGAAAAATGTGCTCCCAAATCTCGATGATGGCCGCTGTGGAATAAGCACGTAAAAATATGCCCCTAACAGTTACGATGAATTTTGCTGTGTAATATGCACGTAAAATTGTTCTCCCAACTCTATCTATGTAGCTGCTGTGAAGTAACACGTCAAAATGTGTAATAACCTAAAATAGCGTGCTTAATGGTGCACGAAAAAATATCTATGTGTGTGGATATGCGCGTAAAAAGTGCTTTTAGTGAAAGTTATCCAAAGATGATGTGCTGTGCGCCCAAGCGCAAGCAGGTGACTTTTGTATCATTATTATGAGGAATTGTATCACCTGACGAGAAGTCAGTAGCAGGTTGCAACTATATCACTACAGACTCGGATAAGTTAAAGAAAGTATAATATTGTACATAATAGTAAATTGTAAAGATAACTGTTGATTTAAAATGAAGCTATGCTAAAAGTTAATATTAATTATAATAATTAATAAAGCTTTGTTTGTACAAATTAATGTCTATTTATTTGGATAAGTAAAGTTATTTTTATGTTTAATAATGAAATGCTTTTTAGGAACACCGGACAACACAATAAATTAAATATTGTGGGTTATCACTACGAATTTTATACGCCACATTTGCCGATCTATTCAGTAACTTTTACCGAAATATTTAGAGACTTTTTCTATAAATTTCAAAAACTCTCGCCAAACCGTTCTGCAACTTTCATGCATCTTTTCTCATATATTCTGCATTTTCACTAAAGCATTAACCAAACTTTCCCCAACGTACTTGCTATTAGTTCCCGAAATATTCCTATTCAGCATTGTTTCCCGAAATATACGAAGAAGTACATACAAAACCCGCGATAAATGTCCTAAAATATAAATGTCCTAAAATATGAATTGCATTGTAAACAGTAAAATTCGTGAACTGTATGCTTTTTATACGCTCATCAGCATGGAATAGCAGGTACCTGCATCGACAGATTATTAATCATAGTTCTTCTATTGTTATTTTTATTAAAAACCAACTATGCACAATCCTTTCTTTTACTGATATTTATGATTTTTTCTTTCCGTCTTTTCGCAAAGTACTTATTAACATAATTTCATTTTTTTTACCTGAGAGATCTTTACAACCAACCCCTTTTACTTTACTGATTTTTTATAACCGTGAACTAAAATTTCAAACTACAAATTATGTTAAAGCGTAGCAATACTTTTAAACTTCTTATAACAAGGCGGTTTCTACTGACGATGCTCAACGATGCTCATTCACAAATTTGTAGATGATCTGATAAGAGCGCTTCATGGTCAGGGACAAGACTTACAAAAACTAGTTCGCCAACTGCATCATATGATAATCATTAATAAGGATTTAAACACTGACCTCGAAGCTTACGAAATGCATCCTGGTTTTATTTATACGTTGCATATCTTCAACATATTCACAGTTGCTGGTACATATATACTACGCAAGATACATTAAAAATAACTGCTACGCATGCGAGAAACACTTCATAACTATTGTTTTAATAAATTTAAATTCAGTATAGTACATCTGTATACATTACGTATACTAGCTCTTTAGCTCATATCTTCTTACCTTGCCTGAAATACTTGGGATGTGTAGGGGGTTATTAAGATGGATTCCTGACAATACATGGTTTAAAAGAGAAGGTCATGATGATGTCACCAATCAAAAATATTACTGTGGGACACATATAAAAAAGATAAAAGCTTAAAGTTTTAATTATAAAATTCATTAAGTAATTATTATTTATTGTTAAATTCAGTACGATGACCTGGCCGTTGATTCTCATATAGTGGAATTTCATTTAAATGTACATTGCTTTGTTGTGCCGCAATAAACCCTCCAATTATTTTTACCTTTCGTGTAAGTCCTGAAAAGAATTATTAATTAATATAAAAAGATTAGACCATTTAAACTTTAACAATATCATTTATTACCAACATCAATTTTCATTAATTATGTTAGCGGAGGGGACATATGCGACCAGGATTATTAAAATGACTATCGTGTCTAGGACCTGTGATAATCGCTGAGTTTAGTCTTGGGCTTTATCATATCTCAAAGGCTTGCATCAGTCTTAGTGATGAAGTACTGCCTTGACTCTGTGGTGTGTGTGGCTCTTACTCGTACTTTGAATGCACTCGCACATTGATCTATCTCCATTAACTTGGAACCTCTACGGGACACTCCACAAATCTGTTGGTTTTTTTATGCTTCTCTACTTGTGCTCTTAAGTCAAAATCGTGATTATTTCTGGCATGCTTCTAAGTCAAAATTCGATCATCTTCTCTATCCATCGTTTCTCTCCATGTCTCATCTCCATCTCTGTTGTCTGCTCCAAGCTGTGGTACTCTCGGCGGGGGGTAGCTCCGCCTTTCTTCTTTTTGGCGCTCATTGGTTCTTCTTAACCCAATGGCATCATTTCACATTTAGCAAGGCCCCTCTCAGCCCCTTTGGTATGGCACCCCTAAATTTATAGTATTTTGACCTTTAAGTTCACGTCGCCATAAACCCTGGTGCCAGCCAGACTACAAGCTTTGTTCGCCGTTCTGGGCATCATAAATTCCACAAATAAATGTGTCTCATGTGAGAACAATTTCTGGTCTCACAATTACATAATTCGATTACGGTAACATCTGCAGCATTCGTACGATATTGGTTTCTTCTTGCTTTCTTCACAATATGTAGTATATATAAAGGAAAAGTATTGTCCAATTTGAAAGAATCCATCTTCTGTATTTTTAATTCGCCTAAACGGACGTAAAGACTATTGGGGATGCATGCCATATGGTCCTGCTCTGGCCACATTTCCAGATAAAGTTGCAAGCCGCCGGACGGAAAGAGGTTTATGTTTTGAAAAGTTGCAGATGCACACACATTAAGCAAAATATATGATACGTTATTTTTAATTTCTAAAATGCGGAAAAAGGCATAACACTTCGTTGTATTATTTTTGATGCACTAGCTAAAAATAAAAAAATTCGGCTGGTTTGGGTCAAGACAGACATTGGGACAGTTACTGTGGCCAGATCAGATTATGATCGAAATTTGTTACCCTTGGGACGAATAAATGTCTAAAAATTCTCTATTAAATTGCTATATTGAAAATAATTTATTCTCACCTCTTTTTCAGTGTCAATAATTTTAAAAATACGAATAATAATATACCACGAATTATATCCTGTCATTGTGAATGTACATACATTTTACTCAATTTCATTAATGTACGTTTATTTAGAACTCTATTCTCAATTCATTCTGCTGTTTAGGAATTGACAACAAAAAGTATTTATAAATAGTTTCTTAATTTTCCTGTAATTCTGCGCCCTAATGGTAACATTAATTTTGTTTTGTATTATGTAACCAATTAATTTCTCTAATAGCATCGATTTGCTCCAGTTAAAAATCATTAATTCGTACATTTTCGATTCCATCAAATTTTTATTCTTATATTTTTTATTCTTTATTACTTTATCTCATGTGCGTATTTACCATTCATGTACCATTTCATGCACGTATTTCTTTTGTGTGTGTGGCGTATTATTTTTGGGTTTAATGTTGTTTTATTATTGGTCAATCAATTTTTTACGAGTCAAAACCAGTACTCATGCATTATTATCCTATAGCTTTAATATGCTTCAATATTTTATTGCTCCTTGTATGTACTTGTTTATTTAGATAGGTTAAAATTACGTTATCTTTAAAATTCAGGTACAGTTATCTTTAAAATTTAGTTACAGTTTTCTTGAATATTCTTCAAAATTTTTTGCCAATATTGGAAAATCCTGAAATTCTGTTATCAGTGATGACATCTGTATTTTAAAAATTATTAATACTGAAATGTAGGTATTTAAATTCTATCATAGCTTTTGTATTCCCTGCTCGCAGAGCATTATCAAATAGGGGATTCGAAGGAGTTGCTACGGAAATGGGTAGGAAGCTCTTAATCTCAGTACCTTGGTAGAAACAGATTTGCCCACTTTCCGAATGAGAATCAAACATTTCCCTGTCGACCTATTCATTTTTACTTTCCTTATATGCATAATGTATAAGGGAAGTATTGTGACAGGGTCAAAAATTCGAATTCGAGTTTTCGACTGGAGAGCACGTTTCAAGCATTCCTGATCACGAATCAAACATTTTTCAGGTGATGTCTGTGTGTGTGTGTGTGTGTCAGTGAGTCTGTGGAGACGATATCTCACGAACGAATGGAGCGATTCGAATAAAATTTTGTACAAAAATCACAATCCGTGAATACTGGAACCGTGAATTCAGAACCCCTAAATTTTCGAGTGACATTTTGAAAAATCATCAAAAAATCAAAACCTTTAATAAAGTTACGCAAATAGGCATTTCTTACGTAATTTTTCCTTAGAAAACGATTGACATAAACTTTAGAACGCTAGCATGGACCGTACTAGAGACATCGCACATTTTTCAAATAAATTTATAAAAAAATCCCATAAATTAAAAAATCTATTAACTGTTGAGAAATATGTTCACTTTCCACATGTAACATCATGCGATAAATTTAGCGACATCATTCTCGTGAATCTAGCTCGCTCCATTCATAAGAAAATATACTTTGAGTAATGCATTTGTATTTGAACGCCAATAGTCATATATCTGCTATAAGAATAACTTATTTCTCCATAACGCTTGGCAAGATTTTTGCGACGAATTTGACGGAATATCGCCTACTTAGCGACTTTTTTAAATGTTGCCATATTAACGAAAATCTCACCAAATTGATAACAATGATACTATATCGATGGAACCTTTCTGGTAGATCGGACGGTCTGGGTCTCAACAACAACAACCATATCGATGAAAATGATGACTAATTAAAGAAAATTCAATATCTTGGAAAGAATATAAGTATCTACTATAAGAATAACCTATTTTTTGGCTGTAAAAGTTGTAAATTCATTGCATTATATAAAGAAAGTCATGTGCTGCCCACATCAGATTTTTTTCATTAAAATCCACATAATTAAAAATTATGAAATTTTATTTATTTTTTAATCTCCTGGTAATCCTTCTATTTATAGGATTATTTAATTATCCTAGTCACCTACTATGTAAGTGCAATATTCGTGGCGTAAATTATCAAATATAAATACGTAGTTAAATGCATAGAAAGATGCATGGAAAGATATAAAGAAAGATGCATTGAATGATGCATAAATTGATGCATATAAAGATACATAGTAATACCAAGATTCCTGTAAATTCTCTGATGGATTTCTTTGATATACATTGATATTATAGTACAAAATAGATTTTTCTTATTTTAGAAATATGTATATTTTAGCACTATGGTTTCTTAAAAATATGCTCACAAAAATCCAAGACATCCACTTCTAAATAATGCATTATCTACTTATCTTAAACAAATATAATCGTTCAGTACTTTATTTCTATTACAAGTAGTTACGTTTAAGTACATTCGTTTAAAAGCAAGATTAAAAAGTAGTGAACTGTCAAATGCTAATTCTCCTTGGGCTTCTGTAATTACTCTTAAAATCTGTGGATTCTTTATTCACGAGTTAATTTCCTGCTTGCATACTAATTGGACTCGTATCTACTACAATTCAAGTGGTTTTCTAATTGCACTGGGAAATCCTAAGGACACGAATAAAGTTATATGTAAATAAATTTCAAGGGGAATTGCAAGGAAATTAAACATATAATGGAAATTTTTTTTCAATCACACATGCAACATGCGCTGAAAGATTATGTCCTGCTTATGTGGGTAATAACTATTATAAACCTCAAATCCTCCATTATATCTGAATATGAATATTCTTCTTGTAATTATTCATGGAAAGGGTTATTGCTGTTACTAATCCTTTGGTCAAGGCACCAACTAGGCCAAGTCCAAATGACGATATCGTAAATAGAGACCAGCAATCATCTCTGGATCGTCTGAGATAATCGCATAGAGGTTTATATTAATTTAATCCTGGATGTGAGGAGGAGTTGCAGGAGCAGAAAATACACATAAGACGAGAAGGTCTTATCTCCATAAACGTAGTCTATGGGTTTAGTATGTTAGCTCTAAAGTCTTGCCAAAGAGGATTAAAGCTTTTTAGGACCCCTAAACTATAAGGCCAAACTACTACGTTTAGTTGTGTACCAAGTATGAATTGAAGGTACATTCCAAGTTTTGTTTGTTTTCGACTTAAACAGGGAGTACATTTCCGTAGTAATAATATTGTTTTTCTGTTAGAATAGTCTGCTCGCACCCCCCCCCCTTTTGCGGCCAAATAATGCCACAGCACGGAAAGTGCTAGCAGTGCCCTTGAACATCCATATGGAGAAGCATCGGTGCCTTCATCGATACGGCATATAGAGCAAGAGGCGTAGTCAAAATTACATCACATCAGGCATCAAATATAGTTGATGTACGGGCACTGCAAGTAAATCAGCGATCTCGTTGCCGTAAAAGCCAACATGACACGAGAATGTGCAATATTTGGTACTCTTTCTCTTTTTTGTCAAAATGTACCTTTTTTCACAATAGACTTTCAATTATGGTCACTATGTATTTGTAAAATATATAGTGACGGCAGTAAATGATTTTCTATAGTAAAAAATTTTCTCTCTCTCTCTCTCTGCATATATATATATATATATATATATATATATATATATATATATATATATATATTATATATATATATATATATATATATATATATATATATATATATATATTATATATATATATATATGTATATATATATATATATATATATATATATATATATATATATATATATATATATATATATATATATATATATATATATATAAATATATATATAAATATATATATATACATATATATATATATATATATATATATTATATATATAGATATATATATATATATTATATATATATATATATATATATATATATATATATATATATATTTGAAATATGTAATAATAGGAATTATGTAAAAATAAAAAAATAAAAAATAATAACAATTCAAGTAATATTAACATCTCCATAGAAGCAAATTCACAGCCACAATGCCGATAAGAGAAAAGAACAGCACCATCCCAAATTCGATGATTAATCAGAACTAAATTCATCTTCAGGTCTGAGTATTTAATTCTAATTAACCCAAACAAATGCCTGTTTCAGATTAAGCAATAGCACATCACTATAAATGCTTAAACTCAGACTACAGGCAACAAAAATTGAAAAAATGAAAATAGTATACATTAAGAAAATTTGTATTACCATGCGGCATGAACCCTTCTTCTTCCACCACGTGTATGGTGATCACCCTCAACAGCTTAATCTAGAAGCACCGGAATGAACAAGTCGAAATTCTACCAGGGAGGCAGTACGAACGTTCACAGTAATACTCTCAGACCCGTCCAGTGAGTCTAAGCTGGAAACCGGACAAGCAATTCAATATATATATATATATATATATATATATATATATATATATATATATATATATATATATATTATATATATATATATATATATATTTATATATATATACAAGTATATATATTCGATTCAATACATTTATTTAAAATTGCATAGAATTCGCAAATGTTATAACATTAAATTTTCAATTGTAACTTTGGGAAAAATTTTAATGCAAACTTACTAAATCCCCAAAAGTGTTAATATCTTGTTGAGCGCTTGTTGATGTAAAACTATAGCGCAATAATTATAAATAAGCATTTTTATTCGTTTACTTGAATTATTTGTATTTTTTTCGGAAGGGGGGGGGGGGCGGCAAGTTGATGAAAAGAGTCACTCCTTTTTTATCCACTTTACACTTACATCTAATAAACACCGAATACGCCACTAAATATCATATTCCATATAACAGCCTATAGAAATCCGATAATAATTTTTGATCCAAATAATTTTTGAGCTATGATGCATACAGTGGACAAATAGTACGGTCGACCCTTTGACACCAATCGAGTGAATGGACCCAAGCGTCAGCAGCCATCAATTTATCTTCCTCAAAATAATCGGGCGTCAGCGGTCACCTAATGTATTTTAGAGAGAAATAAATGAAATATTAACAAGGGAAAGAAAATCAACTATGGAGGTAGTTAGGTAAATGCTTGTAGTAGGATCCACAATTTGTATAAGTGGCCCTGCACACAGACACACACACATATACCATATGGGTCATTTCCTGTAAAGGGGAGTTTTACATATCCCAGTTGTTTTAATAAAAGTCTGCATGTCTTGAAACTGACTTTGGACACTGATCAGTTTTACTATATTGTAGTTCATATATGTCACCCATTAGCTGAAAACACGATTTATATTTTTAAAATTTAAAATTCTAGTTTTTTTTAATTAAATGTCATTCCCCTGTGTGTCCCAACAGCCAAATAATGAAATCACAAATTCATATACAAGCCTTCATTTTCTAGTTAGTTTTCTTTTAATCTCATGTTCTATATTAAATTAGACAATTTAAAATACAAACAGTAATAAAAAATCCACTATGCATTAGAGCAATATTTTAAATCCATGTTTTGCAACTGTCCCCTAGCTTTTTTGTCATTCACCTGTCTTTAAATTTTAACACCTCTTTCTGGACAACAAAATATAATTAAAGTATTATTATTTTTTACTAAATTCTATAATCACCATTTCACGAGTTTGATTATGTTCTAGCTATCATTATGTGCAGGTAAATGTTATAAAACTGAATAATTTTGAGTAAGTACTTTTATTCCTTGTCATTCACCTGCCTATAATTATTCTCAGAACAAAAAGTAAATAATTTTTTCTAACATATATTTGTGCCTAGTTACTGCAGCAAACTGAATATCAAGTTAGGCTTAAAATAAAAAAAAAACTCATATACTCAAAAAATAAAAGCACATGATTTGTCATTCCCTGTCGTTATTTGCCCGTCTTCTTGGTAGACAAGGGAATGACATTAGAACAGGTAAATTACATTTTAACTACATTTTCTTTTTAGAAGATAGAACAAATAAGAAGTTAGTTCTAAATATAAGATTGCAATTAAAGTAAAACAAATTTTTTATTTTTCTAATAATATATAAAACATAGTAACAAAGTAATTGCCTATATTAAGTGTTATTTCCCCGTCATGATGTATTTACTTGTCTTGAAAATAAAAATTTGCATTTTATATTTAATTTTCCCAAAATGATTACTGCTACTGTTTTTTTAGTTTAATCCACCCATGTTAAAATATAATTCAGAAAACTGGTTAAAAAATAGAAAAAATATATATTGTAACAAGAAAGATGAAAAAGCCCGTTTAGAGAAAATGACCAACATATCATATTAAAATAGTGGATACTTCTACTAGATTTTACAAAACGTGCCCAACACTTACGAAATTTCGTCCACGAAATAGAACGTTATCATAATATATTCTAAATGTAGCAGAAAAAGTAGGAGAAACAAGAAAGACCAATCATGCAAAAAGCATTGAATATGAAACACTTTCCAACTGAAATGCGATTTTATTTAAACATCTCTAAAATGCGATATATTCAGCGTTGATATATCTTAAATTATCACTGTACTGCAGAAATTTATTATATTTGAAAACTTAGAACTCCATCGAAAAATATGAACTTTATTCAAATGACGTCATCGAAATATAAATCATCTGGCTATCTGTGTAAAAGCAATGATGAGTGATATGACACATTCATATCACTTTTGTTTCAGACTCCAGAGCTAACTAATTATGCGTCAAAAAATGCAGCAATTCTTATACAACTCATCTTGCAATCACTTATTTACACACTGCATCCATAAAAATTAGGCTTCATTATAGAAATAATCAAAGTTTGATGATCATTTAACCCTTTCCAGCGCCCGCGAGTCGATTGCGATTGAGGATGACCGTCACGCATACGCGTTGAGGAAAAATTTACCCTAAAAGACAACGGTCACGTATGCGCGTTTTCATATGAAACGTTCTTACTTGAATTTATTTGTCTACTAGATGGCATTAAATGTCCATGCGAATAACTCCAATGTATTTTGCAGATACTTGACCTTGGCGTAGGAGGGATCCAATGAATTAATTCTCCATCTGGAGCGGTGGAATGTGATTTTGTAATATAAAAAAAACAGAGCACTTTCCGCAGCATCTACTACTGTTTTAAAATTGAGTTTAATTTCTCGTTTTGTTTTTCGCTTTATGATTTCGTTTGTGAATCATAAGAATATAAGAGAGTATTTTTTCAAGTTTGAGTTTTAGAGGAATGCGTGGCAGTGAAATTATTAGGTTATTTCGGATAATTTATTAGGTTATTTAGGTTATTTCGGATAGAATGGCTGGACCAGGACGTTTACTTTTTGTGGAAGAATATATACGTATGATAAACGAACCGGGCAGTAATGAAGTGATACAAACAGTAAAGATTCGTGGAACTGTGGTATTTCTGAAGATGATTATGAAAATGCAAGTGATTCTTCAGAATCTGAGCGTACTATTATTACAACGTCGCAAGCTTCAGTAGCTGTTTCTGCGAACGATGTTTGGACGGGAGATTTGACAGATTTAAATTCTTTTGAGTTTTTGAGCATACTTGGAATCAATCACAATATTATGCCGCCTAATTTAGATAAGAAAATTAATTTTTTTAGCATATTTTTCGATGATGAATAATAGAATTCGTAGTACAAGCAACAGACGAGTATTACTTTCCTTATATACATAATATATAAGGAAAGTATTGTGACGGGCTCGAAAATTTGTATTCGAGTTTTCGACGGGAGAGCACGTTTCAAGCATCCCTGATCACGAACTAAACATTTTTGAAGTGATGTCTGTGTGTGTGTGTGTGTGTGTGTGTGTGCGTGTGTGTGTGTGTGTGTGTGTGTCAGTGAGTCTTTGGATACGATAACTGACGAACGAATGGACTGATTTGAATGAAATTTGGTACAAAAATCACAATCCGTAAACACTGGAAGCTTATTGTTTTTTATACGCAATCGAATGTAAAGAACCCCGCTAAATTTTCGAGTGAAATTTTGAAAAAATCGTCAAAAAATCAAAACCGCTAATAAAGTTACGCAAATAGACATTTCTTATGTAATTTTTCATTAGAAAACGATTGACATAAATTTTAGAACGCTAACATGAACCATTCTCGAGATATTGCACATTTTTCAAAAAAATAATCAAAAGGGCATATAATATAAAAAAAAAAATATTTCCTATTGAGAAACATGTCCACTTTTCATATGTAATACCATGCGATAAATTGGGTGACATCCTTCTCTTGAATCTAGTTCGTTCCATTCATGAAAGAAGGTACTTTGAGTAATACTTTTGTATTTGAACACCAATACTCATTTATCTGGTGTAAGAATAACTTATATTTCTCCGTCCATAACGCTTGGCGAGATTTTGGCGACGAATGTGGCGGAATGTCGCTAACTTGGCGACATTTTTAATTGTTGCCAAATTAACGAAAATTTCGCCAAATTGATAAAAATGACTCTAAATCAATGAAAATGACGACTAATTGAAGAAAATTCAATATCTTGGAAAGAATATATCTACTATAAGAATACCATTTTTTTAATTGTAAAAGTAGTAAATTCATTGCATTATATAAGGAAAGTCATGTGATGCCCACATCAGATTTTTTTGTATTGAGATTCGTATGAAAAATATACATCAAATAGAAAATAAATATTTCTTTTATTCCTGAAAAAGTATATTTCTGTGCTAAATAGGTGATTTTTAGTGAATTTATTTCGAGAGTTAGGCTTACCGCAAAAAATTAGCCATCCTTTGGGAACAGTTCGGAAGCGAAGCGCTCCGTCTTTTGGGCCACGGTAGTTCCGGAATGCCGTCCTTCAGAAAGGGTTAAACTCAAAAATATTGTAATTAAGTTGGTACAGAATATAGATCCACAGGAACCACGAAAAAATAAAGCGGTTTTAGGAGGGATGCAACAGTAAATTAAATTTAAAATAACTTTTAAAATAACGATTTTAACACTGGTATAAAAAAGTAGATGCCATATTTTATTTTGAAGTGGGTCACCTGATCTCTTTATATGACATGGTTGTAATTATTATTTTAATGTTTATTTAAAAACTACCTAACATAGTTTGCTGAATTTTTTTTCATATATTTTATGGGATAATTTAAATATTTTTAAAATTTTCAAAGTTATTTGTGAATTTTAACTTCGCTTGAAAAATGTTTGAAAAATTAGGTCTCATACTGTTCAGTGTATTTCACTTTTTTAACCCGGGATCAATCCAAAACTAATTGGGTGATATTGTTTATTTATACATTCACATATGTCCCACAGACCCCCTCAACAACATGCTAAAATTTCATTTTGATAAAGTCATTTTTACGGCAATTATCGTGCGAACGGACAAAGAAACAAAATGAACAAAGTTATAAACACTTTACAAGTACGTTGGAAAGTGTTAAAAAAAGAGACATCCACAAATTTATGTTTTCACATCGCTTTCACTCATATGCACTTTCAAACGAGACTGCGACTCCTATTCTCCAAGATCTTTCTCCTAATATACTAAAAGCTCACCTACACCCGAAGGTGATTTTCAAAATAACAAAGAAAATGCCGCTTAACCTTCGCCCATTGCGACACAGGGTTAGAAGGTAATACTGAAGCACGCCCATGAAGCGGAGAAAAGGAAGATGACGTCACTCTCTCCGTGATCAAACAAACATGAAGCAGGCGGACGCACCTGTGTTTCAGATACACTATGATTCATAAGAATTTGGTGCTTTGATTAAAATGAGAAGCTGATTTTCATTTTCCGTTCTCATTTTCGTAAAAAATTTGTGACGAGGAATTTAGAATCTCAATGTACTAACCTTCTAAATGAAGTATTCTTAGCATGTATTCGACGTGCATCAAAGGTAGGGCACTGCTCATAATCTTATACAGCATGATTTATTTATTATTCATTACTCTTAAACTATTATTTAAGACAGTCAAAGATAGGAAATCAAACATTCTTTAAAAAATAAATGAGAACTTTTCTTAAAAAGTTTGACTTTAAGGAAAAGGAAAGCTCTTCAGACTTGACATTCTGCTTTCTGATTGGCTTTCTCTCTCTTAATCCAGTTCTTGGATATATAACCGACCTCTATATCTCTTATTTTTACGCCATTCCTCTTTCGGACTTCAAGTTTGTTGGTTCTCTTGCACTGACGAAAGGGATTCAGCGTATCTTCGAAACAGCTGTATGCTGATTTATTGTATTATTCGTGCTTATATACGTTGCTAAAGTTCTCCTTATCCTTAGTACAGAGTGTATTTTACTTTGTAAAGAACCTTGCTGTCCCAACCGGGAATTGAATCCTGGATCTCCGAATTGGCCAGCCGACGGTCTACTATTGAGCTACTGGGATGAAATTGCAAATTCTTATCGTTGAAGTCTAATGTCAGTTTGGCTGACAACGGAAAAACTATCTGACCACTTACTACTAATTTTGCCTCAGGTTAGCCTCATGCTACTACTATTTTTACTCAAGTTAGTATCCTGCGTGGTCATTATCCTATCAATTTAAAATCGGTACTCAATCTTCCAGCGTTCACTGAATCTGTACTAGTCTTATTAGGGTCACTTTCAGACCTCCTATATCCACCAGGACTGGTGATCCGGTTAGAATCCTGTCTTACCTCCCTATCGTGAATCCTAATTTACAAATTTTTAATAAATATCTCATTTACTTTCTTACTGGTCATGGCCCCTTTCTTGATTACTTATACTTTTTCAAAATTAAATCCACCTCTAACTGTATTTGCAATAAATTCGGTGACGTTGACCATTACATTTTCGATTGTCCTTTTTCTAAAAAATTTCATCTCTGTAAATTCTGTTTCATCTTCAATAAAGTGACCTAAGCTTATGAGTAGATTCTGCTCTCATTTAATTTTGATCAATGAATCCCTTTATTTCATTCTTATTAACTTATATGAACTTATTGTGTTCCCTCTATTTTTTTCTTTAAAAAAAAAAAAAAAAAAAAAAAAAACTATGTTAACTGTTCTTATTTTTTTGGATCTTTCTTTTTCTTTTGACACTTTTTATTTGTATTTTTTTCTTATTTTTCTTTTCTAAATTGTATTCTAAATTTCTGTTTTTGTTTTCATACGGCAATTTTTTTTTCCTTTTCATATATTTTCTTTTTATATATTTTCTGAATTTTACTTTTAAAATTTTATTATTTTCTTTCATTTTAATCTATATTTTATTATGTTATTATACCTCACTCTAAATATTAGTTTTCAATGATCTTTTTATCTATATTCGCAATAACCATTTTCCCATTTTTGTGAAACTCTCTGTTTAATCACAATATTTATTATAAATTGTAATATTTTTAGACCTAAATAAAAGTTCGTTTGGTGGGATGGTAGACCTTGGGTGCCTCCTGAATGCAGGAGGTATCCTTTCCCGGCCATGCAGATAGCTACTCTAAACCCAATATGTGAGTCGCACGGTCTGGGGTCTTCAGACCTCCTATATCACCTCATTTACTTTCTTACTGGTCATGGCCCCTTTCTTCATTACCTATACTTTTACAAAATTAAATCCACCTTCTAACTGTATTTGCAATAAATTCGGTGACGTTGACCATTACATTTTCGATTGTCCTTTTTCTAAAAATTTTCATCTCTGCAAACCCTCCCCCTCTAATAAACCAATTTAGTTCTCCAAAGTTCGTTCAAATCCCTCTTCAGTAGATAACATTAAAAACTGTATTCTTGTTGCCATGGAAATTTCTAATAAAGTGACCAAAGCTTTGAGTAGATTCTGCTCTCAATTAATTTTGATCAATGAATCCCTTTATTTCATTCTTATTAACTTATATGAACTTATTGTGTTCCCTCCATTTTTTTCTTTAAAAAAAAGAGCTATGTTAACTGTTCTTATTTTCTTGGATCTTTCTTTTCTTTTGACCCCTTTTATTTGTATTTTTTCTTATTTCTCTTTTCTAAATTTTATTCTAAATTTCTGTTTTTGTTTTTCATACGCCTATTATTTTTTCCTTTTCATATATTTTCTTTTTATATATTTTCTAAATTTTACTTTTAAAATTTTATTATTTTCTTTAATTTTAATCTCTTTTTCATTATGTTATTATACCTAATTCTAAATTTTATTTTTCAATGATCTTTTTATCTATATTCGCAATAACCCTTTTCCCATTTTTGTAAAATGGACGTACTTGTCAAGTTCAAATATAATGTAAAACTGTCTATTTAATCACAATATTTTTCATCAATTTTTATATTTTTAGACCTAAATAAAAGTTGGTTTGGCGGGATTGTAGACCTTGGGTGCCTCCTGAGTGCAGGAGGTATCCTTTCCCGGCCGTGCAACCAGCTACTCTAAACACTCTATGTGAGTCGCAAGGTCTGGGGTCTTCAGACCTCCTACATCTGCGCACTAACCTACAGGGTAGATTTTCTCGGACGCCATTGTAGAGAACCTTGCTGCTCCAACCTCGAATCGAACCCTGGATCTCCGAACTTGCCAGCCGAAGCTCTACCGTTGAGCTACTGGGATGAAATTACAAGCTCTTATCGAAGTGGACTTTGCTACTTATTGAGTTTACTGTAACTTGCGAACGGCTAAAAACACAAAATTCGTTTTTATACCATCATGCGCAGAAAAAAAATATCCTAAATGCTCTGAATTAAGTCTATTGGTGTACAATTAACCGATCTCGAGACATTTTCATTCATAGTTACAATAAACGATATATTACTTTCCTTATATACATAATGTATAAGGAAAGTATTGTGACGGGATCGAAAATTCGAATTCGAGTTTTCGACGGGAGAGCACGTTTCAAATATTCCTGATCACGAATCAAACATTTTTGAAGTGATGTCTGTGTGTCTGTGTGTGTGTGTGTGTGTGTGTGTGTGTGTGTGTGTGTGTGTGTGTGTGTGTGTGTGTGTGTGTGTGTGTGTGTGCGTGTGTGTGTATGTGTGTCAGTGAGTCTGTGGAGACGATAACTGACGAACGAATGGACCAATTCGAATGAAATTTGGTACAAAAATCACAATCCGTAAACACTGGAAACCTGTTGCTTATACGCAATCGAATGTTCAGAATCCCCTTTAAATTTTTGAGTGAAGTACTGAAAAAATCGTCAAAAAATCAAAACCGCTAAAAAGTTACGCAAAATAGACATTTCTTATGTAATTTTTCATTAGAAAACGATTGATGTAAACTTTAGAACGCTAGCATGAACCGTTCTCGAGATTTTGCACATTTTAAAAAAAAATATCAAAAAGTTATATATAAAAAAATATTTCCTATTGAGAAACTTGTTCACTTTTCATATGTAATGCCATGCGATAAATTTGGTGACATCATTCATGTGGATCTAGTTCGTTCCATTCATAAAAAAAGACACTCTGAATAATACTTTTGTATTTGAACGCCAATAGTCATTTATCTGCTGTAAGAATAACTTATTTCTCCATCCATAACGCTTTGCGAGATTTTGGCGACGAATTTGGTGGAATGTCGCCAATTTGGCGACATTTTAATTGTTGCCAAATTAACAAAAATCTCACCAAATTGATAAAAATGACGTTCAATCAATGAAAATGACGACTAATTGTCGAAAATTCAATATCTTGCAAAGAATATAAGTATTCACTATAAGAATAACATTTTTTTAACTGTAAATGTAGTAAATTCATTGCATTATATAAGGAAAGTCATGTGTTGCCCACATCAGATTTTTTTTAACTGTAATTAATGAAACTATTTAATTATGTTAACCGAGTAACGTTTCAAATACTGGAATCGTTTATTGGCTACTTTTAGTTCAGAGAATTTATAAATAATGCACAATAATTAATTTATTTGTCTGAAAGCATTGAAAGAAATGGTAACATATAGTGATTGAAGATGAAATATTGTTTCACATATCGCAATTTTTATGTTAAAGAAACTATAAAGCCCGATGTTAAGCGTCAATTAGAAGCGATTTTTGATATTCAATACTTTTATTAAATATGTAGGTGTCACATTTAGAGACCACTAGTTTAAGGAGACTACATTTTGATACATAATTTGGGGACCAAATAGCGTGGTGTCACCAAATGGAAGATTCATTTGTAGGCACACATTTGAGGAAATTTCTAGATATAAAATTCACCAATAAACATACAAATTTCCATCTACCATTATATATTTTGTAAAAGCGTACTTCAAAATATACTTTGAAGCAGGCAAAATTGTATAGTTTTTAAATTAGAAAATGCAGAAATTCTCAAGGCACATTCAAATTATAAATAAAATTTTACATGCACCATTGTAAATAAAAAGTAAATAATCCAAAAATAACTTACAGGTAAACCGTCCTATGAAATGGACTCAATGAGGCAGTAAGTGATTTAACAGAAATATGATTTTTACTGAATAAATTAGGATTATAGATATGAACCATAATATGAACCATAATATGAACCAACAACTTGATCATAACTATAATGAACCAGAAATGCCACATTATTCAATGACATACTAAATTTTCAATAGCAATCAAGATTTTGATACAAGAAAGTATGAATTTCAAAAATAAAATTAAATTTTTATTTCATAGATTGTGAATATATATAGATGATTTCTTGATCTTCTACAACAGAACTCTCCTACATATATTCTACAACAGGAAATGAACATAAACAGAAAATTAATAGATTTGACTTTGTCACAATTAATGCAAATTCTGGGTTACTGAAGTTTTAGTGCACTTAATGATTTTTATAATTATTTTTTTTTCAGAAACATCAATGAAGTACAATTTGGGGACATTTGGAGACATTTATTCGTATTTGCGGACATTTTGCGTACCCAAACAGTTTTACGTTTTGGGGGAATACCATATAAAATCCAGGGACTGTTCTCATAATTCAGAGACGTTTTGTTATCTTACACTACCATTTCGCCTGCGCGAAGCTTGAGTGGAAGTGGCTAGTACCAGATATTTACACTGACAGTAATCTTTTGTTAGGATTTAAAATATAAATTGTGATTAATATATAATACGTGTATAATATGTTATATAATCTGAAGCAGAATTTGGGAACATTTGAAGACTTTTATTCGTATTTGTGGACATTTTGCATACCCAAACAGTTTCACGTTTTTTGGGAGCATCAGATAAAATCCAGGGACTGTTCTCATAATTCGAAGACGTCTGATCACCTTACCCTACCATTTCGCCTGCGCGAAGCTTGAGTGGAAGTGGCTAGTACCAGATATTTACACTGACAGTAATCTTTTGTTAGCATTTAAAATATAAATTGCGATTAATATATAATACGTGTATAATATGTTATATAATCTGAAGCAGAATTTGGGAACATTTGAAGACTTTTATTCGTATTTGTGGACATTTTGCATACCCAAACAGTTTCACGTTTTTGGGGAGCATCAGATAAAATCTAGGGACTGTAATCATAATTCGGAGACGTCTGGTCACCTTATCCTACCATTTCTCCTGCGCGAAGCTTGAGTGGAAGTGGCTTGTACCAGGTATTTACACTGACAGTAATTTTTTGCCAGGATTTGAAATATAAATTGTGATTAATATATAATACTTGTATAATATGTTATACATGGTCTTTATAATTAAAGTTCCACTTTGAAATGGCTATAAAAGGAAAACTACTGGACAGCATGTTATCAAATTTGGTAATAGTTTACAGGAGTTCATGGAATTTAATTTTCAGCAAAAAAGGTTCAAAAACTCACCGTCAGCGGGGAATGGCGCTGTATGCAATATCGTTAATTGAAATAAGACATGAAAACATTGATTTAGAAAGTTTTTAATCGTTCCTAGAACGTGTTACAAATCATGTTCAATGTGGCTTCCACCATTTTCTGAAAGCAAGTTAAATCGCATTACTGATTTCTCAAGAGTAGCTCTTAACATATCAGGAGGAATGTTACGAACATGTCGGTGTCGAAAGCCCAGGCCAGCCAACTCGTCCTAAGACTTAGAGCAGCAAGGTGGTTGGCCGGACATGTCGGTGTATCACATTTTCCAATACCGTCAAATTGTTTATGTTATCACCATAAACAGTGGCTTTGAGGTAACCCCATAGCCAGAGGGCACAGGGGTTGAGGTTTGGTGACCGGGGTGGCCAAGAAATGGGGAAGTCTCGGCTTACAATCCGGTCATCCGTGAAATGTTGCTTAAATAACTGTTTGACACATGTACCAATGTGAGATGGAACCCCGTCCTGCATAAAAGTCGCGGAATCTAAGCCACTGTTTATGGTGAAAACATAAACAATTTGGCGGAATTAAAAAATGTGATACACCGACATGTCCGTAACATTCCTCCTGTTATGCTAACAGATACTGTTTTTGGAACGCAGTAATGCGATTTAACTTGCTTTCAAAAAATAGTGGAAGCCACATGGAACATGATTTGTAACACGTTTTAGAAACGATTTAAAACTTTTTAAACCGATATCTTCATGTCTTGTTTCGTTTAACAATATTGCATACAGCGCCATTCTCCGCTGACGGTGAGTTTTTGAACTTTTTTTTTTTTGTGGAAAATAAAATCTCATGAGCTCCTGTAAACTATTACCAAGTTTGATAACATTCTGTCCAGTAGTTTTCCTTTTATGGCCCTTTCAAAGTGGAACTTTAATTATAAAGACCCTGTATAATCTGAAGCAGAATTTGGGAACATTTGAAGACGCTTATTCGTATTTGTGGACATTTTGTGTACCCAAACACTTTCACGTTTTTGGGGGAACAACAGATAAAATTCGTGGACTGTTCTCATAAGTTCGGGAACGTCTGGTCACCTTACACTACCATTTCTCCTGTGCGAAGCTTGAGTGGAAGTGGCTTGTACCAGATATTTACACTGGCAGTAATCTTTTGTCAGAATTTGAAATATAAATTGTGATTAATATATAATACGTGTATAATATGCTATATAACTTTTCTCTCAGACTGATCTCAGCTCTTATATAAAATGGAAAATTGGATATCTTTTCCTTTGTTGCACAAAATTGGATTACCTAAGCTTAAAGCTTTTTAGAGCATGAAATGTTTCTGATCGCAACTCCCATTTGAAATCCCAAGAAAACGATATATAATTGCCATGAATATTGTTTTTATCTCTATATAGTTAGATAAATATTCGTAAAAATCTTGCTATCCTGTACGAACAATCTATTTCGCTTTCTTAACTTTTGCATTGATTTTACTTTAAAAATATCATGGCATCTGTTTTGAAAATTCGAGAAGATAATAACTAATTTATAACCACATTGTGGCACACAGCGAAATTGCACTTCATTGATCAATAAATACAATACTATTTGTGTGAAATATAAGAAAAAATTGAGCATCGTATAAAAGCACAGATAACACAATAATACACCGTATAACAGTTTCGAGGATACGCTGGATCCCCTTTATCAGTGTAAGAGAACTAACAAATCCGAAGTACAAAAAGAATAAATAATGGACTTTATCAAAATTAATAATTGGACTTCCGGTTTGTTGGTTCTCTTGCACTTGAAAGGGATCCAGCATATCCTCGACATGGTCCCCACATCCTAGGACAGGCCGCCCTGGCCAAAATTCTTGAACAGCCCCTATGGGCTGCGGGCCTTGGACATTAGTTCCACTTATCCCCCTCCCTCTATGGCGGACCTTGAAAAAAAACGAACATCTAAAAATTCATGGACAATTGAGCATTAATAGTATATGGGGAGGGGGGCGTAAGGAGCCGCTACCGTGAGTTGCACAGGATCCTAAGATTTTGTATAGGGACCCGGAAATTTTTTCAGAGCCTTTGTGTACAAGTAGTGTTTCTTCCTGGAAAAATGGAAACGATGCGATGGTACGGCGATCGTGATTGATCTTTTTCGTCACGCCATATTTTAAGGACAGTGACCGCGGACATAGCCACGAATTGGGCCCTCTTTGATAAAAACAAGAAAAATCAATCATGCATAAGCATTGATTATGAAACACTTTCCAACTGAAATGCAATTTCATTTAAAAATTTCTAAAATGTGATACATTCAGTGGTGATATCTTTCACATTATCACTGTACTACAGTAATTTATTATACTTAAATATTCAAAACTGTATTGAAATATAAATCATCTTATTCTCTATGCATAATCAATGAATATTTCATTCATATAACTTGTACTCCAGACTCCAGAGCTAAATTATTTGTGTGAAAAAAATTCAGCAATTCTTATATAACTCACCCTACAACCTCTTGAGATATTTGCATTCTGCATAAGTTAAAATTAAGCTTCTTTGAATAAATAATAAAAGTTTAGGGATCATTTAAAATCACAACTATTGTAATTGCATAGGCACGGAATTTAGATACACAGATAATACACAGATACACAGATAATATATATATATGTGTGTGTGTGTGTGTGTATGTATTCAAAGTATTAGAATCGTGCCGAAGATCGGAACTCGAATTTTCAAAGGATCTACACGTTTTGGGACTTCTAGAACACGAAAAAACTATTTTTAGGAAGACGTCTGTGTGTGTAAGGGTGTATCTGTGTATGTTTCTGTGTGTCTGTGAGGATATTACATCCACTCTAATTGAAAAACTAATGGATCGAATTTCATAAAATTTGGTAGGTATGCTTTTTGTTGAAAATCCTGATGTTCATTAGATTATAGAACGATTTGTAATAAAAGAATCTGCCTTCTTTGCGAAATGGCCGGCAGGCATTGCCTTTATCCACTCTAGCTAAAAACTAATGGAACAAATTTAAGAAAATTTTGTGTCTAATATTTCAATAACCTACAAGTGAATTATATACCAAATTTAACAAAATTTGGTATATAAATCATTTGTAGGTTATTCTAGTACGATTCGGGAAAAAGGAACGGGCTATTTTTGCGAAATGGCCCGCAAAAATCGTTAAATATAAAAATAAAAGACGACGTGTGCTCAATTATATCAATTAAATTCCTATTTTATACGTGATTTTTGACAACAAAAAGAATAAGACTAACCCATTACTCTAGGACTAGCCGTTCTTGAGATATTCTAGTTTTTTCGCGTTTTCGCTACGCCACATTTGACAATAAGTCCAGCTATCAAATGAGAACCAAATTTAAGTTTAACGTGCAAATTCAATGTCATTTAAAATACTTATGACTGTTATTTGGTGCAGATAAACTCAAATTATTATTGAAAAAATAAAGAGAACGTGAATATGAGTCTGCAGGGAAAGACATGTGCTGCCCACATCAAAATTTTTAGCAATATTACAACAATGATTTATAGAAGTGAACGGGGATTATTTGCAGGCCATTTAAAAAAAATGTATGATCTATATTTAAAGATCCACCAAATTTTTGTAGAATAAAATGTTCAACAAACTTAAGCTGTGTACCAAATTTTAACTCTCTAGGACGTAGGAAAGTGCACCAAAAATGCCATCAAATATGTATATCATGAAGAGTTATATAAAATTAAAAAAATATTTTAAAAATTGCCTATACAAAATGATTAAACATTGGAAAGATATTTATTATATAATATGTCTCTTTTTTCTTTCTGGAGGATATCCCAAAGTCAGAATTTAATTGAATTTGTTTCTTTCTCTATATTAAATAATTTTTAAAATATTTCCCTATATTAATAAATTTATAAAACTACTTAATATAATTTACTGAAATTTGTTTTATATATTTTATGTGATAATGTAAATATTTCCTAAAAATTTCGAAGCAATTTGTGAATTTTAAATTTGCTTAAAAATGTTTTGAAAAATTAGGTCCCACAGGGTTCAATGTATTTCATTTTTTCAACCAGGGTTCAATAAAAAATAATTGGATGATATTATTTATTTATATTCCCATAGGTCTCACAGACCGTCTGAAAAACATACTAAAATTTCATTTTGATAAAGTCCATTTTACGGCAGTTATCGTGCTAACGGACAGACAAACAGACAGACAGACAGACAGAATGAACAAAGTCATAAACACTTTTCAACTATGTTGTAAAGTGTTAAAAACAGTTGTTATTTTTCAAATTTCTCAAAGTCACAAAAACCAGTGCCTCTTTTTTAACACTTTACAACAAAGTTGAAAAATGTTTATGACTTTGTTCATTCTGTCTGTCTGTCTGTCTGTCTGTCTGTCTGTCCGTTAGCACGATAACTGCCGTAAAAATGACTTAATCAAAATGAAATTTTAGTATGTTGTTCAGCCGGTCTGTAGGACCTATGGGAATATAAATGAATACTATCACCCAATTAGTTATGGATTGAACCCGGGTTGAAAAAATGAAACACATTGAGCCCTATGGGACCTAATTTTTCAAGCATTTTTTAAGCGGATTTAAAATTCACAAATTGCTTCGAAAATTTTAGGTAATATTCAAATTGTTCCATAAAATATATAAAAAAAATTCAGCGAAATATATTCAGTAGATTTTTAAATAAAAATTAAAATAATAATTACACCTCTTATATGAAACGATCACTTGACCATGGTATGAAACGATCACATGACCCACTTAAAAATGATATATGGCATCCATCTTGTTTCAAAATCGTGATTTTTTAAGTTCTTTTTAATTCATATTGAGTGTTGTATCCGTCCTAAAACTACTTTATTTTTGCTTAAATTCTGTGCATCTACATACTGAAACAACGCAAATAGAATAATTTGAGTTTAAATGCTCATCCAAATTTAATTATTTCTACAACGAAGTTTATTTTTCACCTATGTAAAATGTAAACAGCAAAATATGTAGAATGAGTTGTATTAGAATTGCTGTATTTCTTTAACACAAAATAATTTAGCCCATGGAGTCTGCATGGCCGATATGAATGAAATATTCATTGATTTTACAAAGAGAAGGACGATTTTTTTCGATGAAGTTTTAAGCATAAAGTTTAATTACTTGTAGCTCCATGGTCTTAATTTTTAAATAAAATAAATTATTATATTATTGTGATGAATGAAATGAATGGAAGAAAGTTATGAATGAAATGCTGTTTTTATAGAGAGATCCAGGCGCGTTATTTTTTCTATGACGTCATTTGAGTGAATTTCAGTTGTTTTCGATGAAGTTTTTAAATATAATAAATTATCGTAGTATTATGATAGTTTTAAAATTATTACCGTGGAATGTATCGCATTTTAGAGATATTTAAACCAGGCAATTTATATGTCAATGCCGTCATTTGAATGAAGTGCATTTTTTTCAATGAAGGTTGAAGTTTTCAAATATAATAAATTAATGTAGTATTGTGATAAGTTTTAAAATATTACCGAGGAATGTATTGCATTTTAGACTTTTTTAAATAAAATTGCATTGAAGTTGGAAAGTGTTTCATAATCAATGCTTTAAGCATGATTGATCTTTCTTGTTTTTTTTAGCAGCTGTCAATTAATCAATTAGAAAAACCCTGAAATGCTTTTTCCGGGCGCATTTTACATCCGTTTGTTCCGGACCCCTGGGTGTAGCCGTACTAGCCACCCACTTTTGGGGGCCATGATCCTCGGAACAGCTCTATACTGCATTTTTGTGTTAGTTGTGCTTTTATTTACGTGGCTCAAGTTTTTCTTATTCTTGTACTTTATCGGTTCAGTTTAAGAAATAGGAGTGTCTTCAATCGAATTCACTTCAGGGAAATAAGCTAGTTAAAATCACAACTGAATCGCTTTTGCGAGACATGCATCGTTTTCCTAAGCTTTAAGAAACTTTTTTCATTTAAATTTTACATTTACTTATTTGAATTTTGAAATGTGTTGTATGACTTGAAACGGTGGAGTTTTTGAAAAAGTTTTATTCAAATTTTTGTTTTTACGTATTTTAATTAAATTTAAATATCAAAATATTTTTAATTAACCTTTCATATGTGTCATATTTAAATTTGTAAAGTGTTTGTTTACTTTTGAGTGACCTAAGTATTTTAAATGTATTAAAACATTTAAAATTTGGTACAAAGGTGACCCTTTTAGTGAAATGCGCTCTGATTGACTTCTGCGAATAAACGTAGCTCGCACAAAGTACATTTTCGTTTTGTGCTTGCTCGTTTTGTGCTTAGTGTTGTGACCATAAAGTTTTCACATGTCTTGTATGGTTAAATCGTAAGCAAGTTTCTGTTCTGATAGAATTGTGTAGCACTTAACGTAGATGGCATAATTTTCCTAAAAAATACCCAGACTGAATCATTTCCATTTCAGGAAGCAAAATGTGATCTGAACTGGCCAAGAAATGCCTTTTCTTCTTCCTTCACTTAAAAGCCCTCCCCTATATGAGATACTTAAACTATACTATACCTTATATATACTCTATAACAAAAAATCGACGCACCAAGAAGGTGTTGTCCGATTGTAATGAAATTTCGTATGCAAAGACATTTTGAGCGAATATGCAAATGAATAAAATTTGGTGTCCAATGAATAAATAGTGGGAACTCCAGCGCATCGGAACTGCGCATTCAGCAAGTTATATAAGGAGCGATTCTGAATATGTGGTCAAAATTTCTGTTGCATTTCGACTGCGGATATCTTACATTTCTGATAGTCATTTCTGGCACACTGACAGCACAGCGGTACGTAGACAACATTCTACGACCGGTTGTGATACCGTTCCTTTTGCGACACCCTGGACTTACTTTTCAACAAGATAATGCCCGGCCGCACACGGCACGTGTTGCTATGAATTGTCTTCAAGCTTGCCCAACACTTCTTTGGTCAGCCAGGTCTCTTGACCTCTCTCCCATAGAGCACATTTGGGACGTTATGGGAAGGCGATTGCAACCATCCCGGAATGTTGACGATTTAGCCAGACAGTTGGAGACAATTCAGCAAGACATTCCGAAGGACACCATCCGTGAACTTTATCAGTCTATGCCACACCGGGTGACATTTTGCATCCAGGCCAGAGATTGACCAACGTCTTATTGACTTTCTCCCTTTGTATACTGTCAAACTCTAAATCATTAAATTGTTCTCAAATTTTATTTGTATCTTTTTCTATGTATGTTCTTTACATCCACCAATTTTTATCGCAATCGGACAACTCCTTTTTGAAGCGTCGATTTTTTTTGTTATAGAGTGTAACATCATATACATCATGAATACAAATATATGATGGTATACTCATACTAAACTATTTACTAAGAATCCTAAATCCCTACCATGTTTAACGACCAATTTTGCATATGAGAGAACCAAGTGGTTCAGTCAAAAGATTTTTAAATAAATAAAAAACAATTTGCTAATTGGAAC
This sequence comes from Amaurobius ferox, assembly GCA_951213105.1. NCBI lineage: Eukaryota > Metazoa > Arthropoda > Arachnida > Araneae > Amaurobiidae > Amaurobius > Amaurobius ferox. Next base: position 85,505,188 of record OX578137.1, read on the forward strand.
TTCCTTTATAGAAGCCAGTATAAACTGTCAAATTGTCTAATTCTTCTACTAAAATATATTACTTAACCCAAACTGTAATCTTAAGGCCAATCCTTTCGAAGCATTCCTTAAATTTCAATCACGGATGTGCAACCAATCATGAGATATATTGTCCAGGGTCCCCCAAAAGGTGGGAGGTGGATACCACTCCAGCTGTAGGGACGAGCCACAGAGGGGGCCCGGATATTTTTATTTTGAGGTTGAAAAATACATGGAAAATCCACAAAGGCGAAAATCGAATATTTTTTTTATTTCTAGCGACAGTACTTGATACAAATCATTCAATGGTGTACAAATACACAACACCAAAATTACAGGAGAAAAACAATTACAAGAAACAAGAAGAAACAACAATAAAACAAACATAGGAAATACATGGACAGTAGCCAAAGACACAATAGTCCATCGAATATAAATGGAGGGGAGGGGATTGATTAATATTTGTAGGGGCCACAATCTGTATGTGTGGCCCTGTCTAGGTCTAAAATATTTTGAAACACCCTGTGTAATATAGTGCGTAATACAAAGGCTATATTGATCTGTGAATGAGGTTTGTAATGTTTTAAGTATTTCTAATCAATGAGAAACGGAAAAGCCGGTTTCCGTTTACTCACGTTTCTCTGCTTTTCTGAGAAACAATATATTTCACTCTATTTAAGGCAGCCGGAACAATAATTTCAATACCAAAGGACACTCCGCTTGGTGGTTTGACTGAAAATTTAGCTTCTACGTTTGCATAGAATTTAGTATGGAAAAGTATATTACAGAGAAAAATGTTAGATGTTTGTTATAAAATATCATAAACGGGTGGTTAAATAGATAAATTTATGACAAAAAATATCACATATTTGTATTTAGTTACCTTACACCTTTCTGGTAGGTCGGACGGTCTGGGTCTCAACAACAACAACAACATATTTGTATTTAGTTTTCATATTCACATTATATTAGTAAATGGTATAGTAAGTGTATGTTAGTAGTGCGTCGTAAAAAAATATTGATATTGGATGGGAGGGGAGTATGAATTACATGCGTCTGTGGATAATAGAATCGTATGTTTGCAACATTATGAATGACGAATCAGTGATAATCTTTCGTAACTGCATCCCGTCTTATAACGGACTTATAGTAGTTTTATAGTTCGTACCTCACACACAGCCGCAGTCTCACTCTGCTGTTTTACACAGAAAAATTGAAAATATTCACGATTATAAATATTTCGAACAAAATTACAAGGTTTTAGGTTTTTTCATCATCTATAGGTCAAATTTACGTTGTATACAAAGTTTAAAGTTTGTATCTACAGTAGTTTGGACTGTGTAGTGTGCATCTTAGTCAGTCAGACAGTTTGTCTCATTCAACTGTATGTGCATAATATACACACACTGGCCAGTGGATTAGAAACCCGAGAACATGTATGCAAATGTAGGTCACAGTCGGATGTAATGCAAATGGTGTTGGTCATGGGAGAAACACGTGACTGCAACACCAATATAAAAATGCTGTCAGTGTGTGTTCCGAGAGAAGAAGAGCAAAATGTAAGAACACGACAGATTTGTCTGTGTTTGAAAAGTGTCTTATTGCAGGCCTGTTTGGCAAGAGCCACAATTGCCAGAACAGAACAACTCATTGGCTTCTCGAAAGGTGAAATATCCAAAGTGGAAAATAGTTGGAAATTAAAGTCCCAGACGATGTCTAAAAGATGAAACTGTGGATCAAAAACCATTAATCAAGCCAATGATTGGCGACGTCTGAGACGGCTTATACTGCAGAAAAGGGGATCGTGCAACAACTAACGGAAGACTTCAATAAAGGCTTGTCCCAACCAATCTCGACCTGTACAATACGCGCTGCAATGCAGCGAATCGGTATAACCAGTCACTTGCCTGCACGGAAACCTCTTATTTCAGTGGAAAATCTGAAAATGCGTTTACAGTGGCGCCAGGAACGGCGTCACTGGACATTCGATGATTGGACGAAGGTTTTATGGTCGGTCAAATCACGCTACATCTTGTTTTGTACCGACTCCAGGCTGAGAGTGTGAGGAGAGCCCCATGAACTCACGAACTCATCTCGCTCTGCTCGCCCATTTCAGGGTTTCCGTCAAAATCATGGTGTGGGGCATGTCTACTGGTTTGGAACTGGTCTTTTTGTGTTTCCGGAAGGTCGGGTGTCATCCATGAAGTACTTGGACATTCTTGCGATCCCGCCCACTCTGCAATGTCGGATTTTTACCCCACAGGCGATGGCTATTTCATGGACAATAATGCTCCCATCCACCGCGTAAGCACAGTGGTTCACGGAACATGACTCTGCTTTTCCACCATATATAGCGACTACCGAAAAGTCCAGATTTAAACCCTATCGAGAGCGTTTGGAACGTGTTGGAAAAATACATCAAACAGCAGTTTCCTTTGCCATCAACTGTACATCAACTGCTTTTGATCTGCTTATCCAATTCTATTTATTTAAATACGCTTCAACACTGTAGAATTCATGCCTAACCGCATAGAGCTGTAATTGGGTTAAAGGCGATCCAATAAAATATTTTACCTATGTTTCTAATTCACTGACCAGTGTGGGTATATAATGCGTGTCTCAAATGTGTCCCTGTCAAACAGAATTCTACTTTGAAAAGTTTAATTTTTACGCAGACATCCCTGTATATAAATTGATTTAATTTTTCCGTAATCTACAAAGCTATTTTTATTCCGATATCACAAAAATATACACAACTGTGTATATTAGATACCAGAAACAATTAACTAACTGAACCAGAAACAAGGAGACGAACACAAAAAGGGCAAGAACAAAAACAGAAGCTGTTGATGTAAAGACAATCTAATCTCTATGTTATATGGCAATTTGTTTAGAACTTTTGACTTCTTTTCATTTTATTTCATGGATTAACACTATTATTGTTAACAATTCAGCTTCCATATTTTTAGGAAACAATCTTATCTGCTCCCTGAATTTAACGTTTTATTTTACGTAGCAACTAACGATACAGAGATAAAGATTAATTAATCATTATAATAGGTTCATGAAACTATTACATAATGACAAGATGGGTAAAATACTACTTTAATTTTTTTCTTTAGGTGAAAGTTCGATAAATGATTTTGATCAGTAATAAAGGTATGTGATATAAATGATATTTTATTGAGAAGATTTGATAACGCTGATAATTTTTATGGTAGAAAATTTCATGTTATAAAGCTTTTGATAAGACATTTTACAACGATGTTTTAGAAATTATATATTGGATATTTTACTGTTTAAACAGAGTATTTGTTAATATTCCTTAAAAATTAGAGATAAATTCTACATTGGCCAGGGTTTCAATTTGATTGAAGTGCAATTAAAATATCATTTATATTAATACTTTTTGGCTATATACATAATAAGATAATTAGATAAATTTTTAACACTTTCTAACACAGTTGAAAAGTGTTTTTGACTTTGGACATTCTGTCTGTCTGTCCGTTCGCACCTTAATTACCTTAAAAATGATTTTATCGAAATGGCATTTTAGTATGTTATTGAGACGGTCTGCAGGATGTTTGGGAATGAAAATGAATAATATCACCCAATTGGTTTCGCATTTAACCCGGGTCGAAATAAGGAAATTACATTGAAGGACATAATATTTCAAACATTTCACAATTCGCTTCGAAAATTTTAAAAAATATTAAAATTGTCAGATAAAAAATAGAGAAAAAAAATTCAGCAAATGTTGGATAGTTTTTAAATAAAAATTAAAATAATAATTACACACATGAAAATGGCCCCGGCCGTCCATACAGTTACCTTACACCTTTCTGGTAGGTCGGACGGTCTGGGTCTCAACACATAAAAATGGTTGCTCAAGTCCTCGGTCGAGTCGGACGGTCTGCGTCTTCAACACATATTATATGAAGAGATCACGTGACTTATTTCACAATAAAATACGGCTTCCATTTTATTCCTCTGTGTGTGTTTATCGATGATGTTTAAAGATCGATTAAATTTATATTTAGTGGTGCATCCATCATAAAATCGCTTCAGTTTTGAATATCAACTCTGTATCTGAATTCTGTGTCAACGCCATTACAATATTTTTATTTTAAATTATCGCTAAATATTTTTATTCCTATCACAAAGCCTAATTTTATTACTATACTATGGCATGCATATTGTAAACAAATCAAGCAATTACAAAGTGAGCTGTATAAGAAATGCTAAATTTTTTCACGCAAAATTAATTAGCTCTGGTGTCTGGAATATAAGTAATATTAATGAAATATTCATTGATTTTGCATTAAGAGGCAGACGACTTACAAAATGAAATGATTTGCCACAGTTACAACAATTTTAACATGATATGAGCAAGTGATATAATAATAAAATTCTATAATTGTGACTTAATTTTAACTAGAAAAGCATCGTAAACACTTTGCAAACTATACTTTAGACGACGTCATTTGGATAAAGTTCATTTTGTGTAACTAGCATTGCTTTCTCCGAAGAAGTTGTAAGATTCTTTTAGTGGGTGGCAATTTTTGAAGCAGCCTAAAATGTAAATAAAATTACATTTCAGATGTAAAGTGTTTGACAATCAATGCTTTATGCATAATTGATCTTTCTTGTTTTATAATAAATCAATTATGTAACTTTGAAGTTTAGTTTCCGCATAATGTATATTTCTGCAACATTCATTTTGAATTTTATGAACATAAATTAAATTCAAACAGTAAGATATATTTCAGCCATATAAAATCTCAGTAGATAATAACCACCGATTTGGGGCTGACTATGACTTTATCCATTGAATTATTTGAACGACTATATGTTCATCTACGATAATACTACACATTCTCCTCCGTCATATTTAGTTCGAAATGCAATTTCTGAGCTGAACGAACTGCACAGTTTTATTTATTTTTCCCAGCCTTATTTATTTTTCTATATATTTGCCGTAACTCTCTGTGCATATAGACCGCTGTTATAAATCGTAGAATCCTCGGCGAATTCCGGTTTTTATATTAACCTCAGTCTTCTATCCTATCTTACTTGCAAAATTAAGTTACTCAGACAGTATTTTAGAAAATGTGTGTTTCTAAAGAAAAGAGAACAGCCAATCTGCGTCTGGCAAGACCCCGCTCTATTCATTGTGCTATTTAGATGATTATATTTCCTTCTTCTGATCAATTCAATAAAGATAACAATCGAAACGACAAAGCATTTCATTCAATTCGTCGTAACCTTTCGTGAATTGAAACAACTGCCAAAAACCATAGGAAAATTCCAGTTTTTGTGTTATTCAGTTAAAAGGGTACAAAAATATTTTTTCATTTGCAATTTGTCCTATCAAAATTTAAAGCAAAACATATAAGAATTTAGATTTCCAAAAATTCGTATACGCTTGAGCATATCATATGTCATTTTGATAAAAATTGGGATGTTACAAACTGCACATGCATGTAATGTGAACTGTGCAGTCCTTTGGTCAGTTTAGGATTACAGTAAAATATTATAAAATACACTTGCGAGTTCCCACTAAGAATTGTTATTTAAATCGGCTTTTTTATCATACTCATATAATATTCTATAATTGCTCCATATTTGGTGTCAATCCATTGAGCAGTTTCAAAAAATGAAATTACATTGATTTTATATAAATTGCCAAATACACCGAAATAGGCTAAAACGTAATCAGTAACCCCCAAATGTCTGGATTTTTAATTCGCCGAAAATTGTATATATTACAGAAAAACGGTAATTTCCTTTAAAAAGCTGGTTGAATTGATAATCTTAAATAGGGGGGTGTTTCAATAGCAAGTAATATGATTCAGTAGCAAGTAAGATGCTATTTGTAAGAGGGAGGGGGCACATTCAATAATATACAGCAACAATCAATAACAGGAGGGATGAAATTAAAACAAATGTATGTATTCAACAACAAATAAGTTACAATTAATAACAATAGTGTGTATTTAATAACAAGGATGTTGCAATCAAAAACAAAAATGATGCAGTCAATAACAATTGGATGCAATTTATAACAAGAATAGGCAAGTAGCAACAAGGATATGCTTATGCGGTAACAGTTTTTTGGAATGCATTTTGCGGTGAAATCAGCACCTCTAAAACCTCTAAATATGTATTTTCGTCAAAACTTAAGTCTATAATAATTTTTGCTTTTGAATAAGTGGTTAGAATCTTTAAAGAGGAGGGCATTTCAATGGCAATGGGATGCAATCAGCAACAAGAGGAATGCAATTAACCAGGAGGAAACAAGTGAGATGCAATCAACAACAAGGTAGATGTAATCAATAGCAAAGAAGGTGCAGCCAATAACAAGGGAGATGCAATCAAAGTGGAATGCAACCAATAACAAGTCAGATACAAACAATGTGGGATGCAATCAATAACAAGGGTGATTCAATATCTAACAAGGGATGCAATCAATAGCAAGCGGAATGCTTATACGGTGGAGAATTTTCTTGAAATAGTATATATTCTGAAGTACCATACATGGATTAATAGAACTCATTGGAATCCTGAACTTTTTCCAAGTATAGCACAAACAATTAAATGATGGCGAACGTGTCTAAGAAATTAAATATATCTAAACAAGACCCCGAAAGTACCTCATCCAATAACAGGGATTTACTGATCCCATTTGAACCGGAAGCTGAAAAAATGCACTTTAACGGAATTTAATTACGATTCGATTTGCGACCTATATTTTTAGGTATGTTTTTTGTGCCGTGTTTTTCTTTCCGAATGCGGAAAAGGGGGTTACGGGCGTCATCAGAAAACAATATTCAGTCTCTCCAGTCGTGAAGATTCCTTGGGAAAAGATTCAAAGGAGTGTCCATTCACCCGTTACAGGTGTTAATGATAGCAGATTTCTGAAGGAAAAACTTTAAGGTGGTAATGACTTAGCATCTTGTCCAATGTATGGAATGGGTGCCCTGAATGAAAAAGAAGAATGCGATAACAAAATACTTGGAAAACGAAGAATAAAACGAAGAAAATTTTGAATGCAATATGAAATTGTGTTCAAAATTTTATTACAAATATGAAGAATCAGTACAAAAAGGACATATTAGGTAAAATAATATAAGTAATAACAAATTCAACTATGCAAGAAAAGTGGTAGCTAAATAAATAATAGTATTACTAACATGTTATATATACTTTTCTAAATGCAGAAATTGACATATACTGTTCGTTATTAGTTATAATATTAGTTGAGGCAATAAAAACATGAAAGAACTGTATGACAAATAATATATCTATCCTCTTAATAATGGATTTTAAATAATTCCTTATATAGCCAGGATATGTAGTTGTACCATAACAAAGCACAATTTTGGAGGCCCAGGTACGACCGCTTTTTTACGACTATTGTTATTTTGAAATGAAGATAAATTAAATGTGCTTCAACGTAATTGCAAGTCCTGTTGAATCATTACATACAGGGCTCGAAGTAAAGTTGGAAGGCATGGAAACGTACGAAAAGTGCGAGGACATAAAATTAAGTAAATGTTGGCTATATATATATGAACACATTAAAGTGATTGCAGATCCATCCCCTATTGGAAAATTTAAGATGTAAGGGATAGTAACTAAAAAAGACGCATATAAGATATCATATGCAAAGATGTAAAACGTTAATATTAATAATCTACTTATTGCATTCAAAACGTTTAAAAACTGCGTGAAACACAATGGAAACCGAATTAGTTTTTTGTATTTCACAGGCTACAAATACGTAAGCACACTTAACGTGCTGCCGTAAATGGATTATTTTGACGCAACTTGAGGATAAAAAAAGATTTCTTAATGCGATTATATAGATATTACTTCTAAAATAGGAAGTGATTGTTTTCATACTGTAATTATGCAGTTTATTATTGTACAATTTTATATGTCCATTATTCGAAACTTGAATTATTTTAAAGAGTCAAGATTATAAGAGGTGTTCTCCTCAGTATACCTCAGCAAGTTCCCACTACCATAAATCAGACTCCTACAGGTGGCATAGTTGTACTGAGTTTGTAATCAGAGCCTGAAATCGTTGGCGACTGGGGACTTGGTATGATTTTTTGGGACTCTATACGGTGAATTATTCCGCTGACCGCTGACCCGTCGAAGCAACTTTAGTGGATAGTAGAAAAGGCAATGAGACTCTTCTTGATTTCGGCATAAGATTCACGCTTATCGAGGCGAAAATCTATTCAAGCCTGTCTATATTAATTCTTAAATGTAAAATAATTTGTGTGACGTGATTGCTGTATTGAATAGTAAAAATTTGCGAACCCCTACTCTACAGCAGTTTCATTGATATTTTTACTTTCCTTATATACATAATGTATAAGGAAAGTATTGTGACGGGGTCGAAAATTCGAATTCGAGTTTTCGACGGGAGAGCACGTTTCAAGCATCCTTGATCACGAATCAAACATTTTTGAAGTGATGTCTCTCTGTGTGTGTGTGTGTGTGTGTGTGTGTGTGTGTGTGTGTGTCAGTGGGTCTGTGGAGACGATAACTGACGAACGAATGGACCGATTCGAACCAAATTTGGTACAAAATTCACAATCTGTAAACACTGGAAGTCTATTGTTTTTATACGCCATCAAATGTTCAGAACCCCTCTAAATTTTCGAATGAAATTTTGAAAAAATCGTCAAAAAATCAAAACCAATATAAAAGTTACGCAAATAGACATTTCTAATGTAATTTTTCATTAGAAAACGATTGACATAAATTTTAGAACGCTAACATGAACCGTTCTCGAGATATTGCACATTTTTCAAAAAAATTATCAAAAAGTCATATAAAATAGAAAAAAAAATATTTCCTATTGAGAAACATGTTCACTTTTCATATTCAATATTATGCGATAAATTGGGTGACATCATTCTCGTGGATCTAGCTCGTTCCATTCATGAAAAAAGATACATTGAGTAATACTTTTGCATTTGAACGTCAATTTATCTGCTGTAAAAACAACTTATTTCTTCGTCCATAACGCTTGGCGAGATTTTGGCGACAAAATTGGCGGAATGTCGCCAACTTGGCGACTTTTTGAAATGATGCCAAATTAACGAAAATCTCGCCAAATAGATAAAAATGACGCTAAATCAATGAAAATGACGACTAATTGTGGAAAATTCAATATCTAATAAGTTATATAATATATAAATATATAATAATAGTTATATAATATATGTCGAAAATTCAATATCTAATAAGTTATATATATATATATATATATATATATATATATATATATATATATATATATATAACTTATTTCTTCGTCCATAACGCTTGGCGAGATTTTGGCGACGAAATTGGCGGAATGTCGCCAACTTGGCGACTTTTTGAAATGTTGCCAAATTAACGAAAATCTCGCCAAATGGATAAAAATGACGCTAAATCAATGAAAATGACGACTCATTGTCGAAAATTCAATATCTTGGAAAGGATATTAGTATCTACTAGAAGAAAAACCTATTTATTTTACTGTAAAAGTAGTAAATTGATTTCATTATATAAGGAAAGTCATGTGTTGCCCACATCAGATTTTTTTATTAGCTAAGGGTTAACACCTCGTACTTCTCAAACATTACATTCATTCCTCGGCCATGGCCACTTTACTAATCCAAAATTTCATGCCTCTTGCGCAATCCGTTCAGCAATTATTTTGATTATAACTGTGAGGCCAGAATATGTCCTCACATGAGACATTTTTATTTCAATATTTATGGTGCCTAGAACGGCTAACAAAGCTCGAGTCTGGCTGGCGCCGGTGTTTACAACAACGTGAACTTTTAGGTCAAATACCATAAATTTGGGTGTCCTAGGCCAAAGGGGCGTAGAGGGGGCCTTGATAAATGTCAAGTGATGCCATTGGGTTCAGAAGAACCAATGAGCGCCAAGGAGAAGAAGGGCGGAGCTACCCCCCCCCCCCCCACCGCCGAAGGAACCACAAGACACTTTGATACGAAATATCGCAGAAGTAACTCGGATACAAAATGTTGCAGAAGAAGTCTGACAAAAAATGTGGTTGCGAGAAGTTTCCTACAAAGTGTTGTTGAAAAGAGTTTGACAAAAGGAGCGAAGCGAACATGACCTAGCAGTTGCAGATATAAAGTATCAGTCGAAGTGAAAAGTACGAGTAGGAGCCACACACCATAGAGTTATGGTTGTACTTCAGCACTAAGACCGATGCAAGCGAGATGATGAGCCCAAGTCTAAACTGGAAGGTATGTGCTCTGATGTTACCGGTCCAAGACACCTTCGTAAAATTAATACTTCTGGTCGTATCTCCCCTAGCTGAAATAGTTAAATGAAAATTGATAATAAATGAGAAATGATATAAATGATAAATTGTTGTTGATGATAAATTGATGTGGTTAATAAATTATATTGTTTAAGTTTTAAATAGTCTAATCCTTTGATATTAATTAATAATCCTTTTCAGGACTTACACAAAAGGTAAAAATAATTGGAGGGTTTTGCGGCACAACAACGAGCAATGTACGATTTAAATGTTAATTCCACTTTATGAGATCAACGGCCATGTTTTTAATGATTAATAAACAATTAATAATAGTATAATCCTTAAACGTAACTCATTTCATTCCACGTCTCACAATAACTAACTTTGGATCCTATACATCAACATATATGCATAGTGTTAAAACATGCAGATGAAATAACGTCATAGTTAACACACCACTCAATATATGATTATATTTAAATATTTAAAACATTCTTTCATGTTCTGTGTAAAATCAAATTTTACCTAGTATGCCATATTGCATCGTGGCTCATATTAAATCTTCAACAAACGTAATTTTGTATTGAGGGTCATTGGAAACCAATCAATGGCCGACTATTCAACCCCCCCCCCCCATTAAATGTTCCAATAGTTAAGCCTTTATAATAAGCTAAGTAAATCACTCATTGGCTTTCTTTACATTAATAATCAAGTAACATCATTTAAAAGCAGTGTAACGTTTTAAAATAAATTCCCAAAGTTAAAAATATTATTTTATATATACAATAGTCTCTAATAACCGAGCTGATGTGAACCGACAACAACTCTGATATGGTTACACGGAACACGGTTAACACGAAAAAATTGTATTATACTGCACTCTACAATTTAGGACTGATATTTGCGACCATGTCCTCATTTTCTCCCCTTTAGGATCCCCCAACTCTATCATTGAAGAAATATGTATTGGGCAAAAAGAATATATACAATAAATACATATGCAGCAGTAGATCAATACTTTTATCCTTTACGAATGGCAACACTGGTCTATTCATTCTGGATTCCAATGGTTCGGACATATGCAAAGTTTCTTTCCAGGTATCCCTGTTTCCTTTATTTTTCCATCTTTTTGTGTGTAGTCCAAGTTTTTAGAGTTTATAGATATATCTTTACAATACCCGCCCTTGTATTTTATCATTCAACATTATATTGCATATAATAGTGTCTCGATTATCAGAGTTAATGTGAACCGAGAACAACTAGGATACAATCAAACTCGGATAGCACGGAAAAGGTATCATATAACGGCACTGTACAATTTAGCGCTGACCTTCCGACAAAAGCCCCCTTTAGAATGTTCCTTCATTTCTACCATTAAGGATCTATGTACTGCAAGAAAAGAATATGCACAGCAAATACATATGTAATTATATGTTTACTTATTTAGCACACACTGCAAATACTTGATGTACTAACACCCTGTTGTTAATTGTATTTCAGGGCGGACTTAATCATATTTAGGCCTTCCGTGTGTGGAAAACCCAGGATAGACCCGAAGACTTACTGTAGCAAAATATGTGGCCGGGACCTTCCATGTGTTGTTGTTGTTGAGACCCAGACCGTGCGACCTACCAGAAAGGTGTAAAGTAACCGTTTGGACTGCCGGGAAGTGCCACCCAATTTAGACCGGAACCCAGTGGGAGAGGCATCCACAGGGACCGTACCCTCCTTCCCCTACCACCAACCTCTCGGAAGGACTTACGGACCCACATGTTTAACGTGATTGTACTCCGCATGAACACGGCGGCAGTTGTGGCAGCGTGCAAATCCAGCGCGCAAACAACCGGGCTACCGCACCCGAAATGTAACAACAGCACATGGTATTCCCAGGTGGTCACCCACCCAAGTACTAACCGCGCCCGATGCTGCTTGACTTCGATGATCTAACGAGAACCGGTGTTTTCAGCACGTTAGGGCCGTTGGCTAGCTTTCCGTGTGTTAAATTCGTGAGCCTTCTCCTGTATAAATATTACCTTCTTCCTTAGTCTATTTTCCTCACTAATTTTATAATTATAACATGGGTCAGCATTCCTCTTGGTCATCCTCATTCATCTAATCTTGAATTCCCGCTGCCGTAATACGTTTAAAACTGGAAGATTTTTAATAGCTTTATGAGAGGAAGAATATTTTTATTATGACCTTCTTCTTCGACTTTATTTAAACAAAACATATTAGTACTTCATGAGAGCTGATGTTGCAACTTCATCAGAAAACAAGAAAGATCAATCATGCATAAGCATTGATTATGAAACACTTTCCAACTGAAATGTAATTTCATTTAAAAATTTCTAAAATGTGATTCATTCAGTGGTAATATCTTTTACATTATCACAGTACTACAGTAATTTATTATACTTAAATATTTAAAACTGTATCGAAATATAAATCATCTGATTCTTTATGCAAAATCAATGAATATTTCATTCATATAACTTGTATTTCAGACTCCAGAGCTAAATAATTTTGTGTGAAAAAAATTCAGCAATTCTTATGTAATTCATCTTACAATCGCTTGAGATATTTGCATTCTGCATATGTTAAAATTAGGCTTCCTTGAAGAAATAATAAAAGTTTATTGATCATTTAAAATCACAACTATTGTAATTGCATAGGCACGGAATTTAGATACACAGATAATACACAGATAATATATATGTGTATGTGTATGTACTCAAAGTATTGGAATCGTGCCGAAGATCGGAACTCGAATTTTCAGAGGATCTACACGTTTTGGGACTTCTAGAACACGAAAAAACTACTTTTAGGAAGACGTCTGTGTGTGTAAGGGTGTATCTGTGTATGTTTCTGTGTGTCTGTGTGGATATTACATCCACTCTAATTGAAAAACTAATGGACCGAATTTCATACAATTTGGTAGGTATGTTTTTTGTGGGAAATCCTGATGTTCATTAGATTATAGTACGATTCGCAATAAAAGAATCTGCCTTCTTTGCGAAATGGCCGCAGAAATTGCCTTTATCCACTCTAGCTAAAAACTAATGAACCAAATTTAACAAAATTTGGAGTATAATATTTCAATAACCTACAAGTGATTTATATACCAAATTTAACAAAATTTTGTATATAAATCATTTGTAGGTTATTCTACTACGATTCGGGAAAAAGGAACGGGCTATTTTTGGGAAATGGCCAGCAAAAATCGTTATATATAAAAATAAAAGACTACGTGTGCTCAATTATATCAATTAAATTCCTATTTTATATGTGATTTTTGACAACAAAAAGAATAAGACTAACCCCATTACTCTAGGACTAGCCGTTCTTGAGATATTCTAGTTTTTTCGCGTTTTCGTTACGCCACCTTTGACAATAAGTCCAGCTATCAAATGAGAGCCAAATTTAAGTTTAACGTGTAAATTCAATGTCATTTAAAATACTTATGTTGTGCAGATAAACTCAAATTATCATTGAATAAATAAAGAGAACGAATATGAGTCTGCAGAGAAAGACATGTGCTGTCCACATCAGAATTTTTAACAATATTACACCAATGATTTATAGAAGTGAACGGGGATTATTTTCAGGCCATTTCGAAAAAAATGTATGATCTATATTTAAAGATCCATCAAATTTTTGTCGAATAAAATGTTCAACAAATTTAAGCTGTGTACCAAATTTTAACTCTCTAGGACGTAGGAAAGTGCATTTAAAATGCCATCAATTAAATTTATCAAGAAGAGTTATATAAAATTTAAAAAAAATGAAAAATTGCTATCTACCAAATTTACTCTAAAATATGAAGCCACTCCCATATGCAAAACTTTTAAACAAATGGAGAGATATTTATTATATAATATCTCTCTCTTTTCTTTCTGGAAGATATCCCAAAGTCAGAATTTAATTGAATTTGTTTTTTTCCCTATATTAAATAATTTTTTTAATTAAAAAACTACTTAACATATTTTACTGAATTTTTTTTTATATATTCTATGGGATAATGTGAATATTTCCTAAAAATTTCGAAGCAATTCGTGAATTTTAAATTTACTTAAAAAATGTTTGAAAAATTAGGTCCCATAGGGTTCAATGTATTTCATTTTTTCAACCCGGGTTCAATAAAAAACTAATTGGGTGATATTATTTATTTATATTCCCATAGGTCCTACAGACCGTCTGAACAACATACTAAAATTTCATTTTGATAAACTCATTTTTACGGCAGTTATCGTGCTAACGGACAGACAGACAGACAGACAGACAGACAGACAGACAGACAGACAGACAGACAGACAGACAGACAGAATGAACAAAGTCATAAACACTTTTCAACTTTGTTGTAAAGTGTTAATAAACTCATTTTTACGGCAGTTATCGTGCTAACGGACAGACAGACAGACAGACAGACAGACAGACAGAATGAACAAAGTCATAAACACTTTTCAACTTTGTTGTAAAGTGTTAAAAATGATGAGTCATTGAAGAAAAGAGCTAGCTTGGATAACACGGAACATCGGATAACAGAGACTTGGATAATTGAGACTCTACCGTATAAATGAGTAATTATAGATTTTTACATCATTTTACATGTTTTAAAGCACAATGTTGATTAAATATTAGGCGTGACATTCGTAATGTTAAACTGTCATTAAATAGCCAGCAGATCTGAAAGAATCGCTAACCCTGCATTAAACGTTCCACTCTCTTTTTTCTACATGAATGAATGGATTCATATTACAGCATTCGATCGAAACTGCATCAAATTTAAAACATTCCATTGTGATTCTAGTTCTACAATTTCGATGTGATACGTGATTTCTTATCGAACAAAATATTTCAAACTTTATTATAACACGATCCAGTAGGAACGCTTAGGATGGCTAGTTGCCAATTTTTCATGATGAAGAAAACCGTCAACACCCGAATAGGGAAAACGGGAGGGAATACAAAACACCCGTGCTCTTTGTGTTCTTTTTTTTTTTATTTTTTCTCCTTCCTTTTCTCGTCATTTGGGTTGGGACAGGCTTCGAAGTCCTACGCACACTTGCACGCAGAGTCATCAATAGTTCCGCTTGTAGAACCATCATAATAATACCACGGCGGAATTTCTGTGACAGTGGTGTAAAAAGAAGGATACTGTTTGATTCGATGGTGGAATAAAAATTAATGAAAAGTTGCAGACGATTTTAAAGGGAATATGTGAAATCAGGTAGGATTTGCTTTAAGGAACTTACGATTTTTGTTTGTTTCTTAACATTTTAAGAAGCTTAAAAGTATAAGGGATGTTAAAATATAATGATTTTTATTTTTATTTCTTTGAAAATTTTTAAGAAACATTAGAAAGATTTTAATTTAAAATTTAAAAAGTAGGTTAGAGAATGGATTTATTTAAATTTATCAACATACTTTTAAGAAACTGTAAAGTAACTATTATTTGAAATTTGTAGAAATAGGTTAAAGTAATAAAATGGTTTAATTTGAATTTCTGAAGAAGCTTTAGAATGGATTTCATCTTAAATTTGAAGAAATTCATTAGAGTAATAAAATAAAAACTTAAAACTTAACATTTTAAGAAACTTAAAAGTATAATGAATGTTAAAATAGAATGATTTTTATTTTTATTTCTTTAAAAAAATTTAAGAAACATTAGACAGATTTTAATTTAAAATTTAAAAACTAGGTTAGAGAATGGATTTATTTAAATTTATCAACATACTTTTAAGAAACTGTAAAGTAACTTTTATTTGAAATTTGTAGAAATAGGTTAAAGTAATAAAATGGTTTAATTTGAATTTCTGAAGAAACTTTAGAATGGATTTCATCTGAAATTTGAAGAAATTCATTAGAGTGATAAATTTGTTTTATATAAATTTTTAAATAAACTCTCAAGAAACTTTAGAGTGGTCTTTATTTGAAATTTGAAGTAATAGAACGGTTTTATTTGAATTTCTTAAGCAAACTTTTAAGAAACTTTAGAAAGATTTTAATTTTAAATTTAAAAAGTAGGTTAAGAAAGTGGGTAAGAGAATGGTTTTATTTAAATTTGTCAAAATACTTTTAAGAAACTGTAGATTGACCTTCATTTGAAATTTATATTAATAAACAAAAGTAATAATATTGTTTAATTTGAATTTCTTAAGACGCTTTTGAATGGTTTCATTTGAAACTCGAAGAAATAGACTAAAGTAATAGAATGGCTTTATTTGATTTTTTAAATAAACTCTTTAGAAACTTTAGAGTGGTTTTTATTTGAAACTTGAAGAAATGGATTCAAGTCATAGAATAGTTTAATTTGAATTTCTTAAAATCTTAAAAATGGTTTCTGTTTGAAATTTATAGAAGTAACTTAAAGTAATATATTGGTTTTATTTGAATTTCTTAAATTTTAGAACAATTTTTATTTAAAATTTCGAATTATTATTCATTTAAATTATTCATTATTTATTTAAAAATCTGAGGATAATATAATGATTTTAGAGGGTTTTAAAGTAAGCATGAAAGGACTTAAAGTAAAGTTATAGAATGATTTTATGTAAAGTTCAGAAACAGGCAAAATTAAAATAAAATTTCTCTATCCGATTTAAGAAACTTTCAAAAGGATTTAAATGAAAAAACGCTTTATACTTGAATATTAAAGAAATAATGTATTAGACGTAATAATAGAAATTATTTTATTCAATTATTTGAAAACATCTCAAGAAACGTCTTAAGTTAAAGTAACGTTACATAATGGTTTCAAGGATAATTCTGATTTTGTTTATTTATTTATTTTAATTTGGTGAAATTACTTAAGATACTTAAAGTAATTTAATGGTTTCAATTCGAAAATTTCGAATGACTTTTAGAAAAAGCATTATGAGACCTAAAGTAGCGTATGCTAGCAAAAGGTTACAATCAGTCATGGAATTTCTATGATAGTGGAGTAACAGAAACACATCGTTTGATTTACTAGGGGAATTAAAAATTGTTTAAACTGTTTTGTAATTCTCCTTAAGGGGCTAGAAGTATAAAAATATGTTGAAAGTACTTATGTGTATAGTTGAAGTTTTACTTGTAAAACTGATTTAGTACAACGGCGGAATTTTAGCAAATTTTAGGATTGAAAATAAAAACTTCACAAGTAGTTTTAAAAGTACAGCACAAGTAGTTTTAAAAGGCATGTTTGAAACTATGGAGGATTTGATTTTTAAAACTTTGAAACTCTAAATAAAAAAATATTTTTGAACATTTAAGAACCATTTTAATTAACTTTAAATAATACATTACGTAAATTCAATCCAAGTGTTTCTTTTCTTTCTTCAGGGATTCAGTTGTTCAATAGGTAGAATGGCTAAGCACGTGTAATCCATCTAGGCTTCGTCTCAATCTATCATTTTATTAACATTTAAAATAAATATAATACTCTACAATTTGAATTCAAACTCATATATAGTGAGATAGAGACCGTATAGTGTTTAGCATAGTGTAGAGCACATTAGCATAAAGCGTTAGTGTAGAGTGTTAGTGTAGAGTGCCTTTTCAGCTTGGTTATGAAGAGGGGGATGTGTACGGTAATGCAAGTAATTTGAAACAGAGCCAGAGTGGCGTAGTATGTAACTTGTTTGTGATTCATTTTACTTACTTTCATCCAAAATAAATGTTCAAATATAAAATATAGATATGAACAAAAGCAACAAAAATGTTCAGTAAAAAGTCTAGTTTCTATGAGTATTTTTATTTTTGGTTTTTTACAAAGCTGTTATACTTTTTGAGAAACCATCTAGTCATGTTACGAAGTTTGAAAAATTGAAAATATTGCGGTTTTAATGCTTATATCTCAAAAGATAAAAAAGCTAGCTATGAACAGTAATAGTCATTTGTAACACTGTGAAAGTCGCACAAGGATGTATAATTGTATTTGAGATTGAGCTCTTTAGTTTTCGAACTGTAGTGGCCATAATTTCGATATTTTAATAATTTGACCTCTTAAAGTTTTCCAATGGGTGGGAAAGCTGAAGCATTTAAATGCCATAAGTGTTACAGCTCAATATGATTCCTCCTTGGTGATATATTGATGCACAAGCACGGGCTTTTGCAAGTGCATTTTAATTCGCTTCATAGAAATCAGGTAGTGAAGTGACTTGCGGAATTTAAAAACGCTTTTGAACCTTTTACAGTCCTATATGGATATATAGTTGGATTTCGAACTTTTTACCGTCCTATAAGGACATACAGTTGGATTTCGAATCATATTTTTCGTTTCCGAAACAAAGTAGTTATAATTTTAATATTTTAATGCTAAAACTATAACCACTATAGTGGTTATAATTTCCATATTTTAATATTTTGAACTATTTAAAAAAATTTTAATTTTGATATTTCAGTATTTTTATTCTTTCATCCCAGACCGTCCGACCTACCCAAAGTTGTAAATTGTCTGTTTGGACGGCCGGGACTGTGACACCCAATTTAGACCGGAACCCAGTGGGGACGACATCCACAGTGATCTTACCCTCATTCCCATACCGTCAACCCCTAGGAAGGGCTTACATACCCATATATTTAACGTGCTTGTACTCTGCGTGAACACAAGACAGTTCCGGCAGAGCTGGGAATCGAATACGGGTCGTCCGAAAGCAATCCTTAACTACACGGCTGTCCCGCCCATTTTAATATTACTTTCCCTGCAATACCTGGTAATGTATAGGGAAAGTATTGGAATCATGCCGAAAATCGCAACTCGAGTTTTCGACGGATCGACACGTTTCGAGACCTCTAGAATACGAAAAAACTATTTTTAGCGTGACGTCTATGCGTGTGTCTGTCTATGTGTCTGTCTGTGTGTATGTCTGTGTGTCTGTATGTCTGTGTGTCTGTCTGTCTGTCTGTGCAATGTATGTATCCACTCTAACTCAAAAACTAGTGTACCGAATTTCATAAAATTTGGTAGGTAAGTCACTTGGATGTGACCCTGATGCTGACTAGTTTTTGGTATGATTCGTAAAAACAGAATCCGCCTTTTTCTGCGAAATGGCCCTTAAAAATTTCATTTATCCGCTCTAGCTGAAATACTAATTGACCCAATTTCACAATATTTGGTGGATAAGTTACTTGTTGGATACTCTGGTGCTGATCAGAATTTGGTACGATTCGCAAAAGAAGAACCCGCCTTTTTTCCGAAATGGCCCGCAAAAATTTCATGTATCCACCCTAGCTAAAATACTAAGTGATCAAATTTCACAATATTTGGTACATAAGTTACTTGTGGGACAATCTGGTGCTGATTCAATTTTGGTACGATTCGGAAAATAACAACCTGCCTTTTTTTACGAAATGGCTCGCAAAAATCGCCAAAATCTAAAGAAAAAAAAGACTACATATGCTGAACTGTATCAATTAAATTCTTGTTTTATACGCAATCTTTGACGAGGAAAAGAATATAACACACTCCATCATACTTTAGGACTAACTGTTCTCAAGATATTTGGGATTTCTTGCATTTTTGTTATGTCGCTATCGGAAAAATGTCCAATTACCAAATAAAACAAAAATTGAATTCAAAATGCAAATTTAGTGTTATTTGGTGCAATTAAGCTCAATGAATTATTAAAGAAATAAAGAATATATGAATTTAAGTTTGCAGGGAAAGTCATGTGCTGCCCACATCAGATTTTTTTGAACTGCTTTGAAAATATCTATGCCACACACAAATGTGTTTACGCAAAACCATTTCGGCTCCATCAGACTGAAGCCACTATGGATTTCTTTTTATAGTGAGTAAATTTAATTTTTTACTATTCAATTTTCATTTAAGTTCAGAAACGTGCAATTTATCAAAAATGGTGCATGGTAGAGTCACATACATGTTGCTATCCACTTTTAAATAAAAAACATATATAATTAGGATGTTTGAAACATTTATGAAAAACACACTGTTGTTTATCTGTTATTTCTGCAGTTCTAAAGAAAATTTGCTAAATATTAAACCGCGTTCTATTATCCAAATTATTAGAAAATGAGAAGACTTTCAACTTTTAGAAATTGAAATAATCGTACACAATTTTGCTTGTGTATTTGCTCCATTTATTATAGAGGTGTGGCAACCATAGACTCATTGCGAAACACAGACATAAATGAAAAATGTCTGATTTATATTCAGGGATTGCATAAATGTGTAAATCTATCAAAAAGCCAGAGTTAGGTTTTTGATGACAGCACATCACTCTTTTTATCGATCAAAACACTGATGCTTCTTTTCACAATTTCTGAAAATAGCGGCTGCAGTTTAAATCTTTCCTTTCTTGTTTTCAAACATTTCTCTCAATTTCATCACTGAAAGATTTTTTTCTTCTGTTTAAAAAAATAAAACCCTCCCTAAAATAAACCTCCGCGGAATAAAATAATTATTAACCTTTTGCTTACGGGAGGGATAGCTTTAAAAGGTTAACGATATCAATTGGTTTCGTAGGACAAAAACAGTCTTCTTATTCAAGGAGCAAAGACATAGCAACTATACCAACAAGGGTAAGCAGGTGTCTGTCAATAAATGGTTGCCAAACGAAAAATTGTAAAGATAATCTTTTCAAATTTTCTAAATCATCCCTTAGCAGTTTTGTATCTTCCAAATTGGTATCGGTACTAATTTCTTCAAATTGGGATTTAACAAATATTTTTTGTTAAATCACAGTTAATTTTCATCAGTTTGTTAATTTAATCTTTTTTTCTGTTTCCCCCCCCCCCCCCCCACCACGTTAACCATTTTTTTCTATGTTATTTTCATCAGTCAGAAAATCGTTAAAAAATCATGATCCAGTTTTATTATGACATTCAAATCCTTGTTAATTATGATGACTTACCTATCGCAGTGATTTTAAATAAAACACCACTAATACTGCTTTTAAATTGATTTTGCAATAAATCGGAAAATGTGAAGCCCGTTAAGAATAAAAATTATTCATTCGCTTCCCATTATTCACGTCATTGTATTAAATATGTCGTAAAACCTACCATTAATCACATCCTCGATTTACACAATCAACAGAGACATTAATAATAAGGTCGACATTTAGGATTTCATCCAGAAAACACTTTCATTTTCAATTTAGTAACATATCGCTTATCAGGATGTGGCATAAAAAAGAAAATATTTAATTACACAAAGCAAGTTTTACAGATGATAATTAGACGATAAGAACGTGCAATTTCGTCAAAGTAGCTCAAAGGGAGAGCGCCGGCTGGCCAATTCGAAGTTCCCGGGTTCGATTCCCGGTTGGGCCAGCAAGGTTCTTTACAGTTTATTAATTAATACTAGTTACAATGTTAAGAATGGTCATTTTATATTATACAATATTATATCAGCTGTCCATTGCGTTGTGAACGAGCATGCATCTGACTATATTATATATTTTACAATTTTTCTCTTGGATTCATATGAATTATTTTTACATTATAAAAATTAAACATAAATACATTATAATTTCATTAAATAGAAAAATATGTTTTTTCATCAAAAGATCGATGAATCATTCTTGAGTGTGGGTATTATAGTGAAGTTGAATGTTTAAATTATTGAATTATTCTTGAAGTCATATATCTTTCTCTCTTTCTGCCAGACAGTCCGACCTACCCGAAGGTGTTCTTGCTGTTGTTGAGACCCAGACCGTCCGACCTACTAGAAAGGTGTAAGGTAACTGTTTTGTACGATCCGGAAGTGCCACCCAATTTAGATCGGAACCCAATGGGGGAGGCATCCACAGGGACCGTACCCTTCTTCCCCTACCACCAGCCTCTCGGAAGGACTTACGGACCCACATGTTTAACGTGATCGTACTCCGCGTGAACACGGCGGCAGTTTGGGCAGTGGCGGGAATCGAACCCGGGCCTACCGAGTGCAATTCCCGCGCGCTAACCACTGGGCTACCTCGCCCCTACCCGAAGGTGTAAAGTATTTACATATCATTCGTAAATTTTTTTAACTTTCCATTCCAACCCATAAACAACTGTTTTATTGAATGTCATTCCCTTGCATTAATATTCCCAGTGCATTTTTCTTACCTTCTGTATAATACATGGTAATGTATAAGGAAAGTATTGGAATCGTGACGAAAATCGCAACTCGAATTTTCGACAGATCTACACGTTTCTAGCACTTTAGAACCCGAAAAATCAATTTTCAGTATGACGCCTGTGTGTGTTTCTATCTATCTGTGTGACCACCTGCCTGTGAGATGTATGTATCCACGCTATTACAAAAGCTATTCCACTCAATTTTTGCGCAATTTGGTAGGTAAAGCCATTCATAGGTTACCTTCGGACCAATTAGATTTTGGTACGATTAGGAAAACAACATTTTTTTTTTGTTTTTCGCCATATGGCAAGTAAAAATCGTCAAAATCTTAAATAAAAGACAAAATATGCATAATTGTATTGATTAAATTATTGTTTCATTCCTAATTTTTAATACCAAGAAGAATGTGACCAACCCTATTTTTGTAAGCCAACCGTTTTCGAGATATTTATTTATTATTATTATTTTTTATATATACTTTTTGCTTACTGGCGATATTTTATAATGCGATAAGTCGCCAGATGAGGAGCAATGTTTCAAAACTGTACATATAATTGCATAATTTCAAATGTACTTGTCATTTTGCTACATTGAACTCAATTCAATGAATTATGAAAGAAGTGAAAGATATTGAGCCTGTAGTGAAAGTCATGTAGAGCCCACACCAGATTTCTCCAACGGGTCATCTTGAAAATCAATTCCAAGATTTTGAATAAACAAGTCGATCAATAAATTTGATGACAATTGACACCAAACTTTTATTGATTGATTTCAAAAGTTTTAGAGACCTTACTAATGAACCAAACGGTTGAGCAGAGTAACTCGCTCCCTATTAACCATAGCCACCTTCGTCAACTCGCCAAAACTACTGAAAGATGAAAATCTTTGAAAATATGTATTTCATCATAGTGAGAGTAGATTTTATTTATTTTGTTATAAAAATTCATACATTAAAAAGTTTTATATTTAAATCATTTTTAATTTTAAAAAAATATTTCACACGTCTAGAATTTCCCGGCCGTCTAGATTTTCCCGGCGGTCCAACTGGTTGCTCAAGTCCTTGGATGAGTCGGGCGGTCTGGGTCTTCAACACGTCTAGAATTAATTTAAAGTAAACGGCATCAAAAACGGTTGCAAATTAAGCATACAGTGGTAAAAAGTTCATTTATGCACATTGCAGTTTCTCCCAGGTTGACGTTTCTTTTAATTTTTTTTTTTTTTTTTTTTTTCCAGTTTCTAATTTTCTTGTCTGTAGGAAGGGTTGCAAGAAAAGTTATCCTATTTACTTAGAAATTAATATTAAACTAATAAGCAATCATGTCCTAACTTTAATTTTTTTTATTTTTGAAAAGCTATTAATTAAATGCATTTTGTTATAAAATAATATATGCTTCCATAAGGAATTAAGCTACAGTCGCGAAAATTGGCATGTATGAATAGTTTGAGGAGATAGGCAAATAATTAGAATTTAGGAACAAAAAGACGTTTTATTAAGAAATGGTGACAACAAGAAGATGACAGAGTAGTAAGTGCTAATTCCTCCACTGGTAGCTAGTTATACAATCCGGTATTTGGTGAGGGATATAGTCAATTAAGTTGTGTATATTCGTTTGTGAAAGATTCTACTACTGGTCAGCTAATTTAATGGTATTCCGAGAAGGCTGCAATTGCCGTCCCAGCATGTCCCAGACGGGTTCTATTGGTGATAGGTATGGGAACCTGGATGGCCATGAGAGGGTATTAAAGCCTCGTAGATATTGTTGAGAAAGTCGTGCAATATGTTATCGAACGTTGCTTGTTGGTAATTATAACCTGGGCCGCTTGACAGCATAGGTTGAATAAATAATCAACTGCAGAAAATCGTCGTCGTACAAGCTAGTCGTCATATTATCTTACAGCGCAAATGAAGGAGATCGGTTTCCCCACGAGATGGTTCCCCAGACTGTCACATCACGTATGGTGGTCGTGTGTCGTTTGACAACAAATGCAGGATTGGGACACTGTCCAATCCTCTTTCATACTCATATGCAGCGGTCTTCAGCATTGAGAGAGAAACGGGATTCGTCGATAAAGACAACATGCCTCCAATCGGACACTGTCTATGCTGGCCAAGCGCGGTACCAATCCAGCCGGTGTTGAGGGGTTCTATATTGAGGGTTCAGTGGTAGCCATCTTAATGAACGTCGACACCTAATCCCACCTTTTGCTAGTCGTTTCCGAATAGTATCCCTTGAAACAGGTTGTATGGAGGATGGCAAATACCTTCGAGTGGCTGATGACGACGCATTGGTGTGGCCGTGGCTCCTCTCCTGATTGCACGATCTTCTCGAGTAGTTGTCTGTCTGGGGTACTCTGAACCTCTGCGACGGTTACATGTGCCTTCTCTGATCCACTGTTGCCAGCACTGAGTAATTACCATATCGCTCCTACCAAGATGGCCACAGATATGTCTGTTGGACTAGCGAGCTTCTTTTAGGCTTATGATGCGACCTCTCTGTAAGTCTGACAATTGTTCGTAGCGCCATCGAGTACGTCTCAAATGCATCTGTGAACACGGTATCAAAGCAGATAATCCAATTCCAATTGCCGTGAGTGAGAGCACCAATCGTTTAAATGCCTCATGATGAGAAATTCTCAAGCGCGTTTCAACATCATTGACGGTAAAAGTTTGATCATTTGCATAACTCTTAAAACGACATTTACATGCCGAGTTTCGCAACAATAGTTCATTATTTTACGGATGGATATCTTTCTTTGCAACAGAGTGCATTTGGTTTGATTTAAAAAAGAAAATACGAAAATCTGCATTAATATAAATGCGGTATTCCAATTCTACGAGCAAGAATTGCTTCAACCTTCCATCTGTGCTAATATTCTTGACCATGACATTATTTGATCAGAATCTTCATTAATGATTTTTCAAAAATATTTTTCAAAAATTCAATGATTTTTCAAAAGTATTATTTTATAAAATAATACTTTTGAAAAATTAAATATTTAGTGGTGAATAAAAGCATTCAATAGATGAAATTTAATAAGAAAAAATATTTCTGGTGACTTTAGTTAAAAAATTAACTTGCTTAATCTATTATTTTTTGAGCCATGGCACATCTTCGAAATCCCATGTTTAAACACCTGCCATGATACGTATTAAGAAAACATTGATATGTCCATGCTAATAACCTGAAAATTTTGAAGTTTAAAAATATAGAAAATATGTTCTTTTGTTCAAAACTAAAGCCATAGCAAAATATATATCATTTTTATCCTCGAAAACTACTGTCTCCCCTTAAATATTCCTTTGAAGTTTCAACTTTGGAAATATTTGTCCTAAACAATTATACAAATTCCACAAATATTTTTTCTGTAATTATAAACAATAATTGTCGAGAATAAGTGATTAAAGTATATGCTGAAAAGCGCATCATATAAACGAAACCAGTCCATGGATACTGTAACCTGTAGTGTGGACGTAAGCCTAACAGATAACAACGCGTTTTGAGTGTTTTAAATATTGATTTTCCCTTATTTTCATTAGAGAAAATTATTTAAAAATTATAACACCAGCATCCTCTTACGTTCGACATTTTTCAACAAAATGGCTTAACTGTCAACGTATTTAAATTCAACAGCATCAACATTTCATTAAAATGCTATTCGCACTAAAACAATGGATTGTGAAATCCAGTTACGAAGAAAAAATGTTCAGCCGTTTCCGCTAACTGACGTCATGATGTCAAATATTCCGTGAAGTCTGCAGAGTTTGCGCAACCTGCAGAGATATTTAAGTTAATGTCAACATTTTCGAATTCGCACCAAAAGTTTCTGTTTATCTTCCACAGCAGTTCCAATATTGATTAAGTTTTTAAAAGTCGTCCTGAAGTGTCACTGGAAGGCAAATTATTAAGCTGTCGCTATAATTCTTGGAATAAAGCTAAAACGACCTGATATTGAATAAGAGTTAGAGAAGCGTATCTTAAATAAGAATAAAATATGCATTAGTTAATACTAATTATGAGTACTGATTAAATCATAAAAGTAATGTATAATACCTTCTAATATACACAGAATCAGGGAAACTCAACGACCAGGACAATAACTCAAGTGTTAGTTGACAAGGTTTACCACGTATTTTTCATGCAGGTGTATAAGAAACCCCTATCTGCGCTAAGGTGAGACGGATTTACGTGGATACAGGGTTATATCTCGCTCCCTGTTGAAAGAGATAGAGGAGATTATCCGATAAATACATATGTACAGCATTGCTAAATTAGTACTTAGCACTTTTATAGCACAAGGAAAACTACATAACTCACTAAATATCGATTTTAAAATATACATTTTTATTAATCTGCATGTAACAGTAGCAGTGTAGAGACATTTGAATAAACGCGGAAACATCTTTTTATACACGTGTAAGAATACATTGTTTATAAAAGTGAACATTTTGTATTTTATATACACTCTATAACAAAAAATCGACGCACCAAGAAGGAGTTGTCCGATTGTGATAAAAATTGGTGGATGTGAAAAACATACATAGAAAAAGAAGCGATTGAAATTTCAGAACAATTTAATGATTTAGAGTTTGACCGTATACAAAGGGAGGAAGTCAATAAGGCGTTGGTCTACCTCTGGTCTGGATGCAAGAAGTCACCTGACGTGGCATAGGCTGATAAAGTTCACGGGTAGTTTCCTGCGGAAGGTCTTGCCAAATCGTCTCCAACTGTCGGGCTAAATCGTCAACATTCCGGTATAGTTGCACTCACCTTCTCATAACGTCCCAAACATGCTCTATGGGAGAGAGATCAGGAGACGTAGCTGGCCAAGCTTGAAGACCATTCATAGCAGCACGTGCCGTGTGCGGCCGGGCATTATCTTGTTGAAAAGTAAGTCCGGGGTGTCGCAAAAGGAACGGTAACACAACCGGTCGTAGATTGTTGTCTACGTACCGTTGTGCCAGAAATGACTACCAAAGGGTCCGGCTATTAAAGGAGATGGCACACTAGACTATACCCATCTGCAGATATACATCTGCCCAGATATACACCTGCCCAGATATACACCTGCCCAGATATACACTTGCTGAATGCGCAGTTCCGATGCGCTAGAATTCCCACTATTTATTCATTGGACACCAAATTTTATTCATTTGCATGTTCGCTCAAAATATCTTTGCACATACGAAATTTCATTCCAATCGGACACCTCCTTCTTGGTGCGTCGATTGTTTTGTTATAGAGTATATAATAAAGTCAATTTCCTTCTGCCGCACTGCCTAAATGTTCGAGTTTAGAGGGTAGGTGGATTATATACACTGGCTTACAGGGTTCTTTTCCATAGTTTTAGGAGAGACAAAAATGATTAGTATTATTTATGCAACATTCTACAACTTTGATTTTTCCCTTATCACTAACAGGAAACGAGGCAGCCACTTTGTAACCCTTTAGAAATGGGATTCTGCCCGATAAAGTTGTCTCTTCATAAAGCGTCACTGAGATTTCCTATATAACTATAGAAAAAATCTGATGTGGACAGCACATGACTTTCCCTGCAGACTTATATCCTCGTTCTCTTTATTTTAATTAAATTTATTTCACTTTTATTCAATTTTCGTTCTCATTCGGTAACCGGGCTTATTTTCAAAAGTGGCGTAGGGAAAGTACGAAAAACTAAAATATCTCGAGAACGGCTAGTCCTAATGTAATGGGGTTGGTCTTATTCTTTTCGTCGTTAAACATTACGTATTAAACAGGCATTTAATGGATATATCTGAGTATACCTAGTTCTTTAGTTTAGATTTTGAAGATTTTTGCGGGCCGTTTTGCAAAAAAAGGCAGGTTATTTTTTTCCGAATCGTACCAAAATCTAATCAGCACCAGAGTGACCTATACGTGTTGGTCTTATTCTTTTCGTCGTTAAACATTACGTATTAAACAGGCATTTAATGGATATATCTGAGTATACCTAGTTCTTTAGTTTAGATTTTGAAGATTTTTGCGGGCCGTTTTGCAAAAAAAGGCAGGTTATTTTTTTCCGAATCGTACCAAAATCTAATCAGCACCAGAGTGACCTATACGTGACTCATCTACCGAATTTTGTGAAATTCGGTTCATTAGTTTTTCAGCTAGAGTGGATACAAGCTTTTGCGGACCATTTCGCAAAAAAAAGCGGGTTCTTTTATTCCGAATCGTACCCAAAACTAATCAGCACTAGCCCCGCCCACAAGTGACTTACCTACCAAATTTTGTGAAATTCGGTCCATTAGTTTTTTAGTTACAGTGGATACAAAATCTGCACAGACAGACAGACACACAGACAGACAGACAGACAGACACACAGACAGACAGACAGACACACAGACAGACAGACAGACAGACACACGCACAGACGTCACGCTAAAAATGGTTTTTTCGTATTCTAGGGGTCTCGAAACGTGTAGATCCGTCGAAAACTCGAGTTGTGATTTTCGGTATGATTCCAATACTTTCCCTATACATTACCATGTATTGCAGGGAAAGTAAAAATATATATGATAGCCCTAATACAGCTTGAGTTATTTGTCAGATCCATGATTTTCTTGGGCACCCTGTATGCACACTGCAAATATTGCGTAGGTAGTTTGACCGGGAAAACTATTTCCTATCGATGGATTTATGTTGTTAAATTTTGTATCTTCACCAATTCCCTGCAAATGAACATCTTATGTTTCCTTATCTCCTTTTCTACAAACTGATTAACTTAGCCATTACCGTTTCCAGCCATTTTCGTTCAAGTCCCAAAACTGTGCTACATATTTTCCAGCAGATCTACCGTAAGTATTTTAGAATTGGCTAGTCACATTTTGCGGGGCTTAATATAATTCTCGCGACATATGAGTTACGGCCCAATGATCTTAATTTTCCAAACTGTACCTATAATTTGCACAACTTTATCTCCGATAGCTGTGATTCGTTACAATGCGGTTTTTAAATTATATTCCATTTTAATGGGAAATTAAAAAAAGATATATTATATAATTCATTTTAAACAACTCCTAAACTTCTCAAGATGAGCCGTCAATACATTAATCATCCAATCAAAACATGAGAGAAACACATGAAACACATTGAAACACATTTTGATCCTCTCGCAACTATCGGCATGTTAATTCACACTCTACCTTTACCGCGAGTGTAGATATGTTTATCTCTCGCTTGCCAAATGTTTTCATTTATCTTCACCCATCATATATGAAGAATAACTTATAATTTCTAGTATGTCTTTTAAAAACATAATCATGAATATGAAACTGCAGGTGATACATAGTAGTGGTAGCTTTTGAGCTATCACAATTATAGAAAATCTAATGTGAACAGCACATAACTTTTTCTACATAATACAATAACTTTACTTCTTTTAATGCTAATAATGATGAACTCAAGGTACAGTGTCTTTACCGTTGAAAAGTATACTGACATCTGGCAATTTTCTCGAGGAGAACATTTACAATTATTTTGAAGTACCAAATTCACTTATATTTCGCACAAATATAAGTTTGGACTCCTGCAACAAGAGATCAGACATTGATATTACATTTGCGTTATGAAAAATCCACAATTTAAAGTTCAGTGACGAATTTAAATGTCTATTAATCTCGAAATCATACGCGCTATGTCGTTTTCTAGCTTTATAAGTTTATGTTTAACTTTATACAAGAATTTTATGCAAAATAATTTTATTTCGAATTTCATTCAATAGTCTAAGTAAACAACAATAAACGGTGAAATTGCAAATTAAACTAAATGCATACATTTCTTCAATGTGAGGTATACTCTAGAAGAATAAGAACGCAAACACTAAATTTGCATACCTGGGACTTTGTGTGATGAATTGCTCAAATAATTTAGACTATTTCATTAAAATTAGAACTAATAATATAATTATTTCAATTGCTTTCGACTTGTTAATTGTATTTAGAAGGCATAAAGATGACTTCAAGATAGCGATTGTAGTAAATCGTATCAAATAAAATGCATTGGACTTATCTGTATATATTAGCAAGTATTTTGGGCTTCGTCATTTAGTTAATACGTTAAAATCAAATTGTGCCAAGCATGAAAAAAATGTAGTATTGCCATTTAATGTTTTAATGCAATGCATATTTGTGCGATAAAAAAATAAATGCCAGTAGTTAGACACGTTAGAATTTCTAATCAAATCAGTGTAAGCAGAAATTGGAATTAAGTTTTTCGAGATTCAGTGAAAATGACAAAGACTTCTCTTCCTCCCAACTTTACGTGGAAAATTAGTTAGTGGCTCCGAGGGCACAAAATTTAATTACGTCAATAAACTTAATTTGATATTTACATATTGAGGGTTAAGAATGCTATTTACGCTGTCGAATAAAATTCACAGGCTCTAGACGTCGCAAGTGTTTTGATAAGATGTTTTTGTAAAGAAGTTGCCATATTATATAAAGGAAAAACTGCAGAGTATGTGTGACCTTCATCTTACTACCTTAAATATAGAGACTGACCCCGAATAGTTTGAAATTGTATCACCTGTATTTACGGTCGGAATCGCACACAAATTTATATTTAGTATAATATTAATAGTGCTGATGTAAAAAATGGGTATTAACATTTGAATGTTCGGACAAAATAAGCAACTAAATATGAAAATGAACCCTTATGCAAATTATGCAAATTAGATGCACGTTTTTATAGTGGACATTATTCCTAAACTAGCGATACTTTTGGTTTGACTGCATGACCCGAGAAGAGTTGGAATAAAGAGTGTTGATTATATTTCTTTCAACCGACTATATATAATATAGTAAACTTGCCATTCATATTTGGTCAAATCTCTTTAGTGATTTTTGAGATTACAAAGTGCCGACGATTCGAACCACACACACACACTCACTCATAGGCCGACAAAAGCCATTTCTTGTATCTGTTAACCCAAAAGATATATTTACGTTGAAAACATGCCTTATTATTAAGACACACACTTGGCTTATTATTACACACACAAACACACACACAGACGTCACGCTAAAAATGGTTTTTTCGTATTCTAGAGGTCTCGAAACGTGTAGATCTCGTCGAAAACTCGAGTTGTGATTTTCGGTATGATTCCAATTCTTTCTCTATACATTACTATGTATTGCAGGGAAAGTAAAAATCTGATGTGGGCAGCACATGACTTTTCCTGAAGACTTATATCCACGTTCTCTTTATTTTATTTAAATTTAATTCACTTTTAATTCAATTTTCGTTCTCACTTGGTAACTGAACTTATTTTCAAAGGTGGCGTAGAGAAAATACGAAACAACTAAAATATCTCGAGAACGGCTAGTCCTAGTGTAATGGCGTTGGTCTGATTCTTTTATTCGTTAAAAATTGCGTATGAAACAAGTATTTAATGGATAAAGCATACGCATTTTTTATTTTATATTTTGGCGATTTTTGTCATTTCTTAAAAAAATCCAGGTTGTTCTTTTCCAAATCGTACCAAAATCTAATCAGCACCAGATCATCCTACAAGTAACTTATCTACCAAACTTTGTGAAATTTGGTAAATTAGTATTTTAGCTAGAGTGGATACATGAAATTTTTACTGGCTTTTTCGCAAAAAAAGGCGGGTTCTGTTTTTACAAATCCTACCAAAAACTAATCAGCACCAAGGCCTCACCCAAGTGACTTACATACCAAATTTTGTAAAATTCGGTCCATTAGTTTTTTTAGTTAGAGTGGATACATACATTGCACAGACAGACACACACACAGATGTCACGCTAAAAATAGTTTTTTCGTATTCTAGAGGTCTCGAAACGTGTAGATCCGTCGAAAACTCGAGTTGTGATTTTCGGCATGATTCCAATACTTTCCCTATACATGACCATGTATTGCAGGGAAAGTAAAAATCTGATGTGGGCAGCACATGACTTTCCCTGCAGACTTATATTGATGTTCTCTTTATTTTAATTAAATTTATTTCACTTTTAATTCAATTTCGGTTCTCATTCTGTAACCGGGCTTATTTCCAAAGGTGGCGTAGGAAAAGTACGAAAAACTAAAATATCTCGAGAACGGCTAGTCCTAGTGTAATGGGGTTGGTCTTATTCTTTTCGTTGTTAAAAATTACGTATTAAACAATCATTTAATAGATATATTTGAGCATGCGTAGTTCTTTAGTTTAGATTTTGATGATTTTTGCGAGCCATTTTGTAAGAAAAGGCAGGTTATCTTTTTCCGAATCGTACCAAAATCTAATCAGCACCAGGATGACCCACAAGTGACTCATCTACCGAATTTTGTGAAATTCGGTCCAGTAGTTTTTTTGCTGGAGTGGATACAAGCTTTTGCGGGCCGTTTCGCTCAAAAAGGCGGGTTCTTTTTTCCCGAATTGTATCCAAAACTAATCAGCACCAGCCCCGCCCAAAAGTGACTTACCTACCAAATTTTGTGAAATTCGGTCCATTAGTTTTTCAGTTAGAGTGGATAAAAAATCTGCAAAGACAGACAGACAGACAGACAGACAGACACACAGACATACACACAGACAGACACACAGACATACAGACACACAGACATACACACAGACAGACACACAGACAGACACACGCATAGACGTCACGTTAAAAATGGTTTTTTCGTATTCTAGAGGTCTCGAAACGTGTAGATCCGTCGAAAACTCGAGTTGTGATTTTCGGCATGATTCCAATACTTTCCCTATACATTACCATGTATTGCAGGGAAAGTAAAAAGGACTACCACATATGACTTTGTGAGATACATGTAGTCATTATATATTCATCATTAAGTAAGTTTATAAGGTTTCAAATCACTTTCCTTGAGTAGAATTAAATAAATAGACAACTCTCTGCTGAAAAATATTAACTCTAAACGTCAAATCAGCCCTTAGTAAGATAAAAATATCCAAACAATCCTTCAGAATTCAATATCATGCCTTGCAATCATTATAAACCCAAAGAGATATATTTTTTGTAGAAATTCTAACTTAAAACTGGAGCAAAGAGCCTTAATATAGAAATTTAGGGTAAGCTTTAAGCCAAAAATTGGTTCACATAAAACTGATTTGGACACAACTGATCGATAAAACTTTGCACATGATAGGATTAAAATGCATGCTGCGAGAACTAATCGTAGTAGAGTAACATTGATTTCCAGTCTCAGATCCAGGTTTAATTGAGACGCCATCATACTATTTCCGTCATCTTCATAACAATTTCAGTTCCCTTTTGAGAACTTATGGGCCCCTTCATAGACCGCTCTTTTTTGTATCGCAGAACTTGTTACGATATAAAATTGTTAATTCACAGTATATATATAAACAAAGATTGCATTTAATTTTGCTGGGAGAAAGTTGTGTAAATGAGGGGACTTTTTGTATCCTACCTTGATAAATTATTTCACTTGGTTCACTAAGAGTGATACCTAATTGTTTGAAAATTAAACAGATATGGCCATGCCGTGGTGATGACTTTCATGAAGGATTTTATATAATGTATAAATATTATTATACATGGATTATACATGGATTATACATGGATTATACATGGTAATGTATAGGGAAAGTATTGGAATCATGTCGAAAATCACAACTCGAGTTTTCGACGGATCTACACGTTTCGAGACCTCTAGAATACGAAAAAACCATTTTTAGCGTGACGTCTTTGTGTGTGTGTCTGTGTGTCTGTCTGTGTGTCTGTCTGTGTGTCGGTCTGTGTGTCTGTCTGTATGTCTGTCTGTGTGTCTGTCTGTGCAGATTTTGTATCCACTCTCCTTAAAAAACTAATATACCGAATTTCACAAAATTTGTAAGGTAACTCACTTGAGGGCGAGTCTGTTGCTGATTAGTTTTGGGTACGATTCGGGATAAAAGAACCGGCCTTTTTTTTGCGAAATGGCTCGCAAAAGCTTGTATCCACTCTAACTCAAAAACTAATAGAGCGAATTTCACAAAATTCGGTAGATGAGTCACTTGTAGGTCACCCTGGTCCTGATTAGATTTTGGTACGTTTCGGAAAAAAATAACCTGCCTGTTTTTGCAAAATGGCCAGCAAAAATCGTCAAAATCTAAACTAAAGAACTACGTATGCTGAAATATATCCATTAAATGCTTTTTTAAGACCTCTAGAATACGAAAAAACCATTTTTAACGTGACGTCTGTGTGTGTGTGTCTGTCTGTCTGTCTGTCTGTCTGTCTGTCTGTCTGTCTGTGCAATGTATGTATCCACTCTAACTCAAAAACTAATGGACCGAATTTCATAAAATTTGGTAGGTAAGTCACTTGGGTATGACCGCGGTGCTGATTAGTTTTTGGTACGATTCGTAAAAACAGAACCCGCCTTTTTTGCGAAATGGCCCGTAAAAATGTCCTGTATCCACTCTAACTAAAATATTAATTGACCAAATTTCACAAAATTTGATAGATAAGTTACTTGGGGGATACTCTGGTGCTGATTAGATTTTGGTATTATTCGGAGAAAAACAACTTTTTTACGAAATGGCCCTCAAAAATCGCAAAATCTAAAAAAAGCTACGCATGTTCAAATATATCAATTAAATGCTTGTTTTATACGTAATTTTTGATGAGGAAAATAATAAGATCAACTCAATTACTCTAGGACTAACCATTCTCGAGATATTTGAGATTTTTCGCATTTAATTATGCCACTTTTAGAAAAACGTCTAATTACCAAATAAAAACAGAAATTGAATTAAAAAGCACAAATTTAGTTTCATTTTGTGCAATTAAATTCAATTTAATGAATTATTAAAGAAAAAAAAATATGAATTTGAGTCTGCAGGGAAAGTCATGTGCTGTCCACATCAGATTTTTTACTTTCCCTGCAATACATGGTAATGTATAGGGAAAGTATTGGAATCATGCCGAAAATCACAACTCGAGTTTTCGACGGATCTACACGTTTCAAGACCTCTAGAATGCGAAAAAACCATTTTTAGCGTGACGTCTGTGTGTGTGTCTGTCTGTCTGTGTGTCTGTCTGTGTCTCTGTCTGTCTGTCTGTCTGTCTGTCTGTCTGTCTGTCTGTGCAGATTTTGTATCCACTCTAACTAAAAAACTAATGGACCGAATTTCACAAAATTTTGTAGGTAAGTCACTTGTGGGCGGGGGGGCTGGTGCTGATTAGTTTTGGGTACGATTCGGAATAAAAAAACCCGCCTTTTTTTGCGAAATGGCCCGCAAAAGCTTGTATCCACTCTAGCTGAAAAACTAATGAACCGAATTTCACAAAATTCGGTAGATAAGTCACTTATATGTCACCCTGGTGCTGATTAGATTTTGGTACGATTCAGAAAATAATAACCTGCCTTTTTTTGTAGAATGGCCCGCAAAAATTTCCAAAATCTAAACTAAAGAGCTACGTATGCTCAAATATATCCATTAAATGCTTGTTTAGTGCGTAACTTTTAACGAAGAAAAGAATAAGACCAACCCCATTACACTAGGACTAGCCGTTCTCGAGATATATTAGTTTTTGTCGTATTTTCCCACCCCTCCTTTGAAAATAAGTCCAGTTTTCAAATGAGAACGAAAATTGAATTAAAAGTGAATTACATTTAATTGAAATAAATAGAACGTGGATATAAGTCTGCAGGGAAAGTCATGTGCTGCCCATATCAGATTTTTTACTTTCCCTGCAATACATGGTAATGTATAGGGAAAGTATTGGAATCATGTCGAAAATCGCAACTCGAGTTTTCGACGGATCTACACGTTTCGAGACCTCTAGAATACGAAAAAACTATTTTTAGCGTGACGTCTGTGTGTGTGTCTGTGTGTCTGTGTGTCTGTCTGTCTGTCTGTGCAGATTTTGTATCCACTCTAACTAAAAAACTAATTGACCTAATTTCATAAAATTTAGTAGGTAAGTCACTTGTGCACGAATCTGGTGCTGATTAGTTTTGGGTATGACTCCGGTTAAAAGAACCCGCCTTTTTGCGAAATGGCCCGCAAAAGCTTGTATCCACTCTAACTGAAAAACTAATGGTGCTGATTTGGAATGGTGCTGAACCCTGCTGCTGATTAGATTTTGGTATAATTCGAAAAAAAAATAACCTGCTTTTTTTTGCAAAATGGTCCGCAAAAAATCAAAATCTAAACTTAAGAACTACGCATGCTCAAATATAGCCATTAAATGCTTGTTTAATACGTAATTTTTAACGAAGAAAAGAATAAGACCAACCCCATTACACTAGGACTAGCCGTTCTCGAGATATTTTAGTTTTTCGTATTTTTCCTACACCTTTTTTGAAAATAAGTCCAGTTTTCAAATGAGAACGAAAATTGAATTAAAAATGAATTAAATTTAATTTAAATAAATAGAACGTGAATATAAGTCTGCAGGGAAAGTCATGTGCTGCCCACATCAGATTTTTATTACTTGCTGCAGCATTGTTTTCACACCCCAAGCCCGTGACTCTAATCCTGTGTTGCGACCCAGAGGAATACCACACGGGTCGCAAATATGAATCATAAATGCTAAATATACAAAGATAATCTCACCAGTAAATGCGTTTTAGAATTTTGAGTCGTGAATAAAAAAGTTAAAAATCAAAGTTTTGTGGAAACCATAATGAACATATCACCGGCAGCCAGTCAATTATGTGTACTTATTCATACTAGCCACCCTGTAACCAATTTCACAATTATTTAATAGTTGCTAGACATTTTGGACTAAGCACAACTAATTAGAAAACTGATTTTAAAAACTATAAAAGTCAACGGATGAATCAATGGATCAAAAGATAAGTTAGTTCTATCATATCACACTACTTTTATAATCATACCACCATTGACAATATAAGAAATATACGCTTAAAATATCCTATTAGATTTCCTGGAATAAATTATTAAATCTCCTTCTACTGACTTTGAATGACAAAATAATAATTTTAATCAGTTAACAAATATAAATGTCATCATGTCATTATATTAATGTGCAAAATATTTTTAATTTAAATTCCGCATACACGATAGAGTTGAAAAAATATTTTTGTAGTTCCAAAATTGAAAAGAAAAGTATTTTATAATAAATCTTAAATTCCTGCTTCCCGAGAAAAATTCTCATTGTTTGGTTGTCAAAACAAAATATTATTAGTTTCTGGAAAACGACAATAACAATATTTATGAAGAATAAGATTTAAGACTTTCTTCTGACAACTTCGAAGGAATCTTATAATGTTCTGAAAAGTTCTTTCAACAATATATTTTTGCTTCTTTTTCCTGTATGTGTGTGTAGACTTTTATGGGTTTGCAGCGTTCGAAAAACATTATATTTGGAATGTAATGAACTCTAAAATTTGACGGAAAATAATAAGAATTTAAACTTTTGACGCAAAGCGTTTATGAATGCCAAGATTTTTCAAACCATTTCGCTTTGATGATTTTTCTGCTTTTAGAAGATACATAGGTATTGGTTTCAATGAAGAAGCCTGTCAACACAGGTTTCCTTATAGGATTTATAATTATAACTATTAAGCATTCTTTTCTTAAAGCAACCACTTACGACAACATTATGGCACAGCACAGTATGGCAAAACACATTTACAAATTATATTTTTAACCGCATGCACAGAATGTTGAGATCTATACTATTAATTTTTGTCAGCCTGTGCCAAATGTTTCTATATTTCTATGTATGAATGTATCACAGTGAATATGACATTTTGTGCAATTTTAAATAATACACATTTATTTTAAAATATTTTAATTTTTTTTATCAAAATTTTATTGTGAATTTAATCTTTTACTCAAAATTGTGTATTCCCAGTTTACTTTTTTAAAGACTTCTAAGGGCATTTTCAACGGCCAAAGAGCCATTTCTTCATTTTACTTTCTCACGCTTACTTTACAGGATGAGTCTACAGCTTCAAATTCAATTCTTCAAATTCACTTGCACGTGTTTTTAAGAGGGGGGGGCAAGTAACAAGTTACTTGCCCCCCCCCCCTAAAACACGTGCAAGGATTTTACATGCTTAACCCATTACGGTCAAAATTCCTTCGCAGCCAAAGACTTTGTTTCCCACAAACACCGAAATCCTTTAATTCTACCCCGTTCACGTTAACATGGGCAGTCTTATGATGAAGGCGATTTTCGCTGTCAACTTATGAAAATAATGTGCCATAGATACTCCCACCTCACAGTACAGCTGGAGAGAATTCGCAGATGGGACCAAGTTGCTAGAAAGGGGGATTTCAACATCATATTCCCCTTGATTTGAGTATGTCCAAGGCTACAAACCAATCAGATTGACTATAAATCCAGGAGGGGACAATTACGTGTGTCCTGAGACAGCGTTATCACTAAAGCAAAATAATAATAATAATAATAATAATAATAATAATAAG
Source organism: Amaurobius ferox (assembly GCA_951213105.1). Taxonomy (NCBI): domain Eukaryota; kingdom Metazoa; phylum Arthropoda; class Arachnida; order Araneae; family Amaurobiidae; genus Amaurobius; species Amaurobius ferox. The sequence continues at coordinate 85,543,956 of OX578137.1, forward strand.
AGAGAATCTGGAGAGCGACGACCAGAATGACAGTCTTGTGCCGGTCACTATGCTCTTTTTTTTTCATATTGGTTTGATGATGCAGAATTTTCGGTCCGAGAGACCACAGAATGTTAGCCTTGCGCTAAGCTGATCCGATTCAGGTGATGGGATTTTGTTCCCTATAAAGCCTCAAGATAGGTACCTAGAAAACCACGATGGGACCGTCGCAATTCTATCCGTGATGATTGGTTTCGTTTTTGTTAGCTGAAATCTCCAAATGCTGTTAGAATATGGTACGGCTGCTAGTTATGGACAGGGGTCCTCCTATGTCATATGTGTTATTCCAGCATACTATTATCAAGGGCTAGTGCGTTTTGGTGAAAAGTCACCTAGAGCTAATACATTTCAAAAAACTACTGACTCACGATCTGTGAAAGAAAGAACAATCTGTGTCATAAAATAAATATTGATAATTCAGGCGCTGATGCCAGCATTAGATTCCTCAACGTACCGATGTCTGCTCAACCACGTAAGTCTTATTTTGCATTTGTTCTGCGAGATAGCTATGACTCTAATCAATTGGAATAATGTAACATGTAAGAGAGAAATTAAAGCTGTTTCTTTTCTTTTACCCATTTAATTGAAGAATATATTTCTGTCTTGTTATATTTATGCAGAATGCATAAATATAACAAGAATATAAATATAACAAGTCTTGGATTTTGAAATAAAATAATTATTGATAAATCCGATATATGTAATATAGCTGGTATAAGATGATGAATTGCATTATGTATTACTCCGAGCATAACCATAAATATATATACAAATATTAATAAATAATCATTTTGGATCCATACCTGTCTTTTAATTGCCTCTGATCTTATGGAATTAAGTAATTATAATGATGTTTATTTTCAGCTACTATGGAGTGTAAGTCTCCCTTTTAAAATGCAAACCACTTGATTCGATCTTATGTGTTAAGTAATAGACCAAAATTAATGATATCTTAATGAAGTATGCTTATTTAGCAATTACTGCGCAGTTTTAAGTGGTCTATTATTTTATATCAGGAGTACTTATGGCCTATACATCCTGATAGCATATATACGCACTTTGCTGAAAAGTTAATAATTGATCTAGAACATTGTGATTTATTATTATTTATTATTTATTTATTACATTCAGCTAACAATCCGAGGAGTTGTAGAAAAAGTTAAATGCAAAATTATATATTTAAGATTTCTTTAAATATCGTTTATAAGTTTCAATTGTATAATAATTTCATCATTATAATCACTGTATGAAAAATTGACTCTAATTGAATGCAAACTTTTAAAATGGCATTTAACATTTAAATCTTACATTCCTGGTTAAAATATAACTTTCCTCTTAAAAATTACGTCTCATTTTCCAAATTTTTTCAACACAAATCACTTTACACCGATTTTACCTCTTTCGAAGAAGGGACTTGCTTAATTCATACTCACAGTATTTTAGAACATATCGCACCCACACACATAGTTTTGATTTAGGTATATTTAGCTGCTAAAACGGAACTTACTCACCCACTTTAGACACAACCCCCTCCGGAATGAGGAACCTGCTTAACGCGGAATCACAGTGTTCCAGTGCTTATCACTCCCACTCTTTAGTTTCGACTTCGGCACCTGCCCTCGTATAACGGGACAAAGACATTTTTTCGTGCGTTTCGCATCGAAATAATAACAAAGTCAAATAATACCAATATTTATCGGGAGACGTACGTAATCCGCATATATCCGGGGATATTAGAAGCGCAAATGTTGCAAGCGGATAAAAGGAAATCTTTCGAACGTCTTTATGAAACCATCGTAAGGCGGATGTTTTCTTCTAGTTCCACCTACTGAATCGTGCAGCAAAACTTTCAATTTTCAATGAACTTGAAAACACGCTTAAGAGAGATACGTATCGGAGCTAACAAAAACAGACGTCCTTAAAGCAACCACTTACGCTTTCGAATACGTCTACTTAATACACAACTGGTTTTCTTGGCGGGAATTCTTTCCAACCATTGCAAATGAAGTGGAAAGTGTGGATGGAAATTTGAATATGAAGGTCACCATGGCGGCATGCAGAATCGCTCTCACAATCGAAGATTCGGAAGCAGTTTTTTCATTTTGATCACTCCTGGAAGTTGTAAATAGTTAAAATGCTAATTGACGATTGTTTTACCTTCAATATGAACAAGAAACGTACTCTTGAATTTAAAAATTTTATTATTGGATAGCATTGAGAAAACTATTAGGTGTCATGTTTTACTTTCAATCGTTATTATTTTTATTTATATACAGGCTGCTAGGAAAGCACCCTCAATGACTTTGCAACGAAATCCTCATAAGTATACACGATATATCTATCTAAAATAAAGTGGTCATGACTGATCAAATAAAAGAAATCGCAGCGCCCCTAGCAGTGAATTTAAAAAGTAATGTTAACGAAATCAACAACAAAGCGAAGTAGAAGAAAAAGCCAATTGTAAAGTTGTAAAATATTGTAATGAGTAGGAATCGACATCAGAAACGAATGAATCGCGTATATGAAAAACAACGACTACTTCACAAAAAGTTGCGTCATCAGGGTCAAATATTTGTATCACTAGGTAGTAGCTATCTGTCAAAGAGTTATATCATCAGGGTCAAAAAATTGTATCATCAGGAAATAACTACCTGTCCAAGAGTTGTATCATCAGGTAATAACTACCTGCCGAAGACTTGTATCATCAGGAAATAACTACCTGTCCAAGAGTTGTATCATCAGGTAATAACTACCTGTCCAAGCGTTGTATCATCAGGAAATAACTACCTGCCCAAGAGTTGTATCATCAGGTAAAAACTACCTGCCCAAGAGTTATATCATCAGGACATAACCACCTGTCCAAGAGTTGTATCATCAGGTAATAACTACCTGCCCAAGAGTTGTATCATCAGGAAATAACTACCTGTCCAAGAGTTGTATCATCAGGAAATAACTACCTGTCCAAGAGTTGTATCAGCAGGAAATAACTACTTGTCCAAGAGTTGTATCAGCAGGAAATAACTACGCGTTCAAGAGTTGTATCATCAAGGTTAGAGGGTATCATCGGGCAATGACTACCTATCAAAGAGTTGTATGATCAGGGTCAAAGAATTTAATCATCAAGCAATAACTATCTGTCAATGGGCTGTATAATCATGATCAAAAATTGTATCATCAGGCAATAATTGCTTGTCAAAGATTTGTATCATGGTCACTAATGTTCCGTAACATGAAGGGAAAATTCCGACCTACCTCTGTCTATGTAGCTTTAGTGACAGTGTCTGTATAAACGCCAATGAATAGTTTAAAACGGTTGCTCTAAACAAAGAAAGTAAAATAAAATATCGAATAAAATTTATGGAATTTTTATTTCTCAATAATCTTCTATAAAAGCAAACGTCCACAACTCTTATCTAAAAGAAAAGCTTTGCGGATTATCAGGATTAGTAATAATAAGTATTTAACTTAAAGTTTAAACAGTAAAATAAGAACAACTAAACTTTTTATATATGTCCTCCTCGGAGTGATTGATTACAAAAATTGTGTTGTGCTTTTAAAAACACTCAAAAGACTTTTCAAGGAAATCAAATGATTATTAGAGAAAGTAATGGATTTTTTATTCTACAATTATGTTATGGCTTATCACATTATTATATGTGAATATATATATATATATATATTGTTTTTCATTGAAATGCTTTTATTCAATACATTATTTGTTTTTCGGTAAAGCATGTCCTTCAATATTATTGAACAGATCAATCTGAAATGCAAAACGTATTGAATAGAATTTGATTATATACCTAAAATTGAAATCATGGTATTGAATGATTTAGCATTTGGTAATTTAAAAAATACTAGTACAATTTATGTTTAGTTATCAATTTAAAATACCTATTGTGCTGGAAGGAAATCATCAAACAGTTGAAAGATTTTAGTTTTAGTTCTTTAAACTTAAATGGAGTTTAAGATCGGGCAAATTTTAACGTGTTGCCATAACTGCAAAACCATTTTGATTAATAAATATCTAAGTGATTCATTTTATAAATTGGAATTTTGAAACAGTTAGTTGATTATATTTTTATTAGTTGATTATCTTTTTATAAAAGCAGACCTGATCTATCAAAATTATAAAATTCGGTACACTTTTAAGAAAAATGACCTAACATTCTCAATTTTCTATATGCTATAAACAGAATAGAAAATATACTGAACATTTAGATTGTATTTAAATTAATTGAATTCATAGTTACATTAATAGCATTTGGAAAGAGCCTAGCTGCCCCAACCGGGAATCGAACCCTGTATCTCCGAACTGGCTAGCAGATTCTCTACCGTTGAGCTACTGGAACGAAATTGCAAGTTTCTATCTTTGAAGTGGACTCTGCATTCTCCACCCTCTATTGTGAGATTAGCGAGTAACTGAAAATCTAATTGACCACCTCCTGTTATTTTTATCTCAAGTTAGCCTTCTGCTAGTACTGTTTTTACCCAGGTTAGTATCCTGGGTGGTCCTTTTTCCTCTCAGTTTGAAATCGGCGCTCAATCTTCCGGAATCTACTGAATCCGTACTAGTCCTACTGCGGATACTTTCAGACCTCCTACAACCTTGCACTAACCTACAGGGTTGATTTGTTCGGGCGCCATTTTAAAGAGCCTTGCTGCCATAACCGGGAGTCGAATCCTGGATCTCTGAACTGGCCAGCCCACGCTTTACCGTTGAGCTACTAGGACGAAATTACAAGTTCCTATCTTTGAAGTGAACTTCGCACATTATTATTTTATTGTATGTTTCATATGTTTGGTTTTAAAGATTTTTCACAAGGAAGTAATGTAAAGTTCCTATAAATTTTAATTCATAACCTAAGCATTACAAATGAAATATTGTTCATAGCTTATGGTCAGTCGGTTTGTGCTTATATATTGTTTAGTTTATGGTCAAGGATATAGATAGTCAGTTTCTTCTGAAAATACTATTAATGAGGGTGACATAGAATTTTCGTAAATTAATTGCGTTATGTTAGGAGATAGTATAATATGTATGTTTAGGGAATCGTGTAAGAAATAGTAATATTGAATGGGAGGGGTGTATGGCTCGCATGTGCCTGTGGATATTAAGAGCGAATGGGAGGGTCGACGGGAAGGGATGTTCGGCGGTCCCTCTTTTACATTCATGGTCGCTGTGTATTTGGCCGAAGCGCGAAGTCGTTGATGTTCAAAGTATAATATGTGAGATTCCTTTAAATGACCTAAAAATCAAAACATGTAAATATTTTTCAACATTTAATATGTAAAGGTCATTCATTTGACCAATAACGATTATGTTGTCCCCACAGATACCATAAATTATATCTAAGGACAACATCATATTTTTTATTCGTATGAAACACGTTACATTTTTGGTTCGACAATGATTCGAGACTTTTGAACATCACTCTTAAAACATCCATACATGTGCAAACATCGGGATTATAGCAAAAAAAAAGAGAGAGAGAAAGAGGACAATCAAAGTTAAAATTAGCACTTTTCTTATTTAACAATACTTACTATTGCAGGTATTGCAATTTGATCCTATCATCGAGGCAGCCGACAGGGAGAGGGTACAAAATTGAATTCCTGGGCCTGCATGCCCGAGTCGCATAAACAGTTTATGGAGAGAGATCAAAATCTTCTAAAATAGAGGTTATAGAGGATAATTTTTCTGTTGTTGATTTTCTTCACCTATTAAATACAGATATAATTTTTGCTAAGTCAGCAAGTTATATTGAAAACAAATAATGCTTTATAACTGAAGAGCTTTTCATAGGAAATTTGTTTTCTTCATATCCTACTTTGTCACTTTGTCAAAATTTTCTTTTTGCTGTCTTTATAACAAACGGAATATTAGTTGCTCCCTGATGTGAAATACAAGGCATTCCAAACCAGGAAATATCTTAAGAGGTTTCCTATAGTCTCTCTAAACTATGAGCCATTATAATGTCCATAAGACTTTCCGCGAACTCCATGGTCCATCTGTGGTTAAACGGTTCATCTTTAGCTTTCAAATCCATAGTATCTTCATCATAGGTTTTCAGTGAGATTAAAGCCCACATATTGCTAAACGATTTGATCTGACCTTAAGACATATAGGTATTGAAGGCCAGAAGCTTGTGTGTCGTTATACACATAGGTGTTGAAGACTGGATACAAATCTGTCTGCGAACACAGTGGTGCTAAAGCCCAGCTGCGTGTGTATAATCCTGAGTATGCACACATTATGACAGCTATTCTTACTTTATTTCTAACTGTAGTTTCCAGTCAATGAAACTCCCTTGTGCATAAAAATAACTGGGTGATACCAAGATAATCAAACCCTTTCTATTCCGAAAATTGAAAGTCATCAACGCAGAAATTATTTATTTAACAAGAAAACTTTATGTTAAAGAAATTATTAATTCTTCATTTTACAAGGCGCCAGTATTTTATGCCTCTTACAGAACAGCTTCATTTCCAATGAATATGTGGTCTATAAAACTACTGTTTAGGGGCATAAAATTTCAACCAACCAACTAATATTTTAAATTAAGGGCGGTAAAAATGCTAAAGACGAAACTGATAAATTCGCGATTTATTTTTCTTCTACCTATACCAGGTAAATACGTATAGCGCCTGTTATGCTCTGTCTTCAACACATAACTTGATGATGAAACAATTGTGATAAAAAAAAGAGAGAGAAAATCGGCATCAAAAGGTCACGTAACTTCGATACAAACAAAACATGCCTTGCAATTTAGCTGCATTTATGAATCATACCTTTGAGACGTTTGCCGTCTCTTGACGATTATGAACGTCCAGTATTTTATGTCGTCGAAGAACAATGGCAACATAAACTGGCACGAGACAGTAAGAATAAAAAGGGTATTTACGTCAAGAGGTCTTTGTGATTGTAAAGGATGCAAGGCTAATATTTTACATGCTTACAAATATGTATTTTTTTCTTTTTGGCATGTGGCTGTAAGCGACAGTATGTTTGGGTTTTCAGAGATGGGTTTAATAGCTGAGATGTACTAAACACTTAAGTAATCTATGCTCCATATTGAATATTTTTAAGGCCTGCACATTTATAAGGTTCTTGGTTAGCGGAGATCATTAGCTATCATATTTGGTCTGTTGATAATAAAACAAAATTAAAAATATATATATTATCCCCTCCCCCCTGGTTCGAAAAAATAGGTTCTTTTATTTTTTTTAATTCTGTAAAATATATCATATATTAGATAAGTGATGTGAAAGCATAATTTAACCATTGAGCTAAATAAATTATTGATAGAAAAACATTATTTTACAAATTTTAATGAAAGAGTTTACTCAAAGTTTTCTTCTTTGAATGTTTACTGCTTTTCTCCTTTTATTTCTTTTTACTTCTTTTATTTTTAAGGGGAAAATGCACCTGAGGTGCTTGAAAATAAAAGCATTTTTTTTCTTAAATAGAGCAAAATTGATAAACTATTTTTAAACTCTTCTCTGTTGAAAGAAGGCATTTAATGGATGTTAACTAAAATAAAAAATAAAAGTGCAAAAGGCAGCCATCCTTGTCAGATATACTTTCTTCGCTTTTGCCAGGTATATATTCCACGGGTTTTCACTAAAATCATGAAATCAAAGTGCGAATGGCAGCAATCTATGCCATATGTATTTCATTCGCTGTTGACAGGTTACATTCTAAGGGTGTCCACTGAAATTAAAAGCAGCAAAATCAGTAGTTTAGGACTATACACAAGTAACAAGGTCAGATTAGTTTTATATATTAATCGAGAGGGAAAAAATGGTGGTCATGAAAACAAAAAGCAATACATTTTTGCTCAAAAAAATATATAGTTTTTAAGAGAAAATTGCAAATAAATCGTCTATCTTAAGTCGACTGCGTAGCTAACAGCAAATTACTCACTAGAAGAATTATATTGAATTTCAAATAATTTAGTTTAAAATTGACCCAATTATCGTAATAACCGAATTTTTAAAATTGATCTTCAAACGGGCTTAAAATTTTGAACATGCAGTACCTAGCTTTCACATCTTTTTCGACACAGGTGTAACTAACCACTATGAGTCTTCTTCTAGCCCATTTATGAGGAACCTTTATCTGCGTAAAATCCACATTGAAGTAAACTGCCCTTCAATAAAGCATCTTACAAGAATTGCTGTTATATATACTAAAAAATGCAAATATTTTGTGGAAAAATATATACAATTAAAATACATACAATTCAGAAAGTAATATATACAATCAATATACACAATTAATATGTACAATTAATAATAATATATACTATTTAAAAGAAGGTTCTTTGAGAAGTCCGCAGTTGATGCCCGGAAGACCGCAGGTTCCCCAAACCTATTCTAGCCTAAAGATTTATTTCTCCTTTACTGCTTCTTGCATAATTTGTTTCGTTAGAGTGCATAGAATGGGCCGCCACTAGACCTCTATTTGTTCGTAAATATCCTAAAGAGATATAATTCTACTAGTATATATATGCAGTTATCCGGCCTTGCATAATGTAACACTTGAGTTGCACCGCTTTTGTTGTACCTGGAAGCACCTCGTTTAACGCCTATATCGTATTTGTAAGCATTTGTAGGCCGCAGGTTCTTCAACCATATTCTAGCCTAAATATGCATTTCTCCTTTACTGTTTTTTACATAATAAATTTCAATAGAATATATAGAGGGTCCGCCTCTGGACCACCTAGTTGCCAATAGATATCCTATAAAAATATCCTTCTACTGGGCTATCTACGTAGTTGCCCGGTTTTAGGTAACATGGTCTGAATTGCACCGTCTTTGTTGTACAAGGAGGCACTACGTTTACCGCCTATATTATACATTTGCATATTTATCTAATATCTATCGCGATTCCCAAACTTTTAGTCATTTGTTCCTCAGCCACTGATGTTGTGATACTTAGGACTCCTCCAGTCACTTGAAGAAATGCTAAGATTAGGAGAAGAAATAAAAGTTTAGAAAAAAATAGCTTAGATAAAATAATGAATATTTAGAATAATAATTATGAGACATTTCGAAATTTTGTACAAAATAATGCGAATAACACTGAAATTTAGTAGAATTGTTTAAAATTTACATAAAGCTTTCAATGTCATTATGATACACTGCATGGAACTCATTAAAATCACCCTCAACAAAGTCGCAATTTCCCGTCGCTTCGAAATAACTGTCTTACACTTCTAAATAAATGATATCGAGAGTACAAATAACCTACCTAGATTAAAACATTAAAATATAATTATGCTGAAAAGGATCATTAAGGAGTAATATTTCACGAAATAACTCAGTCAGCTCCTAGCTTTTAAAGAATCGCCGACTGAACAGTTTTCGATGGAAAATAATTTGAAAAATTCACGCTGTCATCAATTCTCATGCAGATCTGACGACGCTGAGTTTTCACAGAAAATTCGCATTCTATTTGATTAAAATTCTAGCTATATCTAAATTTGTTGATAAGTTTCTTCGGAACCTTAATACATGTCTCAAAGAATGGAGCTGAATAACTTATAACTGCGTGAAATATGAAATGTGATTCAATGAACAACTCGACTTCGTTGAAATTCTCACCATGAGGTGACAACATCCAAACATGTTTCAAAATTTACGCCAATCCTATTCCTGACAAAAAACATTCCGAACTCGAATATTTTAGTTTCGCGGAGAATTCCATGGCGGATATTTGCAGGATGGATACTTTGTATTTAATAAATTTGAGACTTATTCTGGATAATATATACAGAGTGTTTTAGTACGATTAAATATATCTTGAATAATTTGTCGCAGATCCTTAGTTCCAATTTAAGTAATTTCAAATAAATTTTCAGACTCCGATAGTCCTGGTCACGTGACACGCTTTAATAGAAAACAAGAAAGATCAATCATGCTTAAAGCATTGATTATGAAACACTTTCCAACTTTAATGCAATTTTATTTAAACATCTCTAAAATGCAATCCATTCCTAAGCAATATTTTAAAACTTATCACAATACTACATTAATTTATTATATTTGAAAACTTAAAGCTTCATCGAAAAAAATTGAACTTCATTCAAATGACGGCATTGAAATATAAATTGCCTGGTTTAAACATCTCTAAAATGCGATACATTCCTCGGTAATATTTTTAAAATCATCATAATACTACAATAATTTATTATATTTGAAAACTTCATCGAAAACAACTGACATTCATTCAAATGACGTCATAGAAAATATAACACGCATGGCTCTCCCTGTAAAAGCAGCATTTCATTCATAACATTTTCCCAATCATTTCATTCATCACAGTACTAAAATAATTTATTTTATTTGAAAACTGAAGACCATGGAGATACAAGTAATTAAACTTTATGCTTAAAACTCCATCGAAAAAAATCGTCCTTCTCTTTGTAAAATCAATGAATATTTCATTCATATCAGCTATGCAGACTCCATGAGCTAAATACGTTTGCGTTCAAAAAGTACAGCAATTCTTACACAACTCATCCTACATATCTTGCTGTTTACATTTTACATAAGTGAAAAATAGGCTTCGTTGTAGAAATAATCAAATTTGGATGATCATCTAAACTCAAATATATATTGCCATTGCGTTGTTTCAGTATGTAAATGCAGAGAATTTAAGCAAAAATAAAGCGGTTTTAGGACAAATACAACACTCAATATGAATAAAAAAGAACGTTAAAAATCACGATTTTGAGATAAGATGGATGCCATATTTTATTTTGAAATGGGTCACGTGATCTTTTCATATCATGGTCACGTGATCGCTTCATATAAAATGTGTAATTAATATTTTAATTTTTATTTTAAAAACTACTAAATATATTTTGCTGAAATTTTTTTATATATTTTATGGAATAATTTGAATATTACCTGAAATTTTCGAAGCAATTTGTGAATTTTAAATCCGCTTAAAAAATGTTTGAAAAATTAGATCCCATAGGGTTCAATGTATTTCATTTTTTCAACCCGGATTCAATCCAAAACTAATTGGGTGATATTATTCATTTATATTCACATAGGTTCTACAGACCGTCTGAACAACATACTAAAATTTCATTTTTTGATTAAGTCATTTTTACGGCAGTTATCGTGCTAACGAACAGACAGACAGACAGACTGAACAACGACAGAATGACAGACAGAATGAATAAAGTCATAAACATTTTTCAACAACTTTATTGTAAAGTGTTAAAAATGCCAAGAAAGATCAATCATGCATAAAGCATTGATTATGAAACACTATCCAATTGAAATGCAATTTTATTTAAACTTTTCTAAAATTCGATACATTCAGCGGTGATATTTTAAAAATAATCACAGAACTTCAATAATTTATTTTACTTGAAAAACTTCAGCGAAAAAAATGAATCTTATTCAAATGACGTCATTGAAATATAAATCGTAAGGCTCTCTATGTAAAAACAATGGATATTTCATTCATATCACCTTTATTCCAGACACAAGAGCTAAAGAATTTTGCCTGAAAAAATTCAGCAGTTCTTATACAACTCATCTTACAATCACTTGTTTACATTCTGCATCCATTAAAATGAGGCTTTGTTGTAGAAATAATCAAAGTTTGATGATCATTTAAACAAAATAATATTGCAATTAGTTGGCACAGAATATAGATGCACAGAAAATACACAAAAATAAAGTGGTTTTAAGATGGATGCAACACTAAATATAAATTTAAAAGAACTTTAAAAATCACGATTGTGATCCTGGGAAAAGAGATGTATGCCATATTTTATTTAGAAGTGAGTTACCTGATCACTTGATATAAGATGGTTGCAATTATTATTTTAATTTTTATTTAAAAAAACTACCGAACATATTTTGCTGAATTTTTTTATAGATTTTGCGGGATAATTTAAATATTTCCTAATATTTTCGAAGCTATTTGTGAATTTTAACTTCGCTTAAAGAATGTTTGAAAAATTAGGTCACATAGGGTTCAATGTATTTCATTTTTTCAACCCAGGTTCAATCCAAAATTAAATGGGTGATATTATTTATTTATATTACCTATGTCCCAGAGACCGTCTCAACAATATACTAAAATTTCATTTTGATAAAGTCATTTCTACGACAGTTATTGCACAACCGTCAGACAGATAGACTAACAGGCAGAATAAATGAACAAAATCAGAAGCACTTTTCAATTGTGTTGGAAAGTGTTAAAAATCAGAAATTAACTTTCTATACTGACTCTATACAAAATAAAAAGTTCCAATTAGCAAAATTTGTCCTTATTTATTTAAACATTTTCTGAAGGAAGAAAACGGTTATCTTATATGTAAAATTGGCCATGATTTTTTTTCCATTATAGGACCTAAACCATTTTGACCCCAATTTAAGAAACCGCGAAAATATAAATTTGCAAAAATTACATTATAAAAAAAATCGTACAAAAATTTAATTTCGTTACACAAAATTTCCATTCGGAAACTTGCATGCATACCTTACATTTTTATGCAGTCTTCTAAATACTCGTCGAAAATAGAAATTGATGATATATCGAATAATTTTGATTGCATGACGATGGAAAGCTTATTATTTGGCTAATTGGGCTATGGAAAAAATTGTTCATATTGAAAACATTTTTCTAGACGCTACGTATAAAAGAGTTGCAGATTGTACTTTTTACTTTCCTTATATACATAATGTATAAGGAAAGTATGGTAACGGGGTCGAACATTCTAATTCGAGTTTTCGACGGAAGAGCACGTTTCAAGCATCCCTGATCACGAATCAGACATTTTTAAAGTGATGTCTGTGTGTGTGTGTTTGTGTGTGTCAATGAGTCTGTGGAGACGATATCTCACGAACAAATGGAGCGATTCGAATGAAATTTGGTACAAAATCACAATCTGTGAATACTGGAAGCCTATTGTTTTTAAACGTCATCGAATGATCAGAACCCCCCCCCCCCTGAATTTTCGAGTGAAATTTTGAAGAAACCATCAAAAATTCAAAACCTTTAATAAAGTTACGCAAATAGATATTTCTTATGTAATTCTTTTTTTAGAAATCGATTGACATAAACTTTAAAACGCTAACATGAACCGTTCTCGAGATATTGCACATTTTTCAAGTAAATTTATCAAAATACCCCATAAATTAAAAAAAATATTAACTGTTGAGAAACATGTTCACTTTTCATACGTAATATCATGCGATAAATTAGGTAACATCATTATCGTGGATCTAGCTCGTTCCTGTTATGAGAAAAGATACTTTGAGTAATACTTTTGCATTTGAACGATAATAGTCATTTATCTGCTAGAAGAATAACTTATCTCTCCCTCCATAACATTTGGTGACGAATTTGGCGGAATATCGCCAACTTGGCGACTTTTTGAAATGCTGCGAAATTGACGAAAATCTCGCCAAATGGATAAAAATGACACTATATCAATGAAAATGATGACTAATTGAAGAAAATTCAAAATCTTGGAAAGAATATAAGTACCTACTATAAGAAAAACCTATTTTTTATGTAAAAGTAGTACATTAATTGCATTATATAAGGAAATTCATGTGTTTCCCATATCAGATTTTTTACTAAAAGGTATCGCACGATTAAATTTTGCATACCATGATAATATAATATATCTTTATAATATATCTTTATTAAATTATCTTTATAATATATCTTTATATTGATTATAATATATCTTTATTGATAATATATCTTTATTGAAACATTTCTTGAATTGCAACTGTGGCTGTGATCAATCGCTCAAGCGATATTTAGTAATGCAATGTTTTTAAAACACCCTTTATGTATATAATACTAAAAAATATGATGTGTACAGCGCATGACTCTTCCTGCAGACTTATATCCACGTTCTCTTTATTTCAAATAAATTTAATTCACTTTTAATTCAATTTTCGTTCTCATTTGATAACTGGACTTATTTTCAAAGGTGGCGTGGAGAAAATACGAAAACAACTAATATATCTCGAGAACGGTTAGTCCTAGTGTAATGGGGTTGGTCTTATTCTTTTCTTCGTTAAAAATTACGTATTAAACAAGCATACGTAGCTTTTTAGTTTAGATTTTGACAATTTTTGCGGGCAAAAAAAGGCAGGTTATCTTTTTCTGAATCATACCAAAATCTAATCAGCACCAGGGTGACTTATACGTGACTCATCTACCGAATTTTGTGAAATTCGGTCCATTAGTTTTTCAGCTGGAGTGGATACAAGCTTTTGCGGGCCATTTCGCAAAAAAAGGCGGGCTCTTTTATCCCGAATCGTACCCAAAACTAATCAGCACCAGACTCGCCCACAAGTGACTTACCTACAAAATTTTGTGAAATTCGGTGTATTAGATTTTTAGTTAGAGTTGATACAAAATCTGCACAGACAGACAGACACACAGACAGACACACAGACAGACAGACACACACACAGACGTCACGCTAAAAATGGATTTTTCGTATTCTAGAGGTCTTGAAACGTGTAGATCCGTCGAAAACTCGAGTTGCGATTTTCGACATAATTCCAATACTTTCCCTATGCATTACCATGTATTGCAGGGAAAGTAAAAAACATTTATAATTAGACAGTTTATAATAACCCTTTTGAATACTTTTGGAGATGTAGCATATATACCATATGCATGTCCTTATTTAGTTATACTGTTCATGAAAAAGTATAGAAATTTTCCATTAAATAGCAAATAGAAATACGTATTTTACAGATTGTAGATTTCGAATCTTTTTCGAGTGCTAGGAATAGTTAATTAAGATTACCTTGAAGTGCAGGAATGCGTATTTATCATTGCGTTGTTATATTTATATTTATAAATTTATCAATGGACGAATTTTTAACATTACAGCATATTTACACATAGATATTTGTAAATTCCAAATGTTGTTCATTAAATGAGCCAATACGCAATTCACATCCACAAAAAATATGTACTACATGAATACATATACATATACATGCCAATATACAAAAATACAAGTACATATCATCGAAAGAGTAGGTATTTATATGTATATATATATATGATTCAAGTTTTTGTTGGTTTTAGAGAAAAAAAAACGGCATATTCGTCATGTAACAGCATACAGGATTCTTAGGAACGTATTAGTCCCAATAACTTTGCAATAAAAGGTTATAAAGTAATAGTGTTATTAATAAAATATACCATGATTCGATTCAAAGTTGGGGCAACAAGATTCTTTATAAATGTGCATACTTGGTTCCTTGGAAAATCCTTATCTACCTCAATACGTTTATAAAGAACAGGCCAGGAATGTCACGTTAAATTTATCTATAACAAAATGACCACGCCCAATCGAATAAAAATTATTGCAACGCTCCTAAAGAGTTATTTAGAAAGTTAGGAAAAGGAACTCATCAACAAAGCGATGTAGACAAAATGGCCAATTACAGAATTGTCGAGCATTACCTAATTAATAGCAATCGACACCAGGGATGCATGAAACTCATGGAGGCACTTAATATTTCGTAACATGTGACATATGCATTAACCGGTATGTCTTTCTGGTGTACCCTTGGATTTTATCAAAAGTCTGCAATTTTAACCAGTTAAATTTGCATGCCACTATCTCATGTACTCTCTCACGTTTTCATAATGCAATTTGTTGTGTGGTGGAATTTCAGATATTTTGAAAACAAAAATCATTAAAACCGTTTCATTTCAATTTCCCATGTTTGAATCATAAAATATAAACGCATTTCATGAAATGTTACTTAACATTTAGGAATGGGATGAAAAAGGGAGGAGTTCGATAATGCATATTTTAATTTTATTTTATTATTGATATAAAATAATAAGATCTGCTTATTTTTATGTTGCTCTGGGAATTTCACTGTTTGTCTGCACAGTTTTTATAAGCCATTTCAGAAAACTGTTGATAGTCTTGTATTTTAAATAGAACAAACTACCTTTTCATATTATCTATGCAATGTGTAGAGAGAAACATTATTAAATCTCCAAACTATGTACAAAAATGAAAAAAGTGGTAATTCTGTGTGAACCATGAGATCCGTAAAATCATAATCTGATATGAATATCACTCTAAAAATGTGTAGTTCTGCAAGGAATCAACATATTTTGAATTGTCATGCATAAAGAAAGACACTCAAGGATTTGCTTAACGTTATTCGCTGAAGGCAAATAGTTAGGTCTATTTCAAATACGAAAACAAAAACAAATAGAAGAAGAAGAAGAAATGTAATTGTCAATGGATAGAGATTCGCCAGGCGTGCTGAAGAGGGGTACAGCAGAGTTCCGATTTATTTGAGCTACTGTGGACCAAAAACTGCTCTGTCATTTGCGACAATATTCCACTCTTATATAAGATATCCCCTATTCCTGCCATTAAGGTAATGTGTATTGTAAGAGAAAGAATATATACAATGCATATATAATCATGTGTATATTTGTATATTTGTTTAGTACATACATACTCGGTTTGTTCCCATACTGCTATTTGACGTATCCCAATTTAGTCAGTGTAGTCAGTAATTAAAGTCATATGAGAAATTCTTGATCCTCCTTCTGGACGCATATCATCCTTGCTTCACTCTGTTGTCTTTACTTTATCACTAAATTTATAAATATGTCATCGGTCATATCATATTGCTCATCCTCATCCATCCAATGTTGAATGTCTTCTGATATAACAAGTTCTGAAACTGAAACGAATTGCACTAGCTCTATGATCGGAAAATTATCTTCTTTATCATCTTCTTCCACCTCGGTTTCAAAGCATTCAAAACATTGCAAGAGCTGATTCTTCAGCTTCACCAGAAAAAGAGACAACCCATTAAAAGCAGCAGCTATATCTGATAACACAAAACCTTGGATAACTGGGACATGGATAATCGGAACTCTGGAGTGCTTCAATTTTTCGCCAAGCCTTGATTTCTGTATAATGACACGGCGAGACAGGATTGCTGTATAATGACGCCGAGACACAATTTCTACATAATGACTGCGAGACATGATTTCTGTATAATGACGGTGATACATGATTTCTGTACAATGACGCCGAGACACAATTTCTGCATAATGACGTCCAGACATAATTTCTGAATAATGACGCCGAGACACGATTTCTGTATAATGACGGCGAGACAGAATTTCTGTATAATGACGCCGAGCCACAATTTCTACATAATGACGGTGAGACATGATTTCTGTATAATGACGCCGAGACATAGTTTCTGCACAATGACGCCGAGACACAATTTTTGTATGACACCGAGACATGATTTCTGTATAATGACTTCGAGACACGATTTCTGTATAATAACCGCTAGACATGATTTCTATATGATGACGCCGAAGCAACTTAACCTTCTAGTTAAATACAGTGAATGATGACTGATACTGACTGATGCCTAAATTAAAAAAATCAAGATTGGAATTTTTGCAAGGCCAAACAGCGGTTTTGGTCCACAACAAATTTACGTCGAACAGTATGCTATCTTGTATGATATAAGTAGAATGGGAAAATGATGAAAATCAAAAGTTGAACTTCAATCTGAAATCTGAAAAAGGAAAATATAAGGTATAATAATCGTTTCAGTAAATCAATGAATAGAGTTTCATCTATCCAGTAAGAGATGGATAGTTTGATTTCTCGTGGAAACGCTGAGTTCTATACATTTTTCTGAATTGTGTAAACTATAATATCCAAAAATATATATTTATAATTAAATATTATATAACATTTTCCTACTCCTTGCTTAAAGCATGTATTGTACCTCAAAAATAAATTGCTTTAATGCTATCAAAACAGTACATTATTTATCATCATCTTCTTAAATCAATACTAAAGCAATTTATGATGAAAAATATCTTATAAAGCTCCCCGATATTGAATATTCTTTATACAAAATAGCATAAAAGTTATATTTGTTAAAACTTTAAGCCCTCTCTCTTTGTTGTTTTCTGCATTATTACTTCAACCTATTCCATATCGATTACTGTATTTCTTTATCAGTATTGAAAAAGTAGTCAAAGTTATGGGTATCGGTTTTCATAACCGCCTATGCTGGGTAGTGATATGGGCATTAGACAGGAATTTCGATATTCACTTTTTGAATTATCAATATCGTATTTTGCTTAAGCTTTCCCTCACTTAGCTCTGAACAAATTTAAATAAATTGCAAAACCAAGTTCCGTAGCTAGAGTGGCATTAGCAAGTCAACAAAGATTGATTAATTTTTGTGTATAAAACATCAGGTGCAGAGTTACTTAAGCTTTTATTTGAAATGTTCCAATTGATTGATTCATTTTATATTTTGCATTTCAACCTAATAAATAACGTTTATACGTAGTCAAATAATAAAATGATTCCATACAATCAGCAAAATAAATACGTATACATTATTGAAAAATCTGATGTGGGCAGCACATGACTTTCCCTGCAGACTTATATCAACGTTCTCTTTATTTTAATTAAATTTAATTCACTTTTAATTCAATTTTCGTTCTCATTTGATAACTGGACTTATTTTTAAAGGTGCCGTAGAGAAAATACGAAAAAATTAAAATATCTCGAAAATGGCTAGTCCTAGTGTAATGGGGTTGGTCTTACTAGTTTCTTCATTAAAAATTACGTATTAAACAAGCATTTAATGAATATATTTGATTATACGTTGTTTTTTATTTTAGATTTTGCCGATTTTTGCGGGCCATTTTGCAAAAGAAAGGCAGATTATTTTTTTCTGAATCGTAACAAAATCTAATCAGCACCAGGGTATCCCACAAGTGACTTATCTACCAAATTTTGTGAAATTCGGTCCATTAGTTTTACAGCTATAGTGGATACAAGCTTTTGCGGGCCATTTCGCAAAAAAAGGCGGGTTCTTTTATCCCGAATAGTATCCAAAACTAATCAGCTTCAGACTCGTCCACAAGTGACTTATCTATCAAAATTTATGAAATTCGGTCAATTAGTTATTTAGTTAGAGTAGATACAAAATCTGCACAGACAGGCACACAGACAGACAGACACGCACACAGACACACACACAGACACACACACAGACGTCACGCTAAAAATTGTTTTATCGTATTCTAGAGGTCTTGAAACGTGTAGATTCGTCGAAAACTCGAGTTGCGATTTTCGACATGATTCCAATACTTTCCCTATACATTACCATGTATTGCAGGGAAAGTAAAAATTACGGACGATTTATAGGCACTGAATACAACACTGAAAACATCGCGAGTAAACTGCGAATCTAGAATTCCAGCCTTCGTACAATCAATAAACACTGATCGACAGCGTCTGTTGAACTCTTCAAATTTTACAAAAATGCATTTTATCATAAATATGGAGGGATGTGAACTCCTAATCTCTCTAACTTTGGTCCAACACTCTACCAATTGAGTTGTTCTTTAAAAAGGTCTACCTTTATCCGCCCATTTTTCATAATTATTTACTGTTGTCATATCTCTCCAGCTTTAGTATGATGTCATGTTTCAGAAATATATTAAACTCTCGACCTCTGGATCTGTAGGTCAGTTGCTTTACCGACTGAGGTGTGCTTCTTCATTTCTTTCATTTTTATCGACCCTTTTTTTACTTTTATTTTTACTTTCCCTGCAATACATGGTAATGTATAGGGAAAGTATTGGAATCATGTCGAAAATCGCAACTCGAGTCTTCGACGGATTTACACGTTTCAAGACCTCTAGAATACGAAAAAACCATTTTTAGCGTGACGTCTGTGTGTGTGTCTGTGTGTCTGTGTGTCTGTCTGTCTGTCTGTGTGTCTGTCTGTGCAGAATTTGTATCCACTCTAACTTAATGGACCGAATTTCATAAAATTTGGTAGGTAGGTCTCTTGTGGGCGAGTCTGGTGCTGATTAATTTTGGGTACGATTCGGGATAAAAGAACCCGCCTTTTTTTGTGAAATAGCCCGCAAAAGCTTGTATCCACTCTAGCGGAAAAACTAATGGACCGAATTTCACAAAATTCGGTAGATAAATGACCTGTGGGACAATATGGTGCTGATTAGATTTTGGTATGATTCGGAAAAAATAACCTGCCTTTTTTTTGAAAAATGGCCAGCAAAAATCGCCAAAATCTAAAATAAAACACTACGTATGCTCAAATATATCCATTAAATACTTGTTTAATACGTAATTTTTGACGAAGAAAAGAATACCAATCCCATTACACTAGGACTAACCGTTCTTGAGATATTTGAGATATTTTAGTTTTTAGTATTTTCTCTACGCCACCTTTGAAAAGAAATCCAGTTATCAAATGAGAACGAAAATTGAATTAAAAGTGAATTAAATTTAATTGAAATAAAGAGAACGTGGATATAAGTCTGTAGGGAAAGTCAGGTGCTGCCCACATCAGATTTTTACTTTCCCTGCAATACATGGTAATGTATAGGGAAAGTATTGGAATCATGCCGAAAATAGCAACTCGAGTTTTCGACCGATCTACACGTTTCGAGACCTCTAGAATACGAAAAAACTATTTTTATCGTGACGTCTGTGTGTGTGTCTGTCTGTGCAGATTTTATATCCACTCTAACTACTAATGGACCGAATTTCATAAAATTTAGTAAGTAAGTCACTTGTGGGCGAATCTGGTGCTGATTAGTTTTCGGTACGATTCGGGAGAAAAGAACCCGCCATTTTTTGCGAAATGGTCCGCAAAAGCTTGTATCCACTCTAGCTGAAAAACTAATGGACCGAATTTCACAACATTCGGTAGATAAGTCATTTGTAGGACACCCTGGTGCTAATTAGATTTTGGTATGATTCGGAAAAAAATAACTTGCCTTTTTTTTTGCAAAATGTCCCGCAAAAATCGCCAAAATCTAAAATAAAAACTACGTATGCTCAAATATATCCATTAAATGCTTTTTTCATACGTAATTTTTAACGAAGAAAAAAATAAGATGAACCCTATTACACTAGGACTTGTAGTTCTCGAGATATTTTATTCTTTTCGTATTTTCTCTACGCCACCTTTGAAAATAAGTCCAGTTATCAAATGAGAACGAAAATTGAATTAAAAGTGAATTAAATTTAATTAAAATAAAGCAAACGTGTATATAAGTTTGCAGGGAAAGTCATGTACTGCCCTCATCAGATTTTTAGACTTAGTAACAACACTTTGGTATTAAGTCATGGACAGGAAAGTATACAAACCAACAATATCTGGCCTCGGTTTCAAATTAAGAGAGGCGAATGGGAGGCTCTCCAAAACACGGGCAGCTCAGAACGTAGAGTGGTTACTTTAAGTACTGAGCTGCTCATATTTGGGAAAAAAACCTTCTATTCGTCTTCCGTAATTTGAAGCCGATACTCCTTGACCTGGAAAAAATTCGCTTTTTTATATCTTTTTGCATCTTGTTACTTCCATCCTTCTTATCTATCCTTTTGATGATATTATCCAATTTGTTGATGACGCTATTTAACCTTCTGGGGATATCATATAGCGTTTCGTATACTAATACTAAAGAGATCTATCATTATCCTTCCTCTAGGTTAAAGCCGGTAGTTCTTGGACTCAATGGATGCTTTTCTCTCCCTCTTATATTTCATCAACTATTTTTATTCACACAGTCATATACAGGATCGACGCTATTTCTAAAGCAGGATTGACATTGTTTTTGTTACAGGATTGTCAGCATTTCAATACTAGAGCCAACAACGCAGTTTGGGCATCAGTGTCATACCATGCAAAGGGAAATGCAAGAAATGATGAGCGCTCTACCAACTGAGGTCCCAAATTTTATACGTGTGGCATTAATATGATGCACTTTAAAAGAGTCATTGTAAAGAAAGTTCTTATTTCGATTCGTGAAATATAATGATTGTTGGTCATCGTTACCACTTCGTTGTCTCAGAACAACAAGATTGAATATTAATTAGCATCTGCTATTCTCGTGATACATCTTTCCTTCGGAATTGCGTGAGTTCTCGTATCATGATCTGCGCTAAAATTAATGAAGCCAATGGTTCGTAGAAAAAGTAGAGCAAAGCTTGCAATTAACGACAAACTTTATTTGCATCACAGCATGTAAAAATCTGCACCAATACCAGACTGGTATGAGGCATGTGAGATTGCAATAATACAGTATATCCCCTTGCTCCGATGATAGACAACATGGCTTTGTTTTACCTCTCCTAGCATCTCCCCGGTGGCGACGACAGTCTTTATGACTTTGTTCTTGACATTCTTGGCTGGCTTGGGTCTATGACCGACTATGAACAAGGCCTCCCAAAAATCGTACTCTGATATGTTCGAAAATTCATCAAGCTTCTCACAGTCGTCTTTAAAAGAGTCATCTCTTAGAACCTTCTTTACTTTTTCAGTGTGGGTATATTTGGCCCTTGCCTAATAAATCTCTAGTCAACTAACTGTTCAGTGGTTACAAAGTCAACTAATTAATCATAGTAAGTTAAGTCACATATCTGCGATTTGACTTTTATATCAGATAGCAAGCTAAAAATGCCAGGTTTTCGTAATATCTCTAGGATCATTCGCTCACAAATATCCTCACGAAAAACGTCCTCCCCGTAATGGTATGATTGAGGAGAGCACAATTACTCTCTGAAAAATACTCTCTGAAAAAATCAGTGTAGGAACATTTTTATCAGTCAAATATTTATTTTTTTTTCTACTTTTTACTGTAAGATAAACCTCGCTATTCATCACATTTTAAACATATTAAAGAAAATCACGCCATTATATCTCGTGCAAATATATTCATAACGTTGATTACAGCCCTTAATGAGCTGTAAATACTCTGTTGTATTTCAGAAACTCAGATATCAGTTTTCAAATAATTACATTTCTTTATCATATGTGAACATTTCTATGCAGATACCAGTTTGAATGTCCTTATTAACAGAAATATACAAATGTAAACAAATGTAGTGACCAAATATTGCATCATTCAAACTTGCAATCGAACAGTAAACATTATCTTCGACTTCTGTAGCAATACAATTGTTTCTTTGCAAAATATTGGGCACCGTTGAACTGACATTTGGATTTGAAGTTAGTCGACACTGTCTGATAAGGTCGAAAACCCAGACCACGCGACACGCCCTAGGGCACGAGCAGCAATTTGAGTGGCCGGACTGATAAGGTAACCAGATTCAGCTCTTGCCTATAAAAAATATCCCCCATTCAATGTCTCGTAATAAATACCCCCCCTACACACACACACACACACCACCACCACCACCATTCTTTAAACAAGAAACATTTCTAAAATCTTAAGAACGTTTGAAAAAAAAAACTTTTCATAAACCTTTTAAGATTCAACTAAAAACATTTATGAAATCTTAAAATTTTTTCACTTAAACCCTTTCTAAAATCTTAAAACTTTTGACTAAAAACGTTTCCAAAATATTCAGAATTTTTGACACAAAAGTTTAACTAAAGCCTTAATGACTTTTCACTGGAAACCATTCTAAATTCTTAAGAACTTCTGATTTAAAATGATGATTTTGAAATGTCTAGGCCTCTCTGAAATCTTACTATTAGCAGATTACTGTCCAAAACTGTATTCTAAATTATGTAAATTATGAGATGTAGTACTACAAATAAGTAAATTAATATTTTACAGCCATTTCTCGCCCAAATAAAATAAGTACTATAATGTGAAAGATAAATATCTG
Source organism: Amaurobius ferox (assembly GCA_951213105.1). NCBI lineage: Eukaryota > Metazoa > Arthropoda > Arachnida > Araneae > Amaurobiidae > Amaurobius > Amaurobius ferox. The sequence continues at coordinate 85,567,703 of OX578137.1, forward strand.
TAATGTTATCTAAACAATCTGTTATTTATCGTCTGAAAATCAACATTAAAGCAATTTGAGGTTATAAAAGAGCATAAACATAACAGGATATTACATAATTATTTACGAAATAATATGAAAAGTTATGTATATAAAATTGTACGCCTTATTTTAATATTATTTTTCGCATTATAAATTCAGCTTATTCAATATTGATTACTGTACTATTTTTTTACATAATAGAAAGTGTAATAAAGTTCATATCATTATTGGTGTTTCATAATCTGAAATACTGTGCAGTGTTAGTGGCCTAAAAAATATACTGAGTACTACGTTTCTTAACAAATCTCCCTCCTAACCTACTTAATTTTAAGTAGTATTTTGTTATTATTTTTTGCAGTATTACTTCAGCCTATTCGATATCGATTACTATACTGCTTTGTCATAATCGAAAAAGTAGTCAAAGTTATGGGTATTGGTTTTTCATAACATTCTATGCCATATGATTGGTAGTGATAGAGTTATTAGACAGGAATTTCGATCGATATTAATATTTTGAATTATCGATATCGAATTTAGCTTAAGCGTTTACTTGTCTTCAAAGAAATTTAAATAAATTCCAAAACCAACTTCTTTGAACAGAATGAAATTACAAAGCGCACAAATATTGACTTGTTTTTGTGTAGGATCAAAGTTACTCATGGCTGTATTTAAAATATTGGTTTTGATCGATTAGATATTTGTATTTCCATTTGATACTAATAAACAATACTCTTATTTAACTTAAATTTTGTCTGAGATGTTTTATTACTCATCATCAAAAATTAAGATTTACCGTATATAATATAAATTGAATATAGAATCTGTTGTTGTTGTTGTTGAAACCCAGACCGTCCGACCTACCAGAAAGGTGTAAGGTAACTGTTTGGACGGTCGGGAAGCGTATTAATCTGTGTGTAAAACTTTACACAACAAACAATCCTTACACAATACAATGGTCATCACACACAACTAACATCCGACAAACAGACATACATAAAATTCAAGTAATGCACAAGAAATTCAAGGAGTCTCACACCAAAGGGGGAGAACCCAGGAGCAAAAACAGGATTAAGAAATTCATAGATCACCAAAAATTAAGAGCAGAGAATACTCACAGAAGTGTCACCTAACAGAATTTGAAATCTCTCTCGCAGTTTGAATACAGTCCTTCAGTTTGTTTATTAATACTTTATTTCTGCGGACACCGGAAAACCAAGCTGCAGAGTGGGCAGGGAAAGGTTTGACGAGGTGGTATTTTTTAGAAAAGGGACAGGAAAAAACATAGTGATCAGCGTCACCAAAAGCATTACAGGGACAGTTCGAAGAGGTTTTGTGCTTAAAGAATTTGAGGTAATCAAGGAACGGGCCGTGTCCGGTAATAAAATAAACAAGAAATCTGTTACAAATAAGAAGAGAAGGGTCAACCAAAGGGAGGAAAGAAAGAATACGGGCCGGATCATGATTACGGGGAGAGATATAGTCGTTTAAGTAAGTTTGCCACAGATTATTTAGGAATATTTTACATTGACGAGTGAGAAGAGAATAAGGGAAAGGGACCGAAAAAGGGGAACCAGAAAGGGAGGCGGCTTTGGCATGAGAGTCAGCAACTGCGTTTCCCAGTATTCCAGCATGGGCTTTAACCCATTGAATGTTAATTAATTTAGATGCCGAAAGGGCCAAGAGTTTAATATCACATAAGTATTTGGATCTATTTTTAACAGATTTTAGAGCCAGAATGGAGGACAAACTGTCCGAAAAAATATTGACCTTTGTATTGTTGTCCAACGCCCATTGAATAGCGACTTTAATGGCAGAGATTTCCGCTTGAAAGACCGTGTTTCCATGAGAGAGCTTAAAAGAGAACGATTCGACCAGGTCATCTTTTTTAAAAATGCAAACTGCAAATCCAATATTTTCGTCAGTTTTAGAGCCATCAGTGTAGATATTAAAAGGGGAGAATGAAGCAGGGCCAAAGGAGGGAAGATATAGAGGAATATAGAATCAAAGGAGGGAAGGTCAAAGGAGGGAAGAGGGAGAGGAATATAGAATCTGTGTCACAAATCTTATGATGAACTTAAATTGTTAACCCATGATTACACGTACTATTTTTCATATCATTCTCAGACTAGTGAAGCAGAACGACGCAAGATATAACATTAAAATTATGAAATTCTATGATTTAACGTTTAATAAACATCCTGCATACAGGGTGTTTAAAAAAGTGACAGCAGAATTTTTTTCCATCCGGTGGGTGTAGATACATAGTTCCATTTATAAAAATACTTTAAATAAGGAAATTATGCAATAGTAATTTAAATATTGTGTAATATTTTTGTAAAAATTTAAAAAAATATGCAGTCCTTCTGACAAAAAAATGCTATATTACAAAAATGCTGCTCTTAATTCATTAAATAAAATTTTAAAAAATTGGATCTCAAAAAATTTAAGATAAAATTAATTGTTCAACTACCTGACACCACTTTATCACGGATTTTCGATTCTCGTGTAATCACCGCAATTTATGAATCCAGAAACCGTTCACAGATTTAATTAATTCACAGAAATAATTTAATAGATCTGTTTGCTTAGCATGTTTTTAGTTCATCTATTTTACATAAATCATTAGTTCATGTATATGCAACCTAAGTTTATTTATAGATGCACCCTTATTTTCCAGTGAAAATGTAAAGCTTTTAGCTATATCAAATTTGATAGTGTCACAGCCCACATTTTTTAGCAGTTTTATTAAATACAGTATGGGGCAACAGTTTACTGATTTAACTTTTTTCGCTAAAAGAGCTATTAAAATTTTATTTATTTTATTTTTTTAGCAAAATTATTTCACATCATTTAAATTATTACGGCATAATGCCGCCCATATTAAGCAATTGTGTATTTAGAAATAAGTCCCTATACCAAACGGTTAAAAAAATCTTCCACTCACTGTTCACACACAGGTTTTGAAACAGCCGATCTATAATGTAAACTTCTATTCGAAAGTAAAAGCAAAATTGTAAGCACTATGTCAAATTTAATTATAAAAAGCACTATGTCAAATTTTAGTCCCTCTACCATTTTTGCTAAAGTTAATACTGAGCTTTACTAAACATGACGTTCTAATCCATAAAACTTGCCCATATAGCAATTGATCACGGGTCATGCTTTATAGCAGTAGGTTATGGCTCAAAATAGACGCTTAGCGTAGCGGTCTGTCATGGCTCATGATAAGCTCTTAGTATAGCAGCAGATCACGGCTCATAATAACACTTGGCATAACAATGCAATCGATCACGGCTTATGATAAACAGTATAACAATCGGTCAAACCTCATGATAGTTATTTAGCATAGCGGTCACACACAGAACATGCATAAGGGTTTTTTAATTGCCTGTTAAAACACCATATAGGTTTCAGTCCGTCATATAATATGCTTAGAAATATTTATTCATTGAAGCCATGTCCAGGTGAATGGCTGAATTCTAGAAGTTGGGTGAAAATAAATAGAAAAATTAAATAGCTTTTAAGACTATTGCTCTTACATATTTTACATTTCATTAGCATTTTAGTTGAAGGCATCAACAATTTTATATTTGAGTCCGTATTTGGATATGCATTATAATTATGTCTAAATAGTTGATCCAAAACCTTCTGCAAACTTTACTTTCAAATTTTAGTTCATGTCTTTATGAAGATATGTTAAATTTTTTTAAAAATGCTAACAACGTTTATAAAATTTTACATTTTGAAAATATACCAAAAAAATTAACTTCATTAAGACACCCAAGAAAACCTTTCCATTTATGCATGTTAACTATTTAATCAAGAAAATTTTGAAAGTGGTTAAATTAATGAAACTAGACATACAGCACTGAACAAAATTTCCCTCTTCCCTGTGACTACTTTTTAAAAAAAACTGAAAATAAATAAAAACAGGTTATTTCCAGAAGCGAAGTTCTTTTGTACTTTTTTTGTTATCCCATTGTATGAAACGCCTTAATTATAAAACAGATGATTTTATTCTGCATTTTAAAAGTTTTTAAATAGCAGAGGAAATTTTTTTATTAAAATCATAATTTAAAGCATTTTTTAAACTTCCAACACAGGCATTCCCGTTGCTTAATATTCTGAATTTCAGAAATGCGAATGATATATTCTGGTATTTTTCTTAATAACTAAACCTTCTTTAATCTGTGCGACTAAATTAAAAGTGAATGTTAAATAATGTAATCTACGTAAGAGACGGGAAATGACACAAGGAGGTTATGTACGGTATTTGAAAATGTATTTTTAAATTTTAAAGCCGTTTAAATCTATTTTGTTATTACTCAAACACGGAATTTGGGCTGAAATTTTTAAATTAAACGAATTATGAATTTTAAAAGCAGAAAACCTTCATTATCTTTAGCTGTAAACAGGTGGTCCTGGAAAGACATCAACCACGTCAATGACTCCTAAAGAATTAAGGTTACGTATCATATATTCATACATATTTTATGAAAGTGTATAGAAAATTCCTATGGTGCTGCATATATATATATACAGGGTGTCCCAAAAACATTGACCTCGGCTTTTATTCTTTAAATATTGATTTAGACATATATAATAAATTACAAAGTTGCGTAGAAAAAGGTACAGAATTTTATGAAATCGATTAAAATTTTCAAGGGAATTAAATTTTAAGAAATGCAAAATTTAAATTTTTATACGGCTCCCGCACAAAAACATTTCCATGGAGTAAAATGTGCTCCATACACTAATAAGATAATGTGCAAAATTTCAGCACTTTATCATAAAAAGTCAAAGAGATATGAAAAGACAAAAATGCTGACTTAAACCGCTTGTCGATGCATCGACATGGGTTTTCAGAAGGGAAAAATCATGTAGGTAGATCGCTTTTCAGGGGTCATACACAAATTACTAAAGAAAACAATGATTACACAAATAAATAATAATTTTGCTATTTATTGGTACAAAAGTATCTACACTGTGTAGAAATAATAACTTTCCAACAGGATTACAAAGCTTGTTCAAAATGTTTTCCATCCATGCCAAAGATCCATTAAAGATAAGAGGCAGATATTATTTGCCAATGATGCATTTCTGTGTTGCGTCATTTGCACTCTCGCTGTAAACATTTAAATTTTAATTTGTGATTAATCCCTCACCAAATTTGTTTAAACATATCTCTGGGACGTTTTATAATAAAATGCTGAAATTTTGTACATCAACTTATAAGTGTATGGGGCACATTTTACTGATTGGAAATGTTTTTGTACGGGAGCCGAATAAAAATTTTAATTTTGTATTTCTTCAAATTTAATCCCCTGGAAATGTTTATCGATTTCATAAAATTCTGTACCTTTTTTTACGCAACTTTGTAATTTATTATAATATTTAAGGAATAAAAGTTGAAGTCAATGGTTTTGGGACACCCTGTATATATGTATATATATATATATATATATATGTGCATATATATATATATATATATATATATATATATATATATATATATATAAATTATTAGCCCCTCCTTTTAGTAGCTCTTTTTGTATTTTATTACTTTTTCTTACCATTCCGCTTTACTCTTTTACAATTCTTATGAATAGCAACAGTAGATCGTTTTTTATTTATTCTTTGCGAATGGCAACACTGGTCTCTTCAATCAGAGTTCCCAGTTTCGACTCGTTTGTACATATGCTGTGCATTTTCCAGGTATTCATTTTTTCTTTTTTATTCCTTATTTATGTATGTTGTCCAAGTAGAAATAGTTTATAGATATAATCTATCTATTTCTTCAGAAACATACATATTTTGTGTCTGCTTCGTCAAAATACTTGGACTAGAGAACGAATTTTACGAAGATTTTCACTTTTTTAGGCTTAGCCCTTTTCCACGTGTATAGCGATATAGCTTGATTTTATAAGTTTTTCTTTATTCGTTTCCATACCTTTGAATTTTGTTGATTTTCTCTAACTTGATAACTGGTGTATCGTTATTTTTTTCCATTTGATTGACGATTTGCTGTTTTAAATTTTATTCTGTGGGTGTTTTACAAAGTTAGGTTTATCGTGTTGCAGCTTCTTACTTTTCGTTCATTGGATTTTCAAACTACTATTATATATATATATATATATATATATATATATATATATATATATATATATATATATATATATATATATATATATATATATATATATATATATATATATATATATATATTAATATATATATATATATATATATATATTATATGTATTTATATATATTATATATATATATATATATATATACATATATATATATATATATATATATTATATATATTATATATATATATATATATATATATATATATATATATTGATATATATATATATATATATATATATATATATATATATATATATATCTTATATGTACAGCCGCGGAAAAAAAAACGCCCCACCCTCTGTTAATCGAACATCGTTCATCGTAGAGGAAATTGAATGATACCATTCGATTAGGAATAACATCCTCTACAAATTAATGTGCGTAAAATTTGCATAAGGGAGCGTCTTCATATCTAAACGTGCACAAAATTTGAAATTTTAAATGACAACACCCAAGTTTGACAACATAGTTCGAAACTAGAGCAAAATTCAACCTGCGATACCAAATTTCAAGTCGGGTGAAGCGTTTCTGAGTTGTGAGTATGTAAAATTTTGAGCTCCTAATGTTAAATTAGTTTCCAAGACTTCCATTCATATCTTCTGTAATAATTATCCGCTCACGCTGATTATTTGTATGACGTTACTACTAAACAACCCAAACACATTTACGTGATTTTTATTTTTGTAGAATAAATTGTTTGTATGAAATATTAATTATAAAATCAATAACCGAAAAAATATGAATACAAACCTAGACACGTTTTGATAAAAACCGATTCACAAAGAGTTTTTATATGTTTATATAAAATTCCAGGTGTTTCCACCCACTAGTTCTTTCGAAATGTTTAAATATTCAGCATCACGATGACGTTGGGGGTCGTATATTAGTTTAAAAAATGACTAATTTGTAAAAGTTATATTCATTGTAAGTTAATCTTTATTTAAGAAAACGGGCAATTATTTTTACCAAGTTTTAATAAAAACTTTGTATAAACAGTGTTGTATAGATGCATACCTAATCAACGTAATTCTGCTACTCTATTGAAGGGTGCAAACTTGTATTGTTATAAATGGGATCTACTTATGTTACTGCCGATTATTCCCGAGCGTCTGCGAGTTGAAATCGCCCACAAAATGTAATAATTTATAATAAAAAATATTTATATAAAACAATAACAAATTATAAAGGTATGCGATACTAAACACCAAAAAGACTTCAAACGGTGATTGATAATGAGGGATTGATACTTTTAAATTCGTCACCAAGTTCCAACGGAGTTGTTTTGTCGCGTCATCTGCAGATATTTGTTAGTCTCATAAATTGATTTTGAAACAGCATTATAAAATGACATTTGAAAATAAACATTTCATTCTTCTTTATTTCTTCTTTAATTTATTGACCATGGCACGAATGCCCCATTAGTTTTTAGCAACGTACCCAGTACGACTTTTTATCCCTAATAATCGTGCCCTATTTGAGGCTCACATAATCCTACCCATTACAGGCCCACTGCCTTAGTAACACACACACACACACACAAGACAACACCATGCACAGCCATTAAAATGTTCACCCTCTCATACAGGAATCAAGCCTGTGACTCTTTGGCTGTGAGGTAAGTCATAAAGCTGAATGTCAAAAGGATAGTTCAATAATTTACAACCGTGCTGTGGTCAATCAACGAAACATCGCCCTTCAAATTGCGGTTTTCCATATGGAGCTGATCCTCGAAAATTGCATATTTCGGAATATTGAATATCTTCGGATATAAAGATAGAAACGTCGTGAAAATTTGAATTTGGACTAATTTGGGGGTCTAGAACTTGTGGGCGACGTCAAATTTGGGTGTTGCCATTGAAAATTTCAAAGTTTGTGCGCATTTAGATATGAAGACGGCCTTTTATGCAAATTTTACGCACGTTAATTTGTAGAGGATGCTATTCCTAATCGAATGGTATCATTCAATTTTCTCTACGATGACCAATGCTCGATTAACAGAAGGTGGGGCGTTTTTTCTCCTCGGCTGTACATTAGCATTCAGAAACTTGGACTTATTCTTGTATCCTGAGTGTACACCCACAATTTTTTAGAATAAGTCGTGATAATATATATACCTAAATACATACATACACACACACATATATATATATGAGGAAATTAAACTAGGATTCCTATGCATCCCCCTATACAACAATAGTACAAAAGTAGAATAAAATACGACGTGGGCAACACATATATATACAGGGTGTATATAAACTGATGGTGAGAACTGTAAGGGGTTATAGAACTCACCAAAACAAACAACTTTCAAAATGCAATGTGGGGTCGGAAAACAACCGGCGAGAGGGCGCTTTCTCTGGAGTGCATGAAACGTCGCGTCGAAATGGAGAACACAGTAAATCCGCATGCTACACGTTCCAGGTGCCACCAGAAAAGGCTCTCCATGAATGTGTGGGCAAGGATTATCCACGACCAAGTAATGGGCCCGTATCTGTTACCAGACCGCCTAGACGCACAAAAGTACCTGACCTTCCTCCCGCAGGTGCTGCCAGATTTACTACGTGTTGTACCAGCAAATCATCGAGTGCTTATGTGGTTGCAGCACGACGGAGCGTCAGCACATTACACCAAGATTGTGCGGGACATTGCCTTTCCGAACAGATGGATTGGTCGTGGTGATTCAGTCACGTGGCCTCCAAGATCTCCTGCCTGGATTCCCTGATCTGTCCTGCCTGGATTTTTTTCTCTGGGGACGCCTAAAAAGCGTCGTTTACGAGACGCCCATCGCGTCACTAGAGGACCTTGTCCCCCGAATTAGCGTCGCAGCTGCAGACGTTCGTGAAATGCTAGGAATCTTCCAAAGTGTACGCGATTCATTCCGTCGCCGCTGTGACACCTGTCTTGCAGTTGGTGGTCAATAAATTTCCATTATTCGTCTTCACTGTATTCGTCTTCACTCCATTTCGACTCGACATTTCATTCACTCCCAGATAAAGTGCCCTCTCGCGGCTCGCCGGTTGCTTTCCGACCCCACATTGTATGGTGAAAGTTGTTTGTTTTGGTGAGTTCTATAAACCCTTACAGTTCTGACTATCAATTCATATACACCCTGTATATATGTATATATACAAACACACACACACACATATATATTCATATATATATATATATGTATATATACATATATGTATATACTAGGTGATTGAAAAAATATGGGTCAAACTTTACGAGGTGGTAGTATGCACCAAACCAAGCATTTTTCGTCATAGTGTACCGGGTCGAAAATTAAACATAAAGGCTAAAGTGGGCGCTTAATGGTGAAACAAGTGAGGTGAGGCGAAAATACAAGAATGACTTAGAAGTTGTAAAATGACATTTAATAAACAATAATTACAGTAATGGCTCAAAAGAGCAGCCGCCAACCTGAATGATATATATATATATATATATATATATATATATATATATATATATATATATATATGTATACATATCCGAGTGAAAAGGAAGAAATGTCAAAACTTTGAAACGGGAGATCCAAATGCGTTGCATATAATGGCAGGGGAGGGTGGCGACTCCCCTGAGTGGTATTTTGATTTCTTGTCGTCGCTTTGAGTAAGTGATAATTTCGAATTTGAAACTCACTTGTTGTTCTTAATGTTATATGTATACATATATATATACATGTATGTATGCATATATATATATATAATGTATATATATATATATATATATATATATATATATATATATATATATATATATATATATGTATGTATTTATATATATATATATGAATATCTATCTATATATATATACATATATATACATATACATATAAATATATATATATATATATATATATATATACATATACATATAAATATATATATATATACATAATATATATACATATACCTATAAATATATATATATATACACATACACCTATATATATATATATATATATATACATAATCAAATGAATGTAAGAATGTGGTTAGTGAGGAGGATATCGACTTACATTTAGGTATGTTTTAAATGTTTCAAGGATTACATTTTCTCAGATTGACAGAGGGCTGATTTAGACGTAGTAGTTGTCTGATACACAAGTTAACTAATACAGCTGAATATGAACTGCCTTCTAATCTATTAATTTTCCTGAGCTATAGATCGTCACTACACTATTCACAGTAAGATCAAAATACCATAAATTGCTTTCATCAGGTTCAGTCGCAATAACGGTTGCTTGAGTACTGCGAAATCCTATTTGAAAACACAATTTTATATATGTAACTTTTTTTAAATCTAGCAAGAAATTTGTGTATTTGCTGTCCACTTTTTTCCTGTAATTAAAAAGTTATCCTTTTTACTCAATATCCTGCCCATATTCACGAACATTTGCATGCAATGATTTATGTTCAGTAAATATGAACTGAAACTTAGTTGTATTAACTTCTTATATATTGACGAAATAATCAATATACTTCATAGATATTTATGCTAGCTGTATTTCAACGCTGATACAAAATTAAAAAGAAAAAAATATTCTGGGTATTGATTACATTTCATTTTTTCTAAAAGGAATTTATATTTTTTTCTATTAATCTATTAGATGATAAAACACGACTCATTTTTCTTATGGTCACAGTTAATGGGTCTCTATTTTTACATGCATGGATAAGCAAATTGAAGAGCGAATGAATCAGCTAATTAGAATGAATGAATCCATGAATTGATTTATCTTCATGAAAGGATGGGCTTACTGATGAATCGCTTTGATTAAATAGCCGATAAGAGGATTAATTAGGATTGATGATAAATTGATTGTAATTTATTAGATTATGGTGATTGTAGTTAATGATTCGATCAAGATTGCAGAATAATTGTTTATAGCTTTTAGACCCTTTATTGATCATCATGAAATTATTCAGTAAAGATAGTTTTACTTAGTATAAGTAACAAATTGGCCAATTCGGAATGTCAGAAAGGAGAAAATTATATTTGCCGTCCTTAATGCACATGATTTAAACCGTGAATGTTAATTGGATGGTGAAAGAGGCCATTTTGCCATGCAAAAGCAACAAATTACCAAAGGATCCATATAAAAATGCTTTATAGTAGGAATTTTGATTGTAATTCTACGTGCTCAGCTTACATGATTGAAGAACTCTGCACATTATCTTGTTCCACGATTTTTACAAACTGTCTCACGCTAATTTCTTCATCATAAACTTACAGTTGTCATAGGTCGCTTATTCGAATCCTGTACATCAGGAAAATCAACGGTACAAGGTATATTTTTAGTATTTTATGAGGTAACTTCTAAAGTCTGTAGATAATTGACCTCGGAAATCAGATATAGCAGTTTGAGTGATCTTCCTATCTGAATCACGCTGTTGTTAAATAATACTGTGCAATAAAATATTCACCAATACTAGTGTAATCTAGAACAAAAAATTTTCGACAAAGTGATTATTTATTTATTTACTTTTATTATTATTTTAAAAATAAGTTCAAATTATCAAATTATGTAGAATCGCATGACACAAATATTACGTAAGTATTTATATTAAAACGTGAGGATCTGAAATATTAAGAATTTAATACTTACAATGTACAACGGAACTATGAAGTATTCTTTTCTCGAAAATTGAGTTCTTTGATTTAACAAAATTTAAACTGATATAGCTAAAGTGAGATTTATAGTAGACCCATGAAATTTAAAATTCATTATTTTTTTTTAATTTAAACACATTTTTTGTCTTTCGGCATTGTACATCAAGATTTAAAATTTAAATTTACGATGTTAGTTAGTGATATGAGAAGAGTGAATTTTCACATTAAAAATGCTGTTTTAGTTTTTTCTCATCAATATATCAAATTATTTTGAAAAAAATTAAAATGCATACTTTTCCTCTTAAAACATCTTTATTCTCTAAATAGAGTATTTGAATTTATAGTTAAATAGAATTTAAATCCTTTAAAGCTTTAATTATTTTTACTTTAAAAAAATATTGTTTTTCTATGGTACACTTTCATCAAGTAAAAAAACATTTATGTGAAAATGTTGAACAAAAAAAAATATTTATACATAGGACAAATCATCCTCAATTGCAGAATGGATTCCTCAATTGCAAAATGTTAATAGAAGACAGATAAAGTGGTTTCTCTTAACTTTACGAAAAATAGGATATTTCTAGATATTTTTCCTTCAAGTTCAATTCTCCTTCAAGTTCCTCCTTTTCTTTTATTTTTCCATTAACTGTTCAATAATATCTGTCCTATTTTTGTTTTTATGAAGTCATCCATCATTTTTAATCTGCCTTAAATGAAAATATGATACTACCTACAGAGACTGTTTACAGATTTTTGGACAAATTTAAAGCAATAAAATTAAAATTTGAAGTAACAATATTTATTTCTTAAATGTTGTATCTGATGTCCATTTATAGGGACAATCATTCTACATCTTGATAGCTGAAATGGGAGAGCTTTACTTAAAGTTATGAGTAGTGTTTTATTCCACTTCTCTTTGACTGCTTTCCATTTAGTCCATTCATTGTTTTAGGTCTGTTTAAAAGGTTCTCTTTTTAACAATCCAAAAGTACAATAATCCATTGGTGACATATCGAGGAATTCATTGGTGACAATATCCAATAATCCATTGGTGACACTCAGGAGAAATATAAGCAAAAGGTATAGCTGCTTTAACACCAATATCTTTTGTCATTTCTCTCAAGAAATATAGCTGTAAATATTGATGTGTGACTAGTAGCTTTATCCTGTTAAAGTTCTGGTCTGTTGAGACTGTGTAGATAAAGAGATGATATATCTTCCTTAAATAAGAGTTAAAACATTATTTTAATAATATGTTTGAATTGATTTTGACATTTTTTCGACTTTTCTTAATTTTCATTTATCGTTGCACGAATAGCAAGCAATAACCATGAATCCTTTGCTAAAACTTTCTTTTGATTCTTAAAACCAAGTTTTTATGGGGGGGGGGGGGGTCTCCTCTTTTGCGATACAATTCATTTTCGTTACAGCCATTGAAATAGATCCATACTTCATCAAATGTCACAATTAAATATATCTCCATCTGTCACCGGTTAAATAATTTTCATAGAAAATTCTACCGTGAGTTCTGAGCTCAGCCAAATGTCTAGACAAAAGACGGTGAATAATTTTTGCTTTTTAAGATTCGCTTTTTTGCTCTTTTAGATTTAATTTTAATATATTATCTTGTTTACAGCCACTACTGGGGTATTTAAAGGGACGCGACAGCTCAGTGGTTAGCACGCGGGGATTGCATTCGAACGACTCGAGTTCGATTCTCGCCTCTGCTTAAACTGTCGCCGTGTTAACGTGGAGTACGATCACGTTAAACACATGGATCCATAAGTCCTTCTGAGAAGTTTGTGGTAGGGGAAGGAGGATACAGTCCCTGTGGATGCCTTCTCCTCTGGGTTCCGGTCTAAATTGGGTGGCACTTCTAGGGACGTCCAAGCTGTTACCTTACCCCTTCGGATAGATCGGAAGATCTGGGTCGAAGAAGTCGAAGAAGAAGAGGTATTTAAAGACACTGCAATTGTTTACTGGATTTTTTCAAAAGATATATTTTGCTTTATTTTTGAAATAGTCATAAATGTACGTACTTTCTTTGGGTATTCATTCGTTGTTCTTTTTCCGGTTAAAAGCAATGCTTGACGTATTTTCCCTTTATTACTAATATTATTTCTTATTTTGCATTAATAAATGAGAATTCCATAGTTTTCACACCGGTTTTTAATTGCAGAATAAGAGTATTTCTCTTCGGCAAAAGTAAACCGTAACCTTAATTCCAAATTTGCATGTGTCATTTTTTAAAGATAAATTTAAGTACAGCAAACGATAATTTAGCTTCTATAAAATAAGCTGTTGCCAGAAATTTTTTGAATTAATTTAAATGTTGTTATTTTTTGGAATAAAACTGTTCTAAAAAGGAGTCTCGGCGTAATGATCTTTGTTTCAAAACGTATTTAGAGAGACACCAAATTTTGTAAATCGCAGATTCAAACTTGCAGATACCACTCAGGGCCAGTTTAAGGCAGGGCTCCCGAAGGACGGACTCAAGGCCCCTATTACCCTATTACAAAGGGATCCCCAAAAGCCGCTTTTGTAAAAAAAAAAAAATCAAACTAAACGTCTATTTATTTTTATAAAACAAAGTTACACTTTGATTGGTAACTTCTGTTTATAAGTATCGAAGATGTAACAATTGCGTGCAATTTGAACAATATTTAACAGGTGATAATTTCAGAATTTGTGCAGTGTGCAAATTTATATATATATTGAAACAAAAATATAAAAAATGTAATTTTTACTAATTAAAACATATTGTTAAAAATGAAAAGTTCTGATAATTCCCCGATGTTAGAGGTTTCTTTCAGTTGGGTTGGGACGTATCGCAAATTTTTAGTCCTCTACTATAAGTAGGGAGCCCCGAATATTTGTTTGGACCCTAGATGTACGACCTGAAAGATGTGTCTCCAGGATACAAAAATGAGTCCAAATTTTTGAATAACTAACACTTTTATTTAAAATCACTAATAAGCGTAAAAAGAAACAATATACAGTTAAGAGCTCAACAACTATCTTACAATATCACTAAATAATTGTCAAGTTCAATAAAACAGCAATTAAATGCTCAACTTATTCACAAAATACCTCAACTTATTATACCTCACAAAGTACCCCAACTTATTATACCTCACAAAGTACCTCAAGTTATTATACCTCACAAAATACCTTATTCTCAAAACACTGACGTATCTTCCTATTCAATTTAGCCCGTATTTCGTCAACACAATCCAACTGAGCGATGAGTCTCCTATATACTCACCACAATAATTTCTAGAAAGTGTTTATACCTCCCAAACTAGTCGATATTTCGAGATAGTTCTAGTAGATTCGTGAACTCAAAGTCGACAAGTTTGCGATATTTCGCCAAATATGGCGCCCACGCCACAAAAGTCACCAAGTTACGGCAACATTACTTTCAAGTTATTGAAATTGTTGCTTGCAGAAGTATTTTCTCCTTTGCGAGGACGCAAAGCACAGTGAAACGTTTTACATATTCTTAACAATGTACCATAAATACTGTGTTTTTCTGTTGTGTCAAATGAGATCAAATAGAACTGCACTAACACTAGCTACACCTAGATATAATTCTTAAAGCGTTCTCCAGATTTTTATTCATAGAATTTTAATCTTCTTCTCTCTGACTTTGTGGTTTACATATTAAGTTCCATTATTTAATTTCGTGTACATGTGCTATTTTTATTTTAATACATGGTGAAAAGAATAACAACCATCAGCCTCAAGAAATAGCCGCTTACCTGACAAGATAGACCTCAATACGGCTTCCTTATCTTGAATATCCTCAGGGTGGATGGCATTCTGATTTTAATTCTGTTAGTGGGATTTGAAGCAACTTTTCAATCAATATTTTCGATTGCAGGTTTTGGGTATCAGGTTACAAGCAACTGGTATTTGTTTCTGCTTAATCCAATAAAGAACAAAATCCGATTTGAAGGGGGAAAAATGTTACTTATTTCTTTCGCACCATTTTAAGGTGTGTTTTATTTATAGAATATTATTACAGAAATGTAAACTCTCGTCTATATAGATGATCACTGGTGGTTAAATTTTTGCCATACCATTGTTTTAACTAAAATAATTTCCTTAAACATTTATTTCTCGAGATCTTCTCTAGATGGAGATTATATGACAACTGTTATGGAGTCATCAAATTCCGGAGATGGGGGTTCACTAAGAATTTCTACTTCCGATTACTTTTCCATTTGCTACTTAAAAAATGTATTTCACTTGAAACATCTATTTCTTGTGATTGGCTATAGTGCTTAGAGGAAAACTGATATGGTTTCATCAAACTCTGAAAGGAAGGGTGGTTGACTTAGAATTTTTACTTCCAATTAATTCCTTTTCTTACTCCGGTTCAAAATTGTTCTTCCAACAACCTCTTTCTCATAATTGGCTATAGATACATCAAATTCCGGAGGGTGTAGGTGAACTCACTAAGGATCTCCACTTCTGGTTATGTTATCTTCGATTCAAAAATGTTCATTTTTTCTTGAAACATCAGTTTTATCAGAATCTACTGTAAATAGACTTTAGTTGATAACTGACATAGATTCAGCATTGATTTTTGGAGAGTACTAGGATGTTTACTAAGGATTTTCTCTCTCGGTTTTAGAGATGTCACTTTCGGATTTTCAGAAAAGTTTGTATAACTGTATGAAATAAGTGTGCAATAAGTATAAAAATGCTTAATAGTTCTGTCATAAACGAAACGTAGATACCACTTGCCACGATATAAAAGCTCCTTCATCAATTTCTTGTTAAATTTTAAGATAGTATATCAAATATTCATATTCATATTTATTTCTATTTACCACTAATTAAGTGTAAATTATTAATATATGAAAAATTTTATTGGCACTCGTAGTCAATTGGGGAGTGACAGATGTATCCTTAAGAGATACGAGATAAAGTCTAGTCCATTTAAATTACATAATTGATTAAAAGAATAAGTTTAAGAAAAAGGGGCGAGGATTTGGAAGGAAAAGTATGAAAATGCTTATTGTGGGTCTAGTTCCTCTGTGTAAGCACAGATGGCTGCACCATACCTACTAAAGCATCATTTTTAACACTTTACAACAAAGTTGAAAAGTGTTTATGACTTTGTTCATTCTGTCTGTCCGTTAGCACGATAACTGACGTAAAAATGACTTAATCAAAATGAAATTTTAATATGTTGTTCAGACGGTCTGTAGGACCTATGGAAATATAAATAAATAATATTACCCAATTAGTTTAGGATTGAACCCGGATTGAAAAAATGAAATACATTGAACCCAATGGGACCAAATTTTTCAAACATTTTTTAAGCGGATTTAAATTTCACAAATTGCTTCGAAAACTTTAGGTAATATTCAAATTGTTCCATAAAATATATAAAAAAAAATTCAGCGAAATATATTCAGTAGTTTTTTAAATAAAAATTAAAATAATAATTACACCTCTTACATGAAGCGATCACGTGACCATGATATGAAACGATCACGTGACCAACTTCAAAATATAATACGGCATCCATCTTGTCTCAAAATCGTCATTTTTAAAGTTCTTTTTAATTCATATTGAGTGTTGTATTCGTCGTAAAACCTCTTTATTTTCGCTTAAATTATGTGCATCTACATACTGAAACAACGCAATGACAATATATTTGAGTTTAAATGAGCATCCAACTTTGATTATTTCTCTAACGAAGCCTATTTTTCACTTATGTGAAATGTAAACAGCAAAATATGTAGGATGAGTTGTATAGGAATTGCTGTATTTTTTTAATGCAAAAGAATTTAGCTCATGGAGTCTGCATAGCTGATATGAAAGACATATTCATTGACTTTACCGAGAGAAGGACGATTTTTTGCGATGAATTTTTAAGCATAGAGTTAAATTACTTATAGCTCCATGGTCTTAATTTTTAAGTAAAATAAATTATTATAGTATTGTGATGAATGACATGAATGAGGAATTATTTATGAATGAAATGCTGCTTTTTTAGAGAGAGCCAGGCGTGTTATTTTTTCTATGACATCATTTGAATGAATTTCAGTTGTTTTCGATGAAGTTTTTAAACATAATAAATTATCGTGGTATTATGATAATTCTAAAATTGTTACCGAGTAATATATCACATTTTAGAGATGTTTAAACCAGGCAATTTATATTTCAATGCCGTCATTTGAATGAAGTTCATTTTTTTGGATGAATGTTTAAGTTTTCAACTATAATAAATCAATGTATTATTGTGAGAAGTTTTAAAATATTACCGAGGAATGTATTACATTTTAGACATGTTTAAATAAAATTGCATTGAAGTTGGAAAGTGTTTCTTAATCAATGCTTTAAGCATGATTGATCTTTCTTGTTCAGTTATGTTTATGGAACGAAGGACATAATTTTTGTTCTTATTTTTCTTTTTTTTTTATTTGTTCTCAAACCCTTCTGCTCAGATAATATCATGTGGTACATACATAGTCTACAAATTGGAGGTTAAAGTCGTCCTGACTAGAGACTCCGTATCAGGTGCACATTGTGAATGCTACTTGTAGGAATTAGGTTAACTTGATTACTTTAGGGCAGAGATCGAGATAACGCCTCTATTCGCGTATTTCACGCTTTAAATTATCCAAATACGCTTTATAAATTAAGTCATGCGTGTTTTTACGCATTGATTGTAAACAAAAGAAAACCATTTTTTAAGGGTAATTGATCACTTGTTAAAAATTACTCCTCTGGAGAGCTGAATACTCCTTCAAATCAAGCCAAAGAGTAAGGGCCAGTAAGAGTTTTACTCTTCTGGAAAAATTCTAGCTCAATCTCTGCTTCAGGAAAATATGAGAGGCCATTTACTCAATTTTGTCTTCATACGCTTATTATGGTCTTGACTACATGGTTTCCAGTGTAAAATTACCCCCCATTGAAATCAATTTAAAGTATTTCATTTAATTAAAATGTAGAAAACCATGAGTATAACTATAATTATAATAATCAATTGAGTTGAACTTGCATCATTGTACTAATATAGCAAAATTTTAGTTTGCAATTATTAATAAAGTTCAATATATAGACCATATAACGTAACGGAGATTTATGATATTTCCATGCGTAAGTATAGTTTATAATTAATAATTATTTGATGGCGCCGTTAGTAGTAATAATCACGTTTTGAAAACTTTTAATTTTATTTCAAAATAAATTCTGAATTCTCGTAATAATTCTCGTAATAATTGCATTAAATTTATATTCTTAAGAATAATTCTAAATAGATGCTTTAAAGAATAATACTAAATTGGCATTCTTAAGAATAGTACTAAATTGATATTCTTTAAAATAGTATTAAATGAGCATTCTGAAGGATAGTACTAAATGGACATTCTTAAGAATAGTACTAAATAAACATTCTTAATAGTATTTACTGGGTTTTCTCATGTATAGTAATAAATTGAGATACTTAAGAATTGCAATTAATTAACATTCTTAAAAATAGTACTAAATGGATATTCTTAATAGTATTTAATGGACATTCTTGAGAAAAGTACTAAATGCACATTCTGAAGACTATTTATAAATAGGTAATTTTAAGAATTGTACTAAATGTACGTTCTTAAAAACAGTACAAAATGGACATGCTTAACATAGACATAACTTACTAATGGAACTTAACACGTCATAACTTACTAAATTAATTAGCAAAGAATACATTTTCATGCCTGATAAAAATCTGATCTTGCTAGAAACATTTAATAAATATACATGCATAGAATTATGTAATGCGCACAGAATGGGGTACCCCACTAAACTTTTCCATACATTTATATTTCAGTTTACATTAAGTCTTGTATTCAGGAGCCTATATCAAAGTACAAGGAAACTGTGTCCTTTTAAGAAAAAAAATATTAAATATTATTTTTATAAAATATTTTAAATATTAAAAATCTGATGTGGGCAGTACATGACTTTCCTTATATAATGCAATGAATTTACTACTATTACATTCAGAAAATAATGTATAAGATCCACGTTACTGTGTTTTTATCGTTGAATTGTACATTTGGCGATTTTTCGGATGACAACATTTAAAACTATTTCAAGGTACCCAATTAACTTATATTTGGCGCAACTCTAAATGAATAATTAGCAATATTGGTAGCATCCTCAATAAGCGATGTAGTCCATACATTAAACTATTTTAATAATCAACTGATCACAATTAGATGTCATTTTCATTAATTTAGCGTCATTTTTGAAATTTTGACGATATTTTTATCAATATGGGGTGAAATATCCCCAAATTGGCGATACTTAGCTAAATTATTCACCAAGTTTATCAAATGCATCACCAAGTGTTACAGACAAACGGAGAGAAAAGCATTTCTTATATACTAGAAAGTATGCCCTTCATATAACGGACATCAAAATTTGCGAAACATTGCTTTCCGTATGGCGTCATTTTTATCAATTTGGCGATATTTTTGTCACTTTAGCAACATTTAAAATAGTCGCCAAATTGGAGACGTCTCTCTAAATTTCTTGCCATGCGATATGGATGGACGGACGGAGAAATTGGTTATACTTATAGTCCACTCTTGTGTTCTTTCCAAGATATTGAACTTTCATACATTAGTCGTAATTTTATCAATTTTTATTTAGCGTCATTTTTATCAATTTGGCGACTACTTCGTTAATTTGCCAACATTTAAAAAGTTGCCAAGTTGGAGACATTCCACCAAATTCGTTGCTAAAATCTCACCAAGCTTTATGGATGGAGTAATAAGTTATTCTCATAGCAGATAAATGACTATTGGAGTTCAAATACAAAAGTATTACCTAATGTTTTTTTTCTCATGAATGTAACGAGCTAGATCCACTAGAATGATGTCAACAAATTCATCGCATGATATTACATATGAAAGATGAACATATTTCACAATCGTTAATATTTTTATTATTTTACATGATTTTTTGCTACATTTATTTGAAAAATGCGCAATATCTCGAGAACATCTCATGCTAGCGTTCTAAAGTTTGTATCAATCGTTTTCTAATGAAAAATGACATCAGAAATGACTATTTACTTAACTTTTTAAAAGTTTTGGTTTCTTGACAATTTTTTCAAAATGTCACTCGACAATTTATGGGGGGAGGGTTCCGAACATTCGATTGCGTTTAAAAACAATAGACTTCCAATATGCATGCATTGTAACATTTGTACCAAATTTCGTTCGAATCGCTCCATTCGTTCGTGAGATATCTTCTCCACAGACTCACTGACACACACACACACACCGGTACCATCTCAAAAACGTTTGATTCGTGTTCAAGGATGCTTGAAACGTGCTCTCCCGTCGAAAACTCGAATTCGAATTTTCGACCCCGTCATAATACTTCCCGTATACGTTATACTTTGTATATAAGAAAAGTAGTATGAATACAAAACCTTGATAAAGAGGCATTTTCTTTTCATTTTGATAATGATTGTGCTATGAATGAAAGTCAATACTATAAAATGTGGTTGTATGAGAAAATCGAGTGGGGATAGACTTTAAAATATTGTTACGATCTTGTAAAATGCTCTGGAGTCTCCCCCCCCCCTCTCTCTCACTTTCGTCTCTTTCGAAGACGAGACGGAGATAATGCGCTTACAGGCATCATTTCCCATGATGTGAGTGTGTGGTTGCCATATGCTGAAGAAGGGTTGCCCCGCCAATATGGCGCGTTTTTTAAGGTTCGAGAAGGACCTCGAAATAACGATTATTCTACAAGATATTAGACATTTCTAGAAGCGTTTATAGAGAGTCGACGAAAGGAGCCGCTGCTCAGTCGGAGAGCAGTTGACGTAATACGAGCTACATTGAACTGTTGTTGTTGTTGAAACCCAGACCGTCCGACCTACCAGAAAGGTGTAAGGTAACAGTTCTACATTGAACTGTGATCAATGTAGCTCGTGAGAATTGAGAGTGTGATCAATGCTTTGAGAATTTTGAGATTGCCAATGTTTTGCAAATAGTAGCGCCTGTTTTGTGAAATACATTACCTCAATGTTTTGAGAACAGTATCTGTTGTTTTGTAAAATTAGTGAAGTATTAAAGTTTTATTTTACTGTGTATTGTTCCACTTTACCCTGTGTTTGTGAATACGCGTGTTAGTTATCCAGAAATTTGGGCTCATTCTTTAATCCTGCGCGAACACCTACAGTTCCAGAGCTTACGCTATAACAATATGCTAGGCACGTTATTAAAAGCCATTAAGATTTTCTTAAAGACAAGTTACGATTTAAAAAATGAAAATAAACTATCTATATTTCAATAAATATATCTATGATGCAGGAAATATTTCCCTGGATCGATATCAGTGGCCCAGATTGCATCATCGCAGTTCTCCAGAAATTCAATTACTCGGGAAATAACTGAATGCAATCGTTCGGATTGCTGAAATGCGGGTTTATGAAAGCAATTACGAATATTTGACATTCTTTTAAAATATTTTTATCGTTTAACAGCTACCAACAGACTTCATTCCGGTGTGTGATTTCCTATTGCAAATCGCTCGCAACATATTTGCGGAGCATTCTTTTTGAAGAGCATCACCTGTCCAATCAGCTGCTGCGCTTTCTGTATTTACGTTCGACAATTGGACAGGTGACTCTTTCGGTAAATCTGTATGTTGTAACTATACGATATAGAGCAGTGCGGCCTTTTGCAAAGTAGTCGCCCCGTCTGAAAGATTTTTCAATAGAGACGTGTACCATCATTTGGCCTTAAGAAATAATCAATGTCTTCTAGCTGGAATATCGGCGCTAACCGTTGACGCCCATTTATAAAAAAAAAACAATTTATCAATGCTTGTTAAAATTATCAGGGCAATAACGATAGTAAAATGATTAATGCACACACTTAATAATTTTAGCGATATTAAAATAATTAATGCACAAACAGTTAACACCCATTTAGTGATAGCCCATTTCTCTTTGCTGTTAAAAGCAAAACTAGAGTCATTTTTCTTGATATGCTCAAACAGTATCTGTTCCTTCAGGTGAAGAAGTTACAGCAATCAATAATTTTTCAACAAAATGATGCGCCCCTACGTTAGAGCAGATGTTTCGGATACTCTCAATGTGGAATTTCCTTGGAGATGCATAGCTGATACAATACCTCTCTACCGACCTCCTGCGGTTACAAAATTTGCATAATCATTTCCTTTGCTTTTATAACCTCTTATGTCAGAACAATATTTTATTAATTTCAAATTTACTCCAGGAGGAAAACTTATTTTCGTAAACGTATATATAAATAATTATTTATTATTATTATTATTCGTATTTATTATTATTCGTAACGTATACATAAATAATGTCATGGATTACAATCCATGACCTTAGCTGTATGTGTGTACACGTACCAGCATGATTTTGCATTATTCATAAATATACATGAAAACGGTCATGTAATTTCGATGTTAAAATCAATATGTTATCTATATGAGAGTATTATTATTTTTAATGTGCTTTTTATATAACAGCTCACTTTATATTTTGTTGAAGTACATAAAGAAAATACAGTGTGCATCTGCCTATTGATGTAGAACATAAACCCAGTTACAATTTATGTAGTTATTCAATTATGAAACCTGGGATTTTTTAAATCGGATTTCTTTTCACGGTTGCAGATAAAAATTATATTCCTTTCCTTCATGATAAAACCATATAATTCAGTTTTATAATACAAATATTCATCCTTCTGTAATCCTGGCTGAATTCCTGAAACATCTGTAGGAACCCGAGCAGTGCCTAAATTCTTCTTCACCTTGGGGTTGCTCCATTTCCCTTTATTCTTAAAAGAAGTGTTTTTTTTTCGTGATCTGATGCGTCAATGAATCAAAGGAACTATGCAAGATCCTCGAGATTTTGTCTCTGTTAATTTACATTATTTTACAACAAGATTGAGATTTATACCATGAAGGTTTCTCAAATCCGTTCTATGTAAAAGGAATGAAATGCAAATTGCCATGTTTTATAAATGAAGAATCTAAAACTTGATTTTTGCCTTCTTAACACTAGAACGACGGATATTTTGAACTACCTATAACGACGGGCAGCGGTTAATTTGACAGCCATAGAAAAAATACAACATACCTTTAATTCAAAACCAAAACATCATAGTTACAACATTTAGGATGTTTCTTAGACACATTTTTTGCAATAAGCGTTCTTGATGCATTGTTCTTGCCATTTTCCACAGGTGGGATAACCGCATTTTATTACTGCAGAACCAGCACTGACGACGTTTATTACTTTTCGCTACCTTTCAACAAAGGAGGACTGCTGGAAGCTGCTTGGTCGCACAGTACGCGAATCACAGTTCGTTCATAAGATTCAAAATATATCACCTTCGATCAATTGGCGAAGAATTGCATGCGCGAAGTAAAATCCAGGCATTTATGGCCGCGCAATCCAGAACATTGTAGAGGATGTACATAGGCCATCTTCGTGATGCCTATCGCGTCGTATAGAGGCGGCTCATTTGGTCTGAAACTTCCACGCCACACTTTCAGGAATTCCAGCACGGGCACGGTCTGTTCGTTCTTGAAACACTCCAAATGATACTAAAAAGCTGATGCAATCATTCTTACGGCTTACAGTACCGCAACGCCGCAGTCGAATTGCATCATCGTGTGAAATCTCTCTAGCGGTCATTTTGACCGCTGCCGTCGTTCTAGGAAGGTCGTTGATTTGTTCTCTCATCATAAAACCTAGAATAATTTTCTTCTATGTTTTCAATAACTTTAAGAAAATAAGAGAAGCCATAAAATTTCATTGGGCTGGGATTAGCCGTTTTGGAGGAATCGTTTCTCAAAATATATATGCGGTCAATATGATCGTCGTTCTAGTGTTCCGTCGTTCTAGTGTTCCGTCGTTCTAGTGTTAGTCTACAAAGTAGAAAACAAAAGCGTGAGAAAAGCGAGTTGTTTTTTGGGAGACCATAACCCTTCCCCAAATTGGTGGAAATTTTGCGTTAGTTCTTTATTAGTTTCTGCATCAAAGAACGATATCCAACACTGTAAGTCTTCCCTATTTGGCCACAAATCCCCTCTCTGTTTTCAAGATTCTGGCTGCGTTTCATATAAAAAGTCTAATATTTTCCTTTATAAATGCTTAAATATTTTTTTAAATATTTAATAAGGTTAAAAGCACATAAATAGCAATCTTGCTCATTTAAGTATAGCACTTTTATATTTTTTAATGTCATACTTCTGATGATTTTGTAAATAAAATAATGTTTTGTTATACTTGTAATCTTCAGCTAATGTCACATGATAATACTTTTGCTTGTAAATGAATCGCTCAATTGTATAGGTTGAAGACGTATAACTCTTAAAAGGTTCGGTTTTAAAATTCAAGTTTGTCTATCAAAATGTTCACCAAAAGAGCATTTCAGATATTGAAATTCTATCATATTATATCAGTTACAATTCGAATTCTGTAAATTAGACTTTTCAAACACCCTCTTATTATTTAGCTAAATAGTTTCCCTGCAATATTTATATATAGATTGAACAGACTTTATCAGATTAAAGAATTTCAATATCAGACAGTAAAGCTGAAGTTTTGCAGATAAATTGTGCCAGATTTAATTAGTTGTTATCCAGGCATTACAGTACAATTTGCATTTTGTCTGGTCTATTTAGAATGTCTGTTTATTCTGTCAGTACTATTAAGTATTCTGCAATATTCTGCAAGCACTACTGGTATCTTCCATTGTATTCCATTGTACATTTCAAGGAAACAGAAGGACGTTTATTTGTCCTGTTTTGTTTCACATCGTAGTTTTCAGCAAATACAGTATCCCTCGAACCTGGGAATCATTAAATATTAAATTTTAAAAACTTAGATTCCTATTCGAATTTCCTTTCACGGTAACAAGTTGAAAAGATCTTCATTACTTCCGTTCCATCTCCACGAAATTCAGTTTTCAAATTCAAGAACCCATTTTAACTGAATGTTCGAAACACCTGAGAATACCACCTGTGCAAGTGCATCTCCCAGCTTAATTTCCTCTTCATCTTGAGTTGCGCAATTTCCTCTTTTCTCAGACAATTGTTTCCTTCGTGTTTCGTCGTGCTCATGAATCAGGAGTTCGATTCAAAGCGGCCAAGCTTTTTTTTCCGCGTCACTTTACAGCATTTCTTAACACAAATGGGTCCTATGTGACCGTGAATTGAAAATTCTCCCAAATTCGTTCCATACCTAAGATGAATAAAGCAGAGTTCCTGCAGATTTTGGAATTAAGAAGAAATGCACCTTCTGAACTTTACACAGCAGAAAGAAATATATGAATTTACACGTTAAGATAGTTGAATACTAAAAACTAATCATATTAAAGGCATATTCTTTCACCGCCTGAATGGTGGGTGCACTGTTTAAAATACATGCATGCTTACAGAGACGCAATTTGATTTAAATAGGAAGTGTAACTGGATGATATTTATCGAAGTGAAAATTTAAAAAAAAAGTAATTATCATTTTTATTATTTTTATTTACAATTAGCCAGTGTCCATATTTACTTTCCTTATATGTATAAGAAAAGTATTGTGACGGGGTCGAAAATTCGAATTTGAGTTTTCGACGGGAGAGCACGTTTCAAGCATCCCTGATCACGAATCGAACATTTATTAGGTGATGTGTCTGTGTGTCTGTGTATGTGTGTGTGTGTGTATGTGTGTGTGTCAGTGAGTCTGTAGAGACGACATCTCACGAACGAATGGAGCGATTCGAATGAAATTTGGTACAAAAATCACAATCCGTGAATACTGGAAACCTATTTTTTTAAACGCAATCAAATGTTCAGAACATCTTTAAATTTTCGAGTGAAATTTTGAAAAAATCATCAAAAAATCAAAACCTTTAATAAAGTTACGCAAATAGACATTTTTTATGTAATTTTTCCTCAGAAAACGATTGACATAAACTTTGGAATGCTAGCATGAACCGTTCTCGAGATATTGCACATTTTTTAAAATAAATTTATAAAAAAAAATCATAAATTAAAAAAAATATATTAACTGTTGAGAAGCATGTTCACTTTTCATATGTAATACCATGCGATAAATTGGGTGACATCATTCTCGTGGATCTAGCTCGTTCCATTCATAAGAAAATATACTTTGAGTAATACTTTGTATTTGACCGCCAATAGTCATTTATCTGCTGTAAGAATAACTTATTTCTCCGTCCATAACGCTTGGCGAGATTTTGGCGACGAATTTGGTGGAATGTCGCCAACTTGGCGACTTTTCTAAATGATGCCAAATTAACAAAAATCTCTCCAAATGGATAAAAATGACGCTAAATCAATGAAAATGACGACTCATTGACGAAAATTCAATGTCTTGGAAAGAATATAAGTATCTACTATAATGATCTATTTTTTTTTACTGTAACAGTAATAAATTCATTGCATTATATAAGGAAAATCATGTGTTGCCCATATCAGATTTTTAAATATGTGTCGTTTCATTAAATCATTTTGCGTGGATTAAAGTTAGCATACCGTGCAATCGAATACCAGACAGAGGGGTAATTTACAATTCGCCAGTGTCCATTTTTAAATATGTGTCATTTTATTAAGTCATTTTGTGTTGATTAAAGTTAGCAGATTGTACAATCGAATACCTGACAAAGGGGTGTACCTGCAGCAATTGTTCAATTGAGTAGGGTGTAGAATTTGTTTTATTCTGATAGTCTCATTTACCGTAAATTTATTTTGCGAGAAATTAATTGGGACAACCTCTCTGCGAGACTTACTTAAACTTTATACTAGAGTACATCGCCATGTAGTTATATACAGGGGCCCGTATATATCTGTATTTTCAGTTCTATACGTGTATGTAATTAATTGTAACATGTAAATATAGTGACTGGTAAACAAGTCTTCGCAAAAAGGGGCTATAGCTCCGCAGGTATTCCATTCTTAAATTGTATGTGCGTGCCTATGTGTGTGCGTGTGCGTGCTTATGTGTGTGTAAAAATCATTTATTTCGTCAAAATCCTCAAAAATGACGAAATGATTCTGATGTAAAGCACTATGCATTTTTACTTTTAATGTGAATAGCATCTATGGTTGGCATATCTCTGGCTGAAATCGGAGCGTTACAAAAAATACAAATACCTTGGGAGTTTATATTCGAAATTCGAATATAGTGGATAAAATTGTAAACAAATTCGATATTAGTGTTCTGCTTAGGAATAAATTAAAAAATATTTTCAATATTTTAATGTTTTTAAATACTACGTTTTTGTTTGAGCGAAATTTTGCCTCGCTTGTTTACTGTTGCTCTAAACATCTACTAAACTTTAAAATATAAATACAAACAGTATGCGGCAAAATGTTCAATCGAGTTTCTAGATTAATAATTTGATTTTACAAAGCTATTGTAGTTTTCAAGAAAACGTCAATGTCAAGAATATGGAATTTTTTTTATTTTTCGAGTTTGCAAGAATCTCGAAAACTGAAAGAGTTAGCTGTGAATTATAAAGAGTAATTTGTAGCCCTTTAAAAACCTATAAGGTTATACAATTGGATTTAAGATCGGGTTCTCAGACTTTCAAATATAGTGGTTTTAATTTTGATATTTTAATATTTTGGACTGTTTTGTAAATGCTCAAAGAAGACAAACCGCCCACAAAAAAAAAAAAAAAAAAAAAAAAAATCCTGCAGAATGATGTATTATACGCATAAAACCATTTTGGTTGCATCGGAGTGGTGCCACTGCTAATTTCTTTTTATTTTATTCTTACTTTTGATATGTCCTATTTGAATAACACTATTTTATTACCTGATAAAACAGACATAACACAGGTGTAAGTGTTTATATGATTCTGTCTATCATTTCGTGTATAGTGTTTATACTACTAGTTTTACATGATGCACTGTTATATAAATATATATATATATATATATATAAATAAAAATTGAAAGATGTTAATCGAAAATTACGCATAAACTACTGTATGTACAAAAAACTCCATCACTAGCATATATGTTACAAATGAGTAACTATAGACCAAGACTATGGATAAAGATAGAAGGTAACATATCACTACAATGGTAAAGGGGGATAAGAAGAATATTAGGATACAAAATTCACAAGTAAAAGTATATAAATATAAATATAAATAAAAATAAAAATAAAACACGGCAAAAATGAGAAAAGGCAATAATAATTAGCTCATGATAAAAGATTAAGACATAGAGAACTATCAATTGGAACTACACAAAAATGGCGGTTAGTTTGAAATTGCATTCTCATCAGGACAGCCATACAATTCGAATTAAAACCGATAGAATAGCCAGTTTCTGACAATGGCGATAGTATTTAACTATAGACACCATTGAAACTGTCTACTGGCTAGTGGAAGGAGAAAAATAAATCAATTGAATTACAAATCAGAAAAATAATACTTCCTCGAACAAAAATATGAACTCACAAGCATTGCCACCGCGTGTAAGTTGAACAAGCGACTGAGCATTTCACCTCACTTTGTCAATGCGAGTGGGCACCGGAATAAATACATTTGAACGATACATAATATGTATGGAGACTTTCAAAAATAGTAATCAGTATAGGACTCAGGAAAAGTGGAAAACAGTCATTCGAAAATAGTAAACAGTATTAGACTCAGGCCAAGTGGTAAGTTAGGTGATAAGAATGGGTGAATTCTCGAAATTGAGTTATCCAATCAAAGATAAATAATGCATGTGTAAAATGATTTCGTGGTATATGTGAAGTTATTAATAATATTATTTACAAATACTTCCGGATATTGGTAATTTTGACAAATGCGTTTAAGATTATTGATGTGGAGAAAGTGAAACCGAGGATCAGAAAGTCGATGTATTCGAAATAGCTGGTTTAAAATGATGTTTCTAAACAATTGAATAGAATTACAAGATTGATATGATAGCAGCTTTATGATAGTGAAGTTGTAAGAATATTTTTTGTCATATAGATTGTTGATTACATGATTATTGAGGGTATCCAAATTTAGGTCTAAAAAATTTACAGTTTGACTAACGCTAGGCTCATTAGGAATTAATTCTAGGTTAGATGGGTAAAAATCAATATTAATTGGATAGGAATCATCAATGATAATACAAATTAAGTCGTCAACATATCTATATATAATATATGAATTAGAGTTAAAATGACATTCATAATAATAAAGATCCACAAATTCTTGGTTTCCATACCTTTGATTTTAAAGACCTATTTAATAATATTGTCATTAAAGATTTATATAAAGTTATTATCTCTCTTTATCAAGACTATCTATCTGCCAATAATGTTGCATTTAATGTCAAAAACTTTCCTATGTTCTTGCACTTTGTGTTATACAACAATTATATTATCCAAGGTGATAACATTTATATACAAACATCTGGTGTACCACAAGGTGGCTGTAGTAGTAGTATACTCGCTAACTTATATCTTTAGATGTCATTTTAATGTCATTTTAACTCTAATTCATATATTATATATAGATATGTTGACGACTTAATTTGTATTATCATTGATGATTCCTATCCAATTAATATTGATTTATATATATATATATATATATAAATATAAATTAGTAAATCCAATGTTAGAATGTATGTAGTAACTCATAATACACTGAGTACCACTGCTTTATATGATCTCTGTCTGTGTAATGCTTTATTTAGAAGAATTTGTAATAAAAAAATGTTGACACATAGTAACGTATTTTTTATCTAAACAATTTCCATCGTCAATTTGTTTATGATTCCTATTTTCATTGATGAAACAGCCTTTCACATGGTACAGAAAAGTGGCATAAGTCGGATTATTTCCTTTATCATAATTCATTTGATTTTAAAGATACAGATATGCGGGTTTTGTTAATGGTCTTGTTGCATAAAAATAAAAATTTTCTGATTGACCAAATTTGTTTAAGAGGATCGTATAAAAATTTAAAAAGTGTAACTTTTTTAAAATTAATGGGAGGACTATTTCATTAACGTAGTCTTATTTCCTACCTTACTTTCAACATTTTTGCAATTTACATTGCCCACTTATCTCCAACAGGTAAAGAATTAAAGCCCGTTTCAATCTTTTGGGGACACCCTGTATATATATATATATATATGTGTGTGTGTGTGTGTGTGTGTGTGTCTGTACAAAAATAACACTTTGGCAGATGATAATTAGCTGAATATTTCAGAAAAGAAGCTGGAATTTTCATAAACGCCTGTAATTGCGGCTTTTCTGATAGTTTACCGAAATTATCGACAAAGTAGTTGAAAAAAATTGAGCAAAGGTTGCAAAATGTTTTACAATATGCCATGCATCTATTGAATTTTACAAACTGAGTTTCTTATTCAAATTTCCTTTCACTGTTAAAAATTAAAAATATTCGTTAAATATAGATGCAAATCAATTTTCGGTTCGAAGTGTCCATTATATTTGCATTTTCTGTGCATGACAGAACCTGGAACGCATGAACCTGGCCCGCGCAAGTGCATCTCCCAGTTTAATTTCCTCTTCATCTTGAGTTGCACAATTTCCTCTTTTCACAGACAAGAGTTTCCCTTCGTGTTTTTGTCGTGTTAATGAATCTGGAACACAACGGCGAAGCTCTCGAGATTTTGCCCGTGTCAATTTACATCCTTTTAAACACAAATGGGTCCTATGTGGTCGTGAGTGAGGTAATCCTTTTAAGAACATTCCATGCGAGTGGAATAAAGTGGTGTTTTCCCTACTTTGCAGATAAAATGAAAGAAGGGATTATTTTTTTTTCTTGTTTTCTTGCACAGCAGAATAAAGTTTAATATTTTTTTTATGTTTTGAATTATTATAAAAAGTAGGTAGTGGAGGTTTAAAACCGAATGTTAAGGTCATAGATATAGAGTGTGGCAAAAAAATGTCGTGGATTAATCAAATAACTCGAGAAGCACAATCAACATATATTTTTGTATGTAATTGTATAGGAAACCCCAATGGTGCTGTAGGATGAGACGACTTTAGGGAGGCTAATGCCCTTCTTTAGTGGCGTACAGAGGGCTATCTCGCTTCCTGTTAGAGATAGAGAAGAAATTCAATAACATAGCAATGTTGCAGAGCGTCGAAAATTTAGAAGAATGCATTTTTGCCCCCCCCCCCCACCCTTAAAAATATACGTGGGATATGAGACGACTTTCGGGGGTCAGCAGGGTACCCAGGGCTATCTAGCTTCTTCTTGTTAGAGATAAGGGAAGAGGTTAATAGCATAGCAATGTTGCAGTTAGTTGAAAATTTTGTAGAATGCATTTTTGCCCCCTCCCCTTAAAAACACACGGGGGATATAAGACAACTTACGGGGGCTGACACTCTTCTTCAAAGGGTTATGGAGGTCTATCTCGCTTCTTGTTAGAGATGGTGGGAAAAGCTAATAGCATAGTAATGTTTCATAGCGTCAGAAACTTAGTAGAAGGCATTTTTGTCCCCCCCCCCCCCCATCCCTTAAAAGTGGAAAGGAACCCTGAAAAGAAGTGTATACAATATAATCCCTCTCCACCCCACCCCCTAAAGATCAAACATTTAGACAATGCGGTAGAATAAATTTAACTTTGTACATAAAATACAAAATGTTCACCAACCATGCGTGCCTGCACACGTGTATAATATAGCTCCACGGGTTTTTCAATGGCGCTATGTTTACAATGATACATTCAGATTAATAAAAGTGTCTCTTTTAAAATCGTTAGAGAATTATTTTCCATCTTTAATATATAAATAATATAATTCGAATTTTAATATATACATTAAAAATCCTCTAATAGCAAGCCCGTGTTTAGCGAGGGAATTATGAGGTACAGTGCTAATTGAAACATGATTTGCACGCTTTAACGAGAAATTCGGAAGTCTCTAGATTTAACGAGCATACGAAATAGTAAAACTGAATGCAGTTTAAAAAGAAATGATAAAATCAGAGATATAAAACCAATAATCGACTACGTTCACAAATGGTTGTAGAAGTAGAGGAAAGATGGTTTAAGATGGGGTAAGTTCGTTTTTAATATACAGTAGCGGACAATTTCTTTAGTAGCTCACAATTTCGGCAGTACTAAACTAGAATTTGTGTAGCGTGAAATAACAGTTTTTATTAATTTTTTTTTCAAAGTTCCTGCTGGGTTTTTTTATCAGATATTTAATTTTTAGAATAATTGATTTATTTTTATTCTAATAGCTGTAAAAATTTTACTGATATTGAAAAGTTTGAGAGATGCTTTTTATAAGTTAAATCCTTTTATTTAGTGAAAAATGTATGATACGTTTTATATAAATTATTGATTCATCTCCAAAAAAAAAGAAAAAGACAGTGACATATTTTAGCATTTCTTTCATTCTAATTTTTATTATTTATACAACGCTCTTTAACTTTTATAAAATAGAGAAAAGTTTTCAATCAAAATATGTTTGCTGCCGTTGAAAATTATTTCAGTAATTTTATGCATCACATTTTATCACAATTACGTGTTTCATTACACATCAATACTTATTCCTTTTTAAAACAGAATTTGAGTCGTTAATTTTAAATATGTTGTAAACATTATCCTTCTTCGAAAAGACCACTGGTTGTGTGATTTTGAATTTTAGATTATAGATTTCATATCCAAATGGGACGTCGCAACAGACGATCTCAACATTAGACACCTCGGGGAAATGTTTTCCATCTATAGCCCAGAAAGTACGTAAACAACAAGACATCGTCAATGTCAGCTGCAGAGTTTTGTATATTGGATGTTGGAGATATTGGAGTACATATTATGAGTCCCCCTACAAACATTTATCACGAGCCCCCTTGCATATTTGATTTCCCGTTACTGTGAATTTTTCCTGCCTTCTCTCTCAAAAACATTATTGGGGATTAGGACCTCTCCAGAATACACACACACACTCGAGTGGTGTGTACCCCCCCCCCCACACACACACACACACTTGAGTGGTGTTCGTCCCCCTCTCAATGGAATAGGCTGCCATGATCTCGAGAATGGTCTTGATAAAAGAAAAATGGAAACCACCAAGTCTGACTTAACTTTGCCAGGGAGATTAGACAAAAATAAATTCTGGGATCCTCACAAAAAACGTTTATGGTGATAAAAATTGGGCACGGGCTCCCAGAGCTTCTCGAGTCCCTTGAGCTTCTCGAGCCCCCAGGGTCTTGCGGGCCCTCAGTATTTTCACTTTAAATATTTGTCTTTAATTATTTAAATATTTAATTATTTAAATATTAATTTAATATAAATTTTAATTAATTTAAATAATTTTATTAATAATTTAAATAATTATAATAATTAATATTTTAATATAATATAATTTTAATAATTAATAATTTAATTTAAATAATTTAATTTATTTAAATTTTAATTAATTAATTTAAATTTTAATATTTAAATATTTTAAATATTTGCCTATGGTCATAAAATGGCCCTAAAAACCATGCTCTTGTGAATGAAATATACTCGAAGTAAAAGATCAGAAAACACTTTCTAGAATGTGGTACTTAAACTATTAGCCTGAACTTAGATTTGTTCTAGAGGGCTTCAAGGTTGGTTAAGCCGCTAGCAAATATTATATTGAGTAGTGCTCGCAGTCTTGATTTGCATTACTTCTATATCCAGTGCAGCGAACAGAATTTTTCGGTGCAATGTGCAGTAAACGCGCGGGCTTTTGTATGTACAAGTTGGACATTTTTCATAAGCTGTTTATGCGGTTCAGACCACTACGTAATTCATCTTTTAACCAGTACCGCCCATTGGAAGAACGAACACCACTCGAGAGTTGGGCGGTTTACAGAGGAAGCCCAAACCCAAAATAATTTTTAAGATAAAGAAGACAAGGATATTTCATATACAGTGGAAAACTAAATATGGAGTCTCTCCCTTCTGGTCTGCAATCTTGTTCATAACCCTCTAGGTATGTGGCCCTCATATACTCTAGTCAAGCTCTTACTCGCCTTTTCTTAAATCATACACAGGGTGTCCCAAAAAGATTCAAACGCGCTTTAATTCTTTACCTGTTGGAGATAAGTGGAATATGTATATTGCAAAAATGTTGAAAGTAAGGTAGGGAATGAGATCACGTTAATGAAATAGTCTTCCCATTAATTTTCAAAAAGTTACACTTTTTAAATTTTTATACAACCCCTTTAGACAAATTTGGTCGATCAGATTTTTTTTATTTTTAATTCTACAAGATCATTAAAAAAACCGCATATATGTATCTTTAAAATTGAGAGAGTTATATTTAATTGAAAAATGAACATTGTGAATGGGGACCATATATCAAATTAGAAATGCAAATGTGTGACATATCACAAAAAAGATGAAACCGGATGATAATACATAGGAGACATTTTTGAAAATTCCGCGTAGGCTCACGAGGCAATCACGGATTCTTAAGTACTTTTCAATAATTAAGTACTTTTAAGTACTTTTTTTATCTAAACAATTTCCATCACCAATTTGTTTATGATCCCTATTTTCACTGATGAAACAGCCTTTCACATGGTACGGAAAAGTGATATAAGTTAGATTTTTTCTTTTATCATCATTCAGTTGATTTTAAAGATACAGATATGCGGTTTTTTTTAATAATCTTGTTGCATTAAAAATAAAAAATTTCTGATTGACCAAATGTGTCTAAGGGGTGTGTATAAAAATTTAAAAAGTGTAACTTTTTGAAAATTAATTGGAGGACTGTTTCATTAACATAGTCTTATTTCCTACCTTACTTTCAACATTTTTTCAATTTATATTGCCCACTTATCTCCAACAGGTAGAGAATTAAAGCGCATTTCAAGCTTTTTGGGACACCCTGTATAGTTTTGCTGTGCAAATCGCATTTAGCTGGCGTTCAGATTTAAACGGACGGTAAACGTTCAAATAATCAAAAATTGACAAAACTTCGAAAAAGAAATGGCAGATTATTATCCCAAGTAGCACACATACGTAATTCTTTTGCATCAGGTATACGCAATCTTTGCGTATCAGGACATACGTAACTATTACGAAAAAATTATACGTTAGAATACAGTATAACAGCCGTTACATAAAAGGAATTCATATACGTATTTACTTCCGTTATTCTTACGTATCCACATATGTTATTATTACGTATATCCACATACGTGCTTGTTACGTATCACATACATATTTATAACGTGTCCCCATATACTTATTTTAAACGTGTTCTCATACGTACTTATAACGTATTCCCATACGTATTTACAACGTATCCTGATACATATTTATAACATATCCACATATGTATTTTTAACGTGTGCCCATACGTATTTATAACGTGTCCCCATACGTATTTATAATGAGTCCCCATACGTAATAATGTGTCCACTAACGTATTTATAATATGTTTCCATACATATTTATTACGTGTTCATATACATATTTATGTTCATATTTACAAAGTTTTATGCACTGTATCTTTGTAAGCATTATAAAAATATTGAACTAGGAGAATATATATATATACAACTATAATAGGTGACAATTTTTCAGATTATGGGGTTGATTTCAATGCACTTAAATTTATAAAAAAATATTTTGGAAGTTTATCAGAGATTACCAGAGTGCATATAATATTATATACGCTATTATAAAAAACCGCATTTAAATCGAATGTTTAATTTCAGAGATATGAACAGGTGAAGATTGTAATCCCCCAAACATAACATTGTGGTGAAAGGTGTGCTTTTATATGCAATATTCAGAATTAACTATATACAAGAACTCGTCTTGAATATGATTTTAAATTTAAAAAAAAATAGTAAAACAACTTTCACTGCTCTAGGATACACAGTTCTCAAAGATTTTCATTTGATAAAAAATGAAATCTCAATTTGATGAAAAATTAAAAGTTCTGGGAGTTACATGAAATATACTTTTTTTCCCATAAACTCTCAGAATTTTTTCTCATAAAAACTCTCAGAAAGTTATTATAATTAAACTTAATAATGTATAGCTAGCTCACTACAAAACTATATGTACTATTATTCAAAATGAAAATCTTTAAATCTGAAAATGAAATTCGACATTTTAGTATGATGAAGTTTGTTCTTTAAACATCAATGTTCCTGACAATCGGATAAGTGTACATGCATTAACATGTGTAACTGCTTTCTAAAATATTAATTTAAGGAATTGAGCATCCTTTTGCTATTAGAACTCGAAAATTATTTTACTGTCGTTTGGTGCTGCCATCTATTCACAATACTGTATACTATAAAGTATGTAGTCTATATTTATTCTTCCGTCAAATGTGGTACCCATAACGAGTCCTCATATGTATTTATAATGCGTCCCCATACGTATTTATAATGTGTCCACTAACGTATTTATAATATGTTTCCATACATATTTATTACGTGTTCATATACATATTTATGTTCATATTTACAAAGTTTTATGCACTGTATTTAAATTTATAAAAAAATATTTTGGAAGTTTATCAGAGATTACCAGAGTGCATATAATATTATATACACTATAAAAAACCGCATTCAAATCGAATGTTTAATTTCAGAGTTTTGAACAGGTGAAGATTGCAATCCACCAAACATAACATTGTGGTGAAAGGTGTACTTTTATATGCAATATTCAGAATAAACTATATACAAGAACCCGTCTTAAGTATGATTTCAAATTTAAAAAATTAATAATAAAACAACTTTCACTGCGCTAGGATACACAGTTCTCAAAGATTTTCATTTGATAAAAAATTAAATCTCAATTTGATGAAAAATAAAAAATTCTGGGGGTTACTTGAAGTATAATTTTTTTTTCCATAAACACTCAATGTTTCTCATAAAAACTCTCAGAAAATTATTATAATTAAACTTAATAAAGTATAAATCACTACAAAACTATATGTACTATTATTCAAAATGAAAATCTTTAAATCTGAAAATGCAATTCGACATTTTAGTTTGACGAAGCTTGTTCTTTAAACATCAATGTTCCTAACAATCGGATAAGTTCTTTTTTTACGCTTGAATAATTTTACTGTCGTTTGGTGCTGCCATCTACTGACAATACTCTATAATATAAAGTATGTAATCTAAAATTATTTTTCTATCAATTAATTTAATATTGATATACACAATCAAACCACAATTAGTTAACATTAAACATATAAGTATCAAAAGAATATTTATAGTTAATTTTCAAATCAAATGTGGTTTCTACAATTATTTTCAGATTTGTGTTTCTATTTATTTCTTTTATAATTTCAAAATTAAAATGGATAGTTTTTATTTAAAAAATAGAAACTAAATTTTGATTAATAATTCTGATTAACTAAAAGCATTAATTTGTGAAAAATGTGTACATGGAGGTAGAGTTAAGTTGAATTTATCGAGTCAACTTTACTCTATTTGGCTTTATATAGTTATTTAGCTTTACATACATAAAATCAACAAAATAATATACTCTACGCTATTAAATTTCATTTGGATTTTTTTTAAACATTGAATACGTTCGGGCCGGGCCAGTCAGACTCGTATTTTTAAAAACTAAGACCGACGCCGATTCGAAACTGCTTTAGAGAAATCAGATCTAATGCGTTCGAAAGGTCGGACCGGGTGTTATCCCGTGACAATTTATGCAGACTTCGTTCTAAGCAGGTTTACGGGGGGTAAAGGCACGACAAGGGTCACGGGAGAGGAACCTTTCCACAATGTTAACGAACTTGGGAATTTTTCTATGAATCTCCAAACTAAAGTGCGCACGCGAGTAGGGATAGAACAGGGAGAGAGTTATACACGTATGGGTATGGTTTATCAAAGCACTCCAGACATATTTAATCAATATTTTTTTCTTAAATTAGCTAAAAGCTAAAATAATCATTTTCTAGTGTACATATGGAACGGAGATTTATCAGAAGGAAACACTGCAAAACAAAATGAAAATATGTGTCTGTGTAAAATTTCTTTATAAAAAGATTCTACCTTGATGATTTTGGTGTCGCCATCTAGTATTTTCCTATAAAAGTTGTATAAAAAGCCCCTGGATTCTTTCTTTTTTAACACATTGCAAAGTTGAAAAGTGTTTATGACTTTGCTCATTCTGTCTGTCTGTCCATTAGCACGATAACTGCTGTAAAAATGATTTTATCAAAATGAAATTTTAGTATGTTGTTCAGACGGTCTGTGGGACCTATGGGAAATATAAATTATAATATCACCCAATTAGTTTTGGATTGAACCCGGGTTGAAAAAATGAAATACATTGAACCCTATGGGACCTCATTTTTCAAACATTTTTAAGCGAAATTAAAATTCACAAATTGCTTCCAAAATTTTAGGTAATATTCAAATTATACCATAAAATATATAAAAAAAGATTTCAGCAAAATATATTCAGTAGTTTTTTAAATAAAAATTAAAATAATAATTAAACCTCTTATATGAAGCGATCACGTGACCATTATATGAAGAGATCACATTACTCACTTCAAAATGAAATATGGCATCTATCTTGTCTCAAATTCATGATTTTTAAAGTTTTTTCAATTCATATATAGTGTTGTATCCGTCCTAAAACCGCTTTATGTTTGCTTAAATTCTGTGCATCTACATACTGAAACAACGCAATTACAATATATTTGAGTGTAAATGATCTTTATTTGATCATTTCTGCAACGAAGCCTATATTTAACTTTTGGAAAATGTAAACAACAAAATATGTAGAATGAGTTGTATAAGAATTGTTGCATTTCTTTAAAGCAAAATTATTTAGCTGATGGAGTCTGCATAGCTGATATGAATGAAATATTCATTGATTTTACAGAGAGAAGGACGATTTTTTTCGATGAAGTTTTAAGCATAGAGTTTAATTACTTATACCTCCATGGTCTTAAGTTTTTAAATAAAATAAATTATTATAGTATTGTGAGGAATGAAATGAATGGGAAAATGTTAATGAATGAAATGCTGCTTTTATAGAAAGAGCCAGGCGTGTTATATTTCGATGGCGTCATTTGAATAAATTTCCGTTGTTTTTGATGAAGTCTTCAAATATAATAAATTATTGTAGTATTATGATAATGCTAAAAACATTACCGAGGACCCAACGATTTGTATTTAATTGACGTCATTTGAATGAAGTTCATTTTTTTCGATGAACTTTTAAGTTTTCAAATATAATAAATTAATGTAGTATTACGATAATTTTTTAAATATTACTGAGGCATGTATAGCATTTTAGAGATGTTTAAATGAAATTGCATTGAAGTTGAAAAGTGTTTCATAATCAATGCTTTATGCATGATTGATCTTTCTTGTACATTTTGCTTTCTTCACAAAAATTATATCGTAATTAAACGAAGTTCCAATAGCATTATTTGCCGCTTAAAACAAATATATACACACACACACACACACACATATATATATATATATATATATATATATATATATATATATATATATATCATACCCGCAGCGATAGCACAGACGCGGTTACGTCGTAACACGCCTTAAAAAAGCATCTAAACACGTCGCGTAACCGGATGCGCGGACGTGTAATACACCTTGATCCCAGAGCTGGGCACATTATTCTCTACGCCTGAACAGCTGCGTTTTATGTCCTAATTGCGGCTCTCGCCTTTTGCGCGAGAGTGGTACGCCCTAAATAAGCTCTTTTGATACGCCTGAAATATATCGTTCGATAGGAAATATCATCCTCTACAAATTCTTATAATTGAAATTTGCACAACAAACCGCCTCCATATCTAAATTCGCAACAACTTTAAACCTGATATTAACCAACTTTAAACAACATCGGATTTCGACTCCAGATTTCGAATCTAAATCTAAATGTAACCCCGGATACCAAGTTTCTATCCGCCTGATCCAGCCGTTTTTGGATTATGAGTAGGTAAAATTTTACGCTTCTAAATAATAAATTAGTTTCCCTGACTTTTTTCACATTTTCCGAAATAATCATACTGATTTTTTTTTCCATTACGTTGCTGTTAAACGACCCAAATCAAATCAATGTAAGTTTCCTTTTTTTGAATAATTTTTTGTATGCTCTATGAATTATATAATTAATAGAATATAATAAAATTGGATAATGGTTCTAAGAATGTACCTATACAAGTGAAACATTTCCAAAGTGTTAATAGGATGCAAGTATAGTCCAAGCAGTTGCTATTACAAAGTTCGCCATGAAAAACACATCGCCCATTGTCAACAAATTTGCATTTTTCTTTATCGTATCCGTCCCTCACCTATATCATTCAATATAGTATTGCAGATAGTAAAGTTCCGATTATTCTAGTCAATGTGGACTCGAAATAGCTCGGATACGATCAAACTGCTATTAGAAACTGCTATTAGTCCCTCACCTATATCATTCAATATAGTATTGCAAATAGTAAAGTTCCGATTATTCTAGTCAATATGGACTCGAAATAGCTCGGATGCGATCAAACTGCTATTAGAAAGTTCACCATGAAAAACACACCGCCCATTGTCAACAAATTTGCATTTTTCTTTATCGTATCCATCCCTCACCTATATCATTCAATATATTATTGCAGATAGTAAAGTTCCGATTATTCTAGTCAATATGGACTCAAAATAGCTCGGATACGATCAAACTGCTATTAGAAATTGCTATTAGTCCCTCACCTATATCATACAATATAATATTGCAGATAGTAAAATTCCGATTATTCTAGTCAATATGGACTCGAAATAGCTCGGATACGATCAAACTGCTATTAGAAAGTTCGCCATGAAAAACGCATTGCCCATTGTCAACAAATTATAATTTTTCTTTATCGTATCCGTCCCTCACCTATATCATTCAATATATTATTGCAGATAGTAAAGTTCCGATTATTCTAGTCAATGTGGACTCGAAATAGCTCGGATACGATCAAACTGCTATTAGAAACTGCTATTAGTCCCTCACCTATATCATTCAATATAGTATTGCAGATAGTAAAGTTCCGATTATTCTAGTCAATATGGACTCGAAATAGCTCGGATGCGATCAAACTGCTATTAGAAAGTTCACCATGAAAAACACACCGCCCATTGTCAACAAATTTGCATTTTTCTTTATCGTATCCATCCCTCACCTATATCATTCAATATATTATTGCAGATAGTAAAGTTCCGATTATTCTAGTCAATATGGACTCAAAATAGCTCGGATACGATCAAACTGCTATTAGAAACTGCTATTAGTCCCTCACCTATATCATTCAATATAGTATTGCAGATAGTAAAGTTCCGATTATTCTAGTCAATATGGACTCAAAATAGCTCGGATACGATCAAACTGCTATTAGAAAGTTCGCCATGAAAAACACATTGCCCATTGTCAACAAATTAGCATTTTTCTTTATCGTATCCGTCCCTCACCTATATCATTCAATATATTATTGCAGATAGTAAAGTTCCGATTATTCTAGTCAATGTGACTCGAAATAGCTCGGATACGATCAAACGCAGTTAACACTTTTAAAACATCGTATGCAGCACACTCTGCAATTTAGCACTCACTTTGCGGCAATGCACACACCCTGTCTAGAATCTCCATCGTTCCTGCTATTAAAGAAATATGTACTGCAGAAAAAAATAATATATACAATAAATACATATATTATTTTCTGATTTATTTGTTTAAAACATACTGTACATATTCGGGTGTACTATCATCCCGCTGATCAATGTATCTCAGTGTGGTCTTAATTGCATTTAAGTCTTCCGTAGGCAAAATTATTGAGCATTCCCCAGAACACACACATCATCTTCATCTACTATCCCCCCTCACACACACACACACACACACACACACACACACACACACACACACTTACTAAATTTATTATCATATGATCAGTCTTCTGTTACTTCATCCTCATTCATTCAATCTGGAATGTGTTTTTGAAAGTATACCGTAATAGGTTCTGAAACTGAAGACTTTTTAATTTCTCCATGAGTGGATAATCTTTCATAAACTTCCTCGATTTGAACAATACTGAACAATTTTTTCAGGATTTTATGAGAGTGAATGTATGAATTGCTCCAAAAAAAGAGGGATGAGTCGGTGAAAATACAGCTAGTTCGGATAACATGAAACTTCAAATAATCAGGACTCGAATAATCGGGACTCTAGATAGGGAAATGTGTTCTAATTTAACCACACATTAGTTTATTTTTACCGCACATACTATTTATGCAGACTTTAAAATCGTCTTGTAAAAATATCCTTGAAAAAAACATCCTTGAAAAAAATGTATCCAACATCAAATCTTTCGGGATCCAGGTTCTTATTTGCAACACAGTTACAACTCTATTACGCTCCATATTCATGAACGCCCGTGGAATTCCAGACTGACAAATACCTGGACATAATATTTTTTAATAACATTCGACAGTGTATTACTTTTATAGTCTAGAGAGATAATGTGCACATACACGGATAATAAACTGAAATTTCCAGGTTTAATTTCGAATCACGTTTACCAAGTGCGTTGATAAGGTCTTATCTTGCTTTGAGATGAATTGAAACGCAATTGATATCGCAAAGTGCGAAAAGGTTGCATTTTATGAACGTTAGATAAAAGTTATGATGGAGATACAGAGAATTTGGATCAATGATTTCTTATTCAAAGCATGTCTAATTGTTTAAACGATTTTTGATGTTAAAAATATTTCTCTTTTTAAAGCTTTGTAATTATAAGACGGTATTTATATTTTATTATTGAGTAAAACTGTTATATCTATATAAATAAAAATGAAAATCTGTCTGTCTGTCTGTCTGTCTGTCTGTCTGTCTGTCTGTCTGTCTGTTTGTCACACCATCACGGGAGAACGGCTGAACCGAATTTGATGAAATTTTGTGGGTAGCCCAGAAATAGCCCCACTTAAAATTATATCCGTGTTTTGAGTTTCTACGACCAGTGGTTCTCGAGATATTAGTAAAAAACGAAATTTTCGTTTGTCTCATCATCACGGAAAAACGGCTGAACCGAATTTAATGAAATTTGGTGAATAGCCTTGAAATATCCCCCCATAAATTTTGTCCAAGTTTCGAGTTTCTAAGACCTGGGGTTGTCGAGATATTAATGAAAAACGGAACTTTTTCCTAGGAGTTCTACTCCCTAACTCCGTGGTTTATCCAAACGAAAAGCTTGAAAATCGTTTGAAAGTGAATTAAAATTTAATCTCTGAGTTTGATGGGAGATTTTTTGCGTTAATTAGTCACTTTCTGAAAACATGAATTGTTTGAAGCATGATTTAAAGGGGAAATCTATCTCCATGGTTCATGGTTTATTTAAAACAAGCTTTTACGGAACAATGAGAAGTATAGAGAAATCAAAATCGTTATTTAATTTCGCAGTTTATGTTATACGACATGACATATTTAACATGTTATAAGATTCTATCTTATATCATGTTACTCAGAAACGCAATTAAATTAAATCTGTCTGTTAATTTTAATAATTATTTTT
Source organism: Amaurobius ferox (assembly GCA_951213105.1). Lineage (NCBI taxonomy): Eukaryota > Metazoa > Arthropoda > Arachnida > Araneae > Amaurobiidae > Amaurobius > Amaurobius ferox. The sequence goes on from OX578137.1 coordinate 85,612,059, forward strand.
TCGATTTGAATAATAAATAAATGGATATAAAAATATATTTTAGAAAAGAACGATTTGATTTTTCTTATAGCATGTTTGACTGGATAATATCAATTACGGTCTTCAGGTTTAAAAATTATTATTATTTATATTTTCGGGGATTATTCAAGGATTATTGGATTCAAGGATTATTGATATTTTCAAGTTATTATGCAATTATTTTATTATGACAAAAATTGTTTAAACTCATATATTGTATGTTGTACGAATCTTCTACAAATACACATGTATATCTTTTAATCTACGAGAATATAAGTAGTACAGGTATATTGACATATGTTTTGATATATATTGGCATATATTGGAATCAATTACGACCTTCTGGTATAAAGAGTACGGATATTATTGATGTTTTCAATTTATTACGTCATCTCTTTTATTTTGGCAAATATTTTTGAGACGCATATTGTAATACGGGTAATCTTCTACTAACACATTGGCATATTTTCTGATCTGCGACAATATAATTAGTACGGGGTTGCATATATTCATTCAATTCCTATTTTTTCTTCTGTAAATTTGCTTACAAAAGGGGGCAGGATGTTTTATTCTTCAGATCTGATCGTGAAGATAATTTTGCATAGTGAGAACATATATTCTTAAACTTCTCTTTAGGAGCAATAAATTTAATATTTTAACAGAATTTGCACATGATTGCCAACTTTAAGTTTCTTTAAATTATACACTCCGTACGAATAACGGGTGTGCTGTTAGTGGTTGATAAATTTTAACATTTTAGGAGGATATATCATGTTGCTCGGCATCGCAATTAAATTAAATGTGTTTGTTAATGTTTTTATTATTTTTTTTCGATTTAAATAATAAATAAATGGATAAATGGATATAAAAGTATATCTTATAAATAGACGGTTTGATTTTTCTTTTAATTATATTAATTTCTGACTGCGTACATCAATTTCATTTATTTTGGCAAAGAGTTTTCAAGCTTATATCGTATTTAGCTACTAAACTCATATATTGTGTTTAGCCAATAAATTCATTTAGCCGATTGTTGAAACAGAAAAAGAGTAGAGCGGGTATATCTTCTAATACAATTGTAGTGTTTTCATTTAGTATATTGAAACGGGATAAGAATGTTTCATTCAGATCTGCAAATTCAAAGCTACGAATTTGGAGGGATATCGCTAATTTGACAACTTTTCTTAAACTTTGCCAAATTGACGGAAATGTCGCCAAATTGATATAAACGACACACAAACAGCTGCCATAAACCTTCGGGTTGGTCGTGTGGCTTGGGTCTTCTACATATCAATGATTTTTTTTTTTTTTTTTTGTTAGAAGAGGGTACTTGATGTTTGGTTAGCATTTCTCTGTCAGACCAACCATCCTACTTAGTAATACATTTAGCGAATTTTTAAAATGTCACCAAATTGATAAAAATGTTTTCAAATCTATAAAAATATCTTAAAATTGCGCTAGATAAATGATATTAATTGTTTTTTGTTAGGGGATAGTATTGTGATGATATTTCGTCAATTTGTCGCAAAGTGGAACTGTCAGTTCTATAGTCCCACTTGGCGATAAATTTGGCGATTTTTTAAAATGTCGCTAATTTGACGAAACTGTCGCCAAATGTTCAATAGAAATATAACTATTTAGACGATATTTTTTCTACCAATTTATTTGAAGCAAATGGTATCATGTCGCTTAGCAACGGATTTAAATCCAATGTGTTTATGCGGCAGACGATTTTTATTAAATCCTTTCCGATTTGAATAATGAAGATATGTATATAAAATAAATTTCATTGCCATTTCATTTTGGAGTGGATAATATCAATTATACTCTTCAGGATTAAACATTATTATTATTGATATTTTCCGGAATTATTGATTTAGGGATTATTGATATTTTTAAGTTATTACGCCATTGTTTTATTGCGGCAAAAATTGCTGACACACGCATATTGTACGTTGTACGAGTAATCTTCTAGGAATGCACGGGTATATCTTCTAACCTACGAGAATATAAGTAGTACAGGTATATTGGCATATATTTTGACATATATTGGCATATATATTGGAATCAAGTACAGTCTTCTGGTATGAAGATTAAGGGAATTAATTATATATTCAATTTATTACGTCGTCTGTTGTATTTTACCAAAAACATTTGTGACTCATATTGCAAAACGGGTAATCTTCTACTAATAATCGGACATTATAAGTAGTACGTGTATATCTTCCCATATAATTTTAGCACTTTAATTTTGACATATATTGGAATAAATGACTGTCTTCAGATTTAAAGATTACGGGTTTATTGGTATTTTCAATTTATACATGTAATCTACTAATACAGGTTATATCTTCTAATATTCGCGTATATAATTAGTACGGGTCCCATACAATTTTAACGCTTTTATTTTGCATATATTGATTCAATTCCATATTTTTTTTAATATTTGCTTACATAAGGGGTCCAAGATGTTTCATTCTTCAGATATGTCCATGAAGATAATTTTATATAGCGAGAACAGAGATTCTTAAACTTCTTTTTAGGAGCATTATATTAAATATTTTAACAGAATATTTTGATTAAACATGTCATTTAGTATACTATAAGAATTTGGGCATGATTATGAATTTCAAGTTTCTTTATATTATATACTCCGTACGAAGAACGGGTATGCTGCTAGTCTATATAAATAAAAATGAAAATCTGTCTGTCTGTCTGTCTGTCTGTCTGTCTGTCTGTCTGTCTGTCTGTCTGTCTGTTTGTCCCATCATCACGAGAGAACGGCTGAACCGAATTTGATGAAATTTTGTGGGTAGCCTGGAAATAGTCCCACTTAAAATTTAGTCCATATATGGAGTTTCTATAATCAGTGGTTCTCGAGATATTTGTAAAAAACAATATTTTCGTTTGTCTCATCATCACGGGAGAACGGCTGAATCGAATTTGATGAAATTTTGTAGATAGCCTTTAAATAACCCCCCATAAATTTAGTCCAAGTTTCGAGTATCTAAGACCAGGGGTTGTCGAGATATCAATGAAAAACAAAACTTTTTCTTAGGAGTTCTCCTCTCTAACTCCGTGGTTTATCCAAACGAAAAGCTTGAAAATCGTTTGAAAGTGAATTAAAACTGTATCTCAGAGTTTGGGGGAGGATTTTTTGCACTAATTAGTCACTTTCGGAAAACATCAATTGTTTGAAACATGATTTAAATGGGAAATCTATCTCCTTGGTTTATATTATACAAGCTTTTACTGAAAAATGAAAAGTATAAAGAAATAAAAATGGCTATTAAATTTCGCATTTTATGAGGAAGATTCTATCTTATATCATGTTGCTCGGCAACGGAATGAAATTAAATGTGTTGTTAATATTTATTATTATTTTATCTATTTGAATAATAAATAAATGGATGTAAAAATATATTTTTCAATGAACGGTTTGATTGTTCTTTTAATTATATAAATTGCCGACTGCGTACATTCATTTATTTTAGCAAAGTGGTTTCCAGCTCATATATTGTGTTTAGCTAAAATCTCATATATTGTGTTTACCCAATAAATTCAATTAGCCGATTGTTGAAGCAGAAAAAGATTAGAACGGGTGTATCTTATAATACAATTTTAGTGTTTTCATTTAGTATGTACAAACGGGATCAGGATATTTTATTCTTCAGATCTGCAAATTCAGAGCTACGAATTTAGCGGAATATCTCTAAATAACTTCGTAACTTCTCTTAAACTTTACCAAATTAGCGGAAATGTTTCCAAATTTATAAAATTGGCGCAAATAAATGATTTGTTTTTTAGAATAGAGTACTGAAATGATGTTTCGGTAGCATTTGTCGATCAATCCATCCATCCTACATAGTAACACATTTAACGAATTTTTTTAATATCACGAAATTGATAAAAGTATTTGTGAGTCCATAAAAATATCCTGGAATTGATAAAATCGCGCTTAATAAATGAAAATAATTGTATTTTGTTAGGGGATAGTATTGTGATGATGTTTCGTCAATTTGTCGCAAAATGGGTCTATCTGTTCTACAGTCCCGCTTGGCGATAAATTTGGCGATTTTTTAAGTTATCGCTAAATTGACTAAAATGTCGCCAAACCTTCCATGGAGATCGCATTATTCAGACGATATGATTTCCATCAATTTATTTGAAGCAAATGATATCAAGTCGCTTAGCAACGGATCCAATCTGTTATGTGCCATACTATTTTTATTAAATCTTTTCCGATTTGAATAATAAAGATATGTATATAAAATAAATTTCATTGACATTGCATTTTTGACTGGATAATATCAATTAGGGTCTTCAGGTTTAAACATTATTATCATTGATATTTTTAAATATTGACTGTTGATTCAGAGATTATTGATATTTTCAAATTATTATGCCATTGTTTATTTATGACGAAAATTGTTGAAACTCATATATAGTACTTTGTACGAGTAATCTTCTACAAATGCATTATATCTTCTAATCTACGAGAATATAAGTAGTACAGGTATATTGGCATTTATTATGTTTATATTGGCATATATTGGAATCAATTACGCCTTCTGGTATAAAGATTACGGGGATTATTGATATTTCCAATTTATTACGTCATCTTTTTTATTTTGGCGAATATTTTTGAGACTCATATTGTAATACGGGTAATCTTCTACTAGCACACTGGCATATTTTCTAATCTGCGACAATATAAGTAGTACGGGGTTGCATATATTGATTCAATTCCTTTTTTTTTTGTAAATTTGCTTACAAAAGGGGACAGGATGTTTTATTCTTCAGATCTGCCCATGAAGATAATTTTGCATAGTGAGAACAGATATTCTTAAACTTCTCTTTAAGAGCAATGAATTTAATATTTTACCAGAATTTGCACATGATTGCGAATTATAAGTTTCTTTATATTATATATTCCGTACGAAGAACGGGTATGCTGCTAGTATATAAATAAAATTGAAAATCTGTCTGTCTGTCTGCCTCTCTGTCTGTTTGTTCCGTCATCACGGGAGAACGGCTGAACCGAATTTGATAAAATTTATGGGTAGCCTGGAAATAATTCTACTTAAAATTTAGTACATGTTTGGAGTTTCTACGATTAGCGGTTCTCGAGATATTAGTAGAAAACAAAATTTTCATTTGTCTCACCATCACGGGAGAACGGCTGAACCGAATTTGATCAAATTTTGTGGATAGCCTTAAAATAGCCCTACATAAATTTAACTCAAGTTTCGAATATCTAAGTCCAGGGGTTGTCGAGATATTAATGAAAAACGAAACTTTTTCCTAGGAGTTCTACTCTCTAACTCCGTGGTTTATCCAAACGAAAAGCTTGAAAATCGTTTGAAAGTGAATCAAAACATTATCTCTGAGTTTGATGGGAGATTTTTTTGCGATAATTAGTCACTTTCTGAAAACAAGAATTGTTTGAAACATGATTTAAAAGGGAAATCTATCTCCATGGTTTATATCTCACAAGCTTTTACTGAACAATGAAAAGTATAAAGAAATCAAAATGGTTATTTAATTTTGCAGTTTATGAGGAAGATCCTATCTTATATCATTTTGCTCAGAAACGCAGTTAGATTAAATCTGTCTGTTAATTTTAATTATTATTTTTTCGATTTGAATAATAATTAAATGGATATAAAAATATATTTTAGAAATGTACTATTTGATTTTTCTTGTAGCATTTTTGACTGGATAATAAAAATTACGGTTTAAACGTTATTATAATTGATATTTTCGGGATTATTGATTCAGGAATTATTGATATTTTGAAGTTATTGTGCAATTGTTTTATTATGACAAAAAATGTTTAAACTCATATATTGTACGTTGTACGAGTAATCTTCAACAAATACACAGGTGTATCTTCTAATCTACGAGAATTAAGTAGTACAGATATATTGGCATATATTTTGATATATGTTGGCATATATTGGAATCAATTACGACCTTCTGGTATAAAGAGTACGGGGATTATTGATATTTTCAATTTATTATGTCATCTCTTTTATTTTGGCAAATATTTTTGAGATTCATATTGTAATATGGGTAATCTTCTACTAACACACTGGCATATTTTCCAATCTGCGACAATGTAAGTAGTACGGGGTTGCATATATTGATTCAATTCCCTTTTTTTTTTTTTTATTTGTAAATTTGCTTACAAATGGGGTCAGGATGTTTTATTCTTCAGATCTGTCCGTGAAGATAATTTTGAATAGTGAGAACAGATATTCTTAAACTTCTCTTTCGGAGCAATAAATTTAATATTTTAACAGAATTTGCACATGATTGCGAATTATAAGTTTCTTTATATTATATACTCCGTACGAGGAACGGGTATGCTGCTAGTATTTATATATGATACACTGGTTCATCAGTTGAATATAATAATACGGTATTCTGGCAATGAGAATATCCAAGTAAAGTTTATGAAGATACATTTGCAGCAGTGGTATATGTATGTGGTAACATCTCATCCAATAATTGTCATGCAAAATATCTTCCGGGTTGGCGTGAAGAATGTTCTCTGGAAAAGACGAGTCGGATTATCTGAAAAACTTGGTTTATTGTTACACAAATAAGCTCTTACAGCAGCCGTCCGGCAACCGGAGTAGCGAGGCACAAAAGTGCGCCCCAAAATAATGACGTTTCCTACGACTTTTTTCTTTATCTAATGACATCACAAGAAAAACTGCATAATCTATCTAATAATATCATTCCCATGCAGCTAGCCTGTTCTTTTCCGCAGGAAATTCGATATCAAATCAATCGTCAAATTTCACTAATTTAGCGTGATATTAATTAAATATCTACGATATTTTAATGCGGATTTTACTCAAAAGTATAAATAAAATATTTTAATTTCTTAGTACGGAATTTGAACGTAGTTATAAATGAGTTAAAATAAATATGTTATAATTTTATCTAAATAAACACTTAGAAATAAGTGCATACCGAAAAAATAGAAGTTGTCTTTTTATTAACACTTTACAACACAGTTGAAAAGTGTTTATGACTTTGTTCATTCTGTCTGTCTGTTTGTTTGTCTGCCTGTCTGTCTGTCTGTCCGCAGGATAACTGCCGTAAAAATGACTTTATCAAAGTCAAATTTTAGTATGTTGTTCAGACGGTCTGTGGGACCTATGGGAATATAAATGAATAATAACGCCTAATTAGTTTTGGATTGAACCCGGGTTGAAAACATGAAATACATTGAACCCTATGGGACCTAATATTTTAAGCATTTTTTAAGTGAGTTTAAAATTCACAAATTGCTACGAAAGTTTTGGGAAATATTCAAATTATTCCATGAAAAATATGAAAACAATTTCAGCAAAATATATTCGGTAGTTTTTAAAATAAAAATTTAAATAATAATTACACCCATATATTATATGACCAGATCACATGACCCACTTCAAAATAAAACATGGCATCCATCTTGTGTCAAAATAGTGATTTTCAAAGTTATTTTTAATTTATTTTTATTGTTGTATACGTCCTAAAACCGCTTTATTTTTGCTTGATTTCTGTGCATCTACATTGTGAAACAACATAATTACAATATATTGGAGTTTAATTGATTATCAAACATTGATTATTTCTACAACTAAGTCTAATTTTGACTTATCGAGAATGTAAACACATAAAGATGTAGGATGAGTTGTACAAGAATTGCTGAATTTCTTTAATACAAAATTATTTAGCTCTGGAGTCTGCAATATAGCTGATATGAATGTAACATTCATTGATTTTACGAAGAGAACAAACAATTTTATAGCGTTTTATTATTTTTATTTATTATTTTATACATTTACGATGAAGTTTCAAGCATAGAGTTAGTTTTTTTTTACCTCCATGATTTTCAGTTTTTAAATAAAATAAATTATTGTAGCATTGTGATAAATGAAAGGAATAGAATAAAAGTGTATGAATGAAATATTTACAGCTTTCATATAGAGAGCTAAGCGACTTATATTTCAATGACGTTATTTGAATAAAGTTCATTTTCTCAATGAAGTTTTAAGTTTTGAAATGTAATAAATTATTGTAGTATTGTGATAATTTTAAAAATTTTACCGCTGAATGTATCGCATTTTAGAGATGTTTAAATCAGGCGACTTATATTTCAATGACGTCATTTGAATAAATTAATTTTTTTCGATAAATTTTGAAGTTTTCAAATATAATAAATTAATGTAGTACTGTGATAATTTTAAAAATATTACCGCTGAATGTATCGCATTTTAGAGATGTTTAAATAAAATTGCATTGCAGTTGGAAAATGTTTAATAATTAAAGCTTTACGCATGATTAGTCTTTCTTGTTTTATCTTGCGAAATATAGCAGTAACCAAACAAAAAGGCAAATATGCTAAACTATATTATTTTTCTAAATTTTTATATAGCATTTAATAGCAAAATGCGATTACAAAAACTCGATTTATGCTGAAATAAATTGCTCATACCCAAT